>JBAMAW010002193.1:1800000-2171684 GCA_037043295.1 Amiota minor
ATTCAGGTAAGGTAGATATGATGTACATAAATTCTTAATAAGTTCCTGCCCTTGATAACTTTGAAGAAAAGTTTTTTGTAAGTAAGTGTATAACACAGTGATCTTTGCATTTTGCCAAGCAGCAAAGTTGATAAACACTCATAGAAATATGTATATCGATTTATGTTTACCGCCATGCTGCTATGTCTGTTTACAGCACCAAAATTTGTAGTGCAGGCCCGTCTCTTAACCATGCTCGGCAGCACTCAATTAAGCTTATCTGGGTACCTGGAATGAGATCGGCAATTCCAGTTTCGCTAGCGGTTATTGAAATTCGCAGACCTCTACTTACTTGACCTCCCTTCAGACTTGGAATCGAAAAAAGTGAGTTAGCAGGCATACAGTGAGAAAATGAACCAAGTTGCCTGGTTGTCCTGGCTTTCTGGCCTTCCTACTAACCGAAACGGACCCCCGAGCTGCTACACTTTAACAAGAATATGAATTGGATGATGACAAAAGTCCAAACGGGGCACTGCACAGTTGGCCTGAGAGGACATCAAAATTTCTGCCGAAAGTGGAGATGAAGTATTCAATACCTCCTATGTAACTGTCCTGCTTTTTTTGGAAAACGGATCCTTCTTCTCGAGACACATTTCTTCGATAATTTGGGCAATTCTTCCCCTAACCCCTGTGAATAATACTATAGAAAACCACCTTTAATTTGAAAATCTTAATGACATAAACAAAAGCAAACTTTGAAAAAATCAACTGGATAAACAAAAAAAAAAAAAAATAATTAATTTAATTTTTGTTTCAGTTCATTTACTTTTATTAAGTAATGTTTACACGGTCTATTATTCAAATATACAAAAGTTTTTAATAACAATTCGTAGATGCTCTGGCACTAATCGAATTTCTAAAATGATTCAATATGACTGAATCACTTTTAGAAACAATGTTCAATGCTTAGCGAACTTTTAGATACTGTACGTGTGTTTCTTTGTTTTTTGGACTATGAATATAAATAAGTTTTACATATATTTGATATTATAGCCTTATACGAAAATCTGTGAAAATGTAAAAAACATATTATAATCCGATAAGTCAATATAAGAGTTTTTCAGAGAATTTTTTTATTATTTACACTAACCAGCACAGAACAAAATTCAGTGAACTCAAAACTACCTACAAACATACAACAAGTATGTAGAAAAAAAAGTATGGACATATTTCGTAAGCAATATACTAAAAACAAGGTATGCTTCTGACTGAACTCGTTCTCGTGTTAAGGGTCCTGGCGAGCCTAACATAATCTTCAAACAATTCGAACTGGAAAATAATGTCGGGTTGGTAACCGAAGGAGCTTCAACAACGTCCAGTGGAAATGATTGAGAAAATCCACAATATGGTTTTGAGTGATCGACGAATGAAAGTGCTCTAAATAGTGGAGGCCATAAGCATAACGTATGGTACAGTGGTTTCAATTTTGGGCGAAAATTGTTTTTTTAAAAGAGATACATAACTGTAGATGAAACATAGATATTCTACTATACTCCAAAGACAAAAGAACAGTCAAAACAGAGGATTTTTGAAGATGATCGAGGTTTTTTTTTTTTTGGAATGCACGAAAAATCATCTACACCGATTACTTGGGAAAAGGGAAAACAATAATTGGAGGAGACTATGCGTCATTATTGCACTAGTTGGGTGAAGAAACCAAGACAAAATGTTCTCATTTGGAAAATAAAAAGATCCTGCTTCATCAGGAAAATGTACGAGTGCAGATATGCTTAGTTCGGATGATCAAAATCATGCAATTAAAATTAGAATTGATATAGATATGCACATACAACATTCACCGTGTTCATCAGATTTGGCCCCCAGTGATTTCTTTTTGTTTATTTTTATTTATTTATTTATTTAAATGCTTATGACAAAGTACTGTCAACTTAGGAGTAAATCAAATAAAACTAAACATTTAAAATAAAGCTTAATTTAATTAATTAATTATGACAAATTATAATTATTATTATTATTATTATTAAAAAAATAACGAAAATAAAAATAATAATTATATGTAATTTAAAAAAAAAAGAAAGCTTAAAAACTAAATTATTTTATTAAGAAGGAGAAAAAGAAACTTAATAAAGGACTAGTAAAATAAAAAAAAGGAATTAATCAAAAATGTATTATATATAAACTAGACCATCTCCGACTCGATGGGGGAATTTTTTAAAGCTATGCTCACATACAATTGTGTGCAGAGACATTATTCGAACTGATGCAGAAACAGGTAGAAGATAGATTTATTATATAAAGTGAATAAAACTCGAAAACTTCATGTTTGGCATAATTGGTTGTGCATCTATTCAGGGCTGAAGGGATAAAATTTCTAGTAGGACGACTGGGTATGCAAAAATTTAGTTGATTTAAGAGAACGGGAGAATCAATGGCCCCAAAATAAGTTTATGAAAAAAACTAATACCTAGAGCTATCCTACGAAGCGCAAAAAATGAAAGACTGATGAGAAGGAGTCTATCAGAGTAAGATTGCAAGCGAGAATTAAGATTCCAGTTTTTTATTTACCTCGGTGGAAAAAAATGGTTCAGCTTCAGAATACTTACAGCTAGAAAAAATTAAGTACCAAGAAAGGAATTGCTTTATTGATTTGTAAAGTCTTTTGATTTACGTATACTTGCAAAAGTTACAAATATGTATTTTCAAAATTATAAATTTTAAATAAAAGAGAAGCATAAATTTTACATAACGACTACAGTAAATAAACCGATTGGGGTCATGAAAAGATCGAAAAACCTATTAGGGTTAAAATTATAGCTATAAGGCCATGACCAAATAAATGGTCATTATAATCGGTCATGTGATTTCTGTCGATGATCACGACTGCGTCATGTCTACGCTGAAGACAAACAATTTGTTTTTGAAATTTATGTAACCTTCACAATTCTACAATATTTTGTTAAAAAAAATAACTTAAAAGCTAAACTATGCTGAGGTACGTTTATCTATATACTTTAATCCATGTTCCATGTAGGTGAACGGTGGACTTGCTTGCGTCATGCAGAAATACAATCCCTTTGCGGTACTTGGATAATGTAAGCCAATGGCCAACGTATTTGAATAATCACAATCACGCTGTCTGAACTTGGCCCAGCTCTCACACTTTGTAGCTGGTATCATAACACCCTCGATCAGAGCCTCCATAAAAATCACAAATGGGTACATGTGGCTGCAAAGTTTTGTCTCACAACCCGGCTGCAACTTACGACGAGGGAAGTAACCAATACCATTTGGATAGATATCAATGTGACCCAAAGGAACGCGTACACCAAAAACATCGCCTTCGCCATGAAGTACAATAACGCGATGAGCAACGCTGGGGTGTACAAGGATGTCGGTGGGACGACACATTGTAGCGGGGTCAATGGCGATAAGTTGACCAATCAATGGTTGCTTCTTTTGAAAATTACTCTGAGCATAGAGTTGTGCACCCAATGCGGCAATATTAGCACCTACAGAATGTCCAACGAGTGTTATATCCTCCGGTCTTAGGCCATTTCCGACAAGAACATTGAGTATATTGTAAACGAAATATCCTTGCACCATCAAGTGATGACGCACGGTGTAGTAGAGTTGTTGAATTGTCTTAGCAAAGTCAACAACGATCACATTCAGATCCCGGCGACGTTTTTGTAACAAATCAAGATGGGCCTGAACACTAAAGAAACTCTCGCTGGTGTGAAATGCATTCACATAGAGCAAAGTTTTACGGCGCGGATTTATATCGAAATCACGCAGTTCAGACAATGATTTGATCGGCAACTCTACGCTATGATTGTTAAGTGTCAACACATGGATGCTGGCATCACTGGGATTGATTCCTTGATAAAGCGACATGATGCCTTCATCAACAGGTGCGTCACCTAATCGACATTCATAGAAATGTATATATGAGAATATTTTAAATATTAAAATTATTGTATTTACTTACAAAATGCTTGCCAACCATACGTTAAACTCTCTGTTAACGTTTCAGTATTTTGCTTTTGCATTTGTTCCACAGGAATGTAATTCTTACTGGTGGCTATATGTTTACTACATATGGCAAACTTTAAGAAAAAGCCGCAAAACAGAGTGCATAGCAAAATCTTTTTATCGTACATTTTCAGATTTAAACTAATTTTAAATTATGCTTTGCTTTCGCTTTTATAGTTCGTTTTTATTCCAAAATCCAAAATCTATAATAAAAAAATATGTATATCTAAAAGAGAAGTATCTCAAACGTCGCTATCAGTGCTTGAGCTTTGTGCACTTTTATCTGAAAAGCGGCGCATTTTCATTATGTTGGGCACGTTTTCTCTGACTGGAGTAGCCCGGCGTCTAGTTCCGGCAATTGAACATTAAATCGATGTGCATGTATGTACATACATATGTAGAAGAAGTTTGATTTTAGAAGAGCCACGTAAGCAGCACGTTTTGAATTAAAACCCATAAATTAGTCCATACTAGTTCTAGTATCTACAAATTTATCGAAAAGAAAGATTTTATTTTTTTTTATTCAATGTACTTACAATATACATTGTAAGAGAAAGTATACAATGCGCGTGGCGCTAAAACTCAGAAACGAGTCCCGGTACGATCAAGGGATTTATGTATGTGGTGTGGTAACCCTTTTATGAAGAAGGTTCCCGTTAACCTACAGTGCAGGCATTCGGGAGTATTCAAGAGCGTTCCACAACATTCAAGAACATCCCAAATCATTGTGGAACATTCCACAACACTCTTGATCATTGTGGACCATAGATAGGGTATATAAAGCAAAACCCTTCGTGGATTTGAAAGTCATTTTCTTATCAGTGAAGTGCATTAAGTGAATAAAAACAAACAGTGAAGTGCGAGTGATAAAAGTGATATCCTTTTATTCCAACTACCACACAATTTCATGTCAACTCCCTGAGCCAAGCCAGGAACCGCTGCTTATATACAGTAACTGAAAATATTTTTATTCCATTCATTATAAAGGATCATTAAATTGGTGGTTTTGAACTACTATAATGTTGTTACACGTTCGCTCGATAAACTTTAAGTTTTGTCATTTTGTTATTAAATAAAATTCAATTTATCATCGCATATTAACAAATCTGTTGGGTTAGCTCCTCAACATAATATATGAACTTACTGTTCATTAATCAACTTTGTGAGTTCCTGTCGAATGCATGTGTGTGTGATACCAACTCCAGTCCAAATAACTTGTTTGAATCGACCAAATTCTTTGAACTTTGTAGCCCCCATTCATTTATGGAAAATTTTATTCAGAAAACAAAAGAGCTTTAGAATTATATAGGCACATCAAGAAACAAGTGGATTACTTACAAATGACCTTTAAATGAAACCTCTTTTTATCTTAAGAACTAAACAGCGGCATCACAATAGTAAGTTTATATAATTATACTCTTCACAGAAGTGAATAGTATTATAAGTTTGTCATGAAGCTTGTAACAGGCAGAAGGAGACAAAAAAAAAAAACCACATAAAGTATATATTTTTTTGATCAGCTCGATGAGACGAATTGATTAAGCCATGTCCGTCTGTATGTATGCAAACTAGTCCCTCAGTTATTGAGCTAGAGAGATAAAATTTGGCACGAACCTTTATACCATACGCAGTACATTTGTCGGAACCACCCGAATCGGACCACTAGGGAGGGCATCTCCCATAAAAACCAACCATTTGAATTCATTTTCTTATTAAAAAAAATTTTTTTGTTTTTTGTCCTATCCAACTGAAACTTGGACACTATCAGTTTACAATATAGGCGCAGTACATTTGTCGGAACCAGCCAAATCGGACGACTAGGAGGGGTACCTCCCATACAAACCACCCATTTGAATTCATGTTCTTATTAGAAAAACTTTTTTTGTTTTTTGTCCTATCGAACTGAAACTTGGGCACTACCAGTTTCCAAGACAGGCGTAGGATACAAACCACCCATTTGAATTCATGTTCTTTTTAGAAAAACGTTTTTGATTTTTGTCCTATCGAATTGAATCTTAGACACTATCAGTTTCCAAGAAAGGTGCAATACATTTGTCGGAACCAGCTCAATCGGACTACTAGGGGGGTACCTCCCATACAAACAACCCATTTGAATACTACAATGAAACATTCACTGCGTCCCGGAAGAGTATTTCATCTTCGGCATAGTCGAAGATAACGTTCTTTCTTGTTTATATCTTAATCTTATCCATTTAAATACAATATATTGATTCGGTTGTGTCATTGATTTTGGAATTATGTTTTAATATAGTAATACAACTTCAGTGTAATTTCCCTGAGATGATTGAGTTTTATTAAAATTAATTCTTTTTTAGACATAATTTAATGATTTTGTGCTTTTAAAGTTTTCTATGAAGTGCAATATTTGTTAAACATTATAATTTTAATTTTATATTTATCGTAAATTTCGACTAAAATTTATATTCTTTAATTTCCTTGAAATTTTCTAATATTCTGATGGCAACATAAGCCCTTACGTTCTCTATTCTCCTTTTAACGTAATGTCGAGAGCGTCTAACGTTGCTAATGAGGTAGTTACGGTTTGCTGTGACTTCATGTGCCTCCGTCTCCAGCTAATAATATTGTTTTATTTGAAATACATTTCTCGATTAAAAATTGTTCATTAAAAAACGAATTCAAATTAAATAAAAATAAAAAACAAATTTTATTACATAGGAACACAAATTATTAATAAATATTGAAACAAAAAATACTATTTTTTTCATTAGATCATGGCATTAAAAATAAATCAAAAATTAACTTAAAACTGAAGACCCGCCTGAACTTCGGCCATAATATTGGCTGATTTCTGAAGCTGATCGGTTTCGCCTTGAGTAAGTATCTGCTTAATAACGGCTGTGACACCATTGGCGTTTAATACACAGGGCAGTGATAAAAATACATCCTTATCAATACCATGTTCACCCTTTAAAAGCAGAGAATGGTAGATAAATTAGGTATGTACATATATGACAAATATCAAAGTCAAAGATCTTACCAAAACTGATGTTGAGACAGCGGCAACACTGCTTGAGTTGCGTAAAATGGCCTGTGCCAATGAAGCTGTGCTAAGGCCAATAGCCCAAGAGGTGTAACCTTTCAACCTGATAACTTCATATGCTGAATCGACGACTTGCTTGTGCAATTCATTCCAACGTTCTGGGTCCTCGCCAGTACCTAAAGTTGGATTTAGCTCACGCAAACGGACGCCAGCAATGTTGACACCCGACCAGACGGGCACAGAGCTGTCGCCATGCTCACCAATGATCCAACCGTGGCAAGAAGTAGGGGCGATTCCTAAACGTTGAGACATGAGGAAACGGAAACGGGAAGAATCCAAATTGGTGCCGCTACCAATAACACGATTTTTGGGTAGGCCGGACAATTTCCAAGCGACGTATGTCATAATATCGACTGGATTTGATACCATTAATAAAATGGTGTCTGGACTGTTTTCAACCAGTCTGGGAATGATATGCTTCAAGATATCTGTATTACGTTGCACGAGCGACAGTCGTGATTCACCTTCCTTTTGACGCACACCAGCGGTAACAATGCACAGACGTGAGTTAGCTGTAGCAGCATAATCAGTGCTTGCAGTGATTTTTGGATTCTTCAAGAAGTTGGAGCCATGCTGCAAGTCAAGCAATTCACCTTGCAGTTTATCGGCACAAACGTCAACAAGGCATACTTCATTGGTAACATTTTGGGCGAGTATACTGAAGGCGCATGCCATGCCCACTTGACCGATTCCAACAATAGAAATCTTGTTGCCCGAAGATGGTAAAACTTCGGCAACTTGTGACATGAGATTTTCCTTGATTGGTGTGTTGGCCATTTTACTAAGAAAAATAAAAGAATTCTACATTAAATATTTGATACATTATCAACAACATTATTGTAGGTATCTCACGTGCCCCGACCTACTTAATAAAACGAAAATAAATTGTGCCACGCGTGCGTTCGTCTGCCTCCCTCCCTCCCTCCCTCGCTCAATCACTCTTAATATCCAAAATTTATCCAAAAATACAAATAAAGAATATTTCATTTTGTTTTCTTGCTACAGTTTTTCATCTTCGACCTTTATGAAGGTCATTTTAATGAAAATATATACGTCAGTCACACGCAGCCGAAATGTGAATAGTTTATATTATTATTATTTTATGGAGGAATTGCGAAAAAAAGATGACTTTTGTATTTTATGTTGTTGTTGTATTTTGTCTCATAAAATCAAAACTTTGGTTTCACAAAATTTTCCATTGTAGTGCATAAGCGCATATTACAAATTATAACTCAATAGATCAAAAACCGTGAGTCGTGTTTGTATTTCTAGCTAATACGAATAAACCTGAGGATTCCCTAACCGGCCTTGTTTCATTATGCCAATTAAAAAATATGTTGTATACATAAAGTATTCTATATACTTTCCACTAATTGTAAACAAAATAAGTAAGTAAGTACATAATATGAATTGAATTCAGTTCTCTAAAAATCTTTCTTGATCTCCTCGAATTGCGTCATCAATTGTTATTATTTATTCTAATATTAAATCTTATGCAGCAATAAAACTAATCACTAATTAATTATCATCTTCATTTCGATTAAGTAATGGCGGCGTACTTGTAGCAAGTCATTTTCCCGGTTTCCTATTTGACAGTAATTTGTCGATTGTGATTGCTTGTCTGTCTTATCGTGGGATTCCACATAAGCGACTGAGTAACATACTGAGTATTATTCATATCGAGTATGTACTTGTATTATGATTCAATAGCTTACTTCAGGGGACCAATAATTGATTTAAAATGACTTTTAATATCGTGACCCAGTAAGAGATTTTATTTTTAATCGTTTTCCAAATAATAAAAGAAATGAATTGTATATAGGAAATAATCTTGAATACTTAAACAAACCAAAAAATTGTGAATTGTTATAATGAATTCTTAGAAGCAGGGAAACTATTGGGTAAATAAGAATGAAAAGGGTAAACAGATTAACTTATATTTAATCTCAGTATCTTCTTTTACTTCAGTACATAGAATAATGATCAAATTTTCAATAAAAATCAATGTTTAGATTTTAAGGATTTATTCGTAGAGAGTTGTGTCATTTTCCAAATGGTCCTTTATTTGGTAATCTGCTTATGAAAATTTTGCATGGGCCTATGAAACGAATAAATAATTGCTCTCGATTTTAGGTTTCTTGACTTTTTTGACAGGTGGCTCATTCAAAGTTTACGGATTACAAAATAAACGAATCTTTCACATAATATAATACAAATTTGGATATATGTATTATATAAGACCAATATAGCGACTATTTATTGTCGGGTTAAAAATTATATGGCCGATTTCTTCTTTCAATCCGTCAAATAAAACTCATTGCAAGAACATACACACAATATTTGTTATTTGTCTGATTTAAACTTTACTTTACAACTTCCAGTACTAGAAATCAATCATTCGAATTACATTTATTGGAAAAAAAATATTTAATAACCATTAATTGATTTCATTCGAAACGTGTATCGGATGTTCTATAAAGTGTCAATCAATATCGCTAGAGAAATTGATTTAACCATGTTAGTATTTCCATTTAACTAGAAGATAGAAATAAAACCTTGAAATTCTTACTGGTTCTACAATTCTGATTATATTGTAGTAGACTACTGGAAGGTAAGGTAAGTACCATACTTCATACGATAAAAATAGCACGGGTATTTCAGTTAGAATATTAAAATTACTGTAGTAGTTAATAGACTAATCGAATTGTATTGGATCTCATGAATCAACTGGAGTCAGTTAAAAAAAAAAAAAATTTTTTTTTAACAATTTTTAAACAAAACCTTATGATTTCACACATTACAGGAGTGACAAAATGAAAGCATCTGCCAAAAATAAATTAAGCTTGCTATATCTATTGTAGGCATGTAGGATTTGTTGAGATAAAATTATCATTTTCCTTGTTATTTACACATGCAGTATACAGCAATGAGTACATGCAACAGAATGCAGTTTATTTATAGTAAATTTAATGCGTCTCCAATGTAGAAATAAAGTGTACCGAATAAAACAGATGCATGTGTGTGTATAAAACACAAAAAACAATAGTAAGTATGTATGAATATATTACTAGCCAGTTTATGAATGACCTTTTTTGTACTGCCTCAATGTCAAATGTAGGTCCTTAAAACCAACCAAAACTAAAACAGCTGATTACAAAAATTTTACACGATAACGCATGCGTCATACGAAAGTGCAAGTTGAGAACTTATACACGCTACCTCATTCTCTTCTCTTACATATCTCACACATATTATGTAGGAAAGGCATTGCCAAGGGCAAACATTCAAGCTACCATAAATAAGTAGGAAGAGTTGAATGAACTTTGCATTTTGAATGATAAATGGTATAAGGAATAAGAGACAACCGGCTTTTTTTCTTTTAAACAAAATCTCAATTGCAAATTTAAGTAGTTTCATTTACTCAGAATGAATGAATGATGTCAGTAACTTTTAATATAACAAAAACAATTATGTATTCTATTTCACTCTTACTTTTATTTTAATTAAATTTAATTTCACTTTTTTCACAAACTTTCTTTGTATGTATTCACTTCAACGCTTTCAAAGCACTTTTCCACTTTTCTGTTCGTTCACTTTGCCTGTTCGTTGGCGAATGTTGAATGTTGTGTCGGATTTTGGGAATTTTGCTTATAATGCTTTGCTGGATTTTTCACTTCGTGTGTGTATCACTCTCTTTCACACTGACAGCAGAAACAAATGAACAAACGAACGAAGTGAGAGAATAGAAGAGAGCTTTAGTAAAACCGGCATTTATCACATGCCTGTTGCCAAATTAACAGGATGAATGACGAAATATTTGTTGCTGTTAATGAAAGTGTGTTTATGTGCCTTTGATTCATTTTATTTCGCTCTCTCTACTCTCTTATATCGTTACGCATAAGAGTTCAATGGGGAGCACAGACAGTAATATTATTGTTGTTACTCTTGTTGTTATTGTTATTGTTATTGTTGGTATCCAGCAATTGCGTCGATTCAAGGTGACCTTTGGTAGCAGACGCTTTTCAGATAATTTTCTATACTTTTGTTGTTATTGTGTTCTTTCTTTGTTTGTATCTGTAGCCGGTTGCAGAAAAATGGAATGTAGAATAAACATATTAAGCGCCATGCTGAGGTGAAGACGTCACTTTTACTTTTCAAATGAAATTCTGTAGTTGCACAATTTCATATAGAATTGCAATACGTTTTTTTGTTGTTGTTTGTGTAGCAACTGCCTTTCTCATGTCCTGAGCGTGCATAGCAAACTTGGTTACCTCCTACTACATTTCATCTTTAAGCAATTTTGCATGCGAAACCCGAAAATAGTGACTCAGATTTGTATATTATTATTTTTTTTCTTTTTGTATTGTATTAAAAATTTCCTATTAAGGATATGGTTGGAATGAAATCTTTTTAACCGTCCGCAAGATTTTTTGTAATCTTTTGCAATCTTACGTTGTATCGGAAATCAATTTTTTTAATCAATGTTACGATGCAATATGAAATTCATAGCAAACTACGGTACACTGCTTGAAATTTTTCGATGGTCCCCCATATTTGAGTGCCATGTCGCCAAACTGGAGCCACAACTTGTTAATAAGTAGATCTCGATTGTTGCTGAGTGATAGTTTTCTGTCCGCACCCATTATCCAGTCCAGTGCCCTTATCGTTTGATAGCAGAATGCAGTGACACTCTTTTTATTGGCGAGGCCCTACGAAATTGGTTTCTAGAGATACACAAAAGAACTGGAATAGTGCGATGCCATCGCGTTTGTGGCGGATTAAGCATATAGAATGTTCTAATGTTTATATTAAGGATTTGCGAAATAATTTTGAAATTCTCTTGCTTAGGTTTGGGATGCAATGATAATAATTGAAATGTTGTTTATGCGAACTACATAATCTTAAGAATCGCTGGTTTATGTCTTATTAAGGTTGCCGACCTATAAAGGTATTATGCAGTCATTCTCTCTGATATGTGTCAGCTTCACAGAATTTTCACTAAAATAACGAATATTACAGCATGTCATACGGTGGTATCCCATTGTGAATAACAGAGATATCTTTATATAACTTAGGTAATGTGCACACCACACACACACACACACACACACACACACACACACACACACACATTTTATTTATTGATGCATGCATGTATGTAACTGACTGACATCGTTTTCATGAAATTCAAGTTGCGTTCGTGATGTCGCTCACATCAAAAACATCGACGCTGGGTCAGTCAATTCATGCATGAATCACTTTTTGTTTGTATTCTCTGTTTTTGAAAATTCCATATTCGTGAGCATAGTGTGAGTGTAGTGTACTCCTCCTTAACAGTGTGATCGATTTAGTTTTTAATATTCAAAATTTTTATTTTAATTTTAGTTTCAGTTTATTATTGCTATGTGATGATTTCTTAAAGATTTTACAATAATAACAAACTTATTAATTACATCTGAGATGTAACATCTCTTAATTCTCACTCTCGTTTCATTGTAAGACACTGTAAATGTAATTGATGAAATAATTGTTGCTCTTAATATTATTTACTCTTAAACATACACATGCAAATTTCTTTCTTAATCTCTTTGTTTATTTCTGTCATGAACTTGACCGTGTGAATGAATAAATTATTGCTTTCAATGAGTAAGTTCTCTCTCTCTTTTTTACTAATTACAATCGCTTTATATGAACCATTATTTATTCCCTCTTGAATTGCGATAATTATTACTTAGGTTTCGTTGTGAAAGTTGACCCATTAATAAATACATTTTATCATTTGACTTTCCGTGTGGGTAAAGTGTAAATGTAGATTGTAGTTTTGATGGCAATCTTTTTGTAACTAATACACAAATCGGTTTTAAGTAGTCAAGTTTAGCATAAAACTGTCATATCAACAATCACTTCAAATATGTACTTACTGTATGTATGTATATCAGAGACAACAAGAGCTACACAACAGCAGCAATAATATCCGCTATGTTATAATTTTATGTGTCATTTGATTACGTGTTTGTTGTTCTTTTGTTCTTTGTTTTACTTTTGTATTCTATTTCAATTTCAGCTGTTTAATATCGAGTATTATTATGAAAAAAAAAACTTTGAAATAAATTAAAATAAAAAGTATAACACGACACTAACAAGTTGATATTGTGTTTGTGAGTGTACATACTTCTTCTCTTTGTCGTTTTGAGGTCAAATCACTTGTTCCTTTTTGTTGTTTGATCCTTTGTTCTCTTAGTACTCCTAAATTATTGGTGCGCCACCTTTTTGGTTCCTCGCTCAAACTCAATCACACCCTTTGTTTGCTGTCCATGTAGAACACCAGCGAACAAACGCGAATGTACGAGAGTGAAAACATACGGCCAATGATATGCAAACGAACATGTTTCGGCGCATTCCTTTGATTGTGATAAGGTTCGCTTGGCCGGCGATGCATAATTGGAAACTGCGGACTAGTGATGTATTCCGATAATATCGACAGGCATCGATATTTGAACTCGATATATCGGACTTTTTCCCCTTGTTCCTCATTCATTATAATTTAAGTTTATATTTTTAGAATACCTCATCAAGTGCCAGTGCTATTAATTCAGTTAATAACATTCTTCGAGACCGCAATCCTCTTATCGTGCTAGGTGATTTTAAACCCCCAACCATTTTGTGGTCCTTTTTCGGTATCTCGAATTATCTAGCACCTTCAGCGCATCATTAATTTTAAAACACGAAATTTGAGAAATTTCAGCTACATTCGTTGCTATCATATCGCGATGAGGTAGCATTTGTGACGAAATTATGAGGCTGTTGGTGTAAAATCAGACACAATATAATAGCTCTCACACAAGCATCAACGATTCGATCAAATCTTTGTTGCTGTAACTCGATGTGTTGGCCTGCCCCTGCACGTATCGAATTCAATTCTTCCAAACCAACAACAAAAAAAAAAAAAAAAAAAAAATTGAAAAAAAGAAGCTGTTTAGACAGTGACTGTAAAAATGGGTGTGTCACAATCACCGTGTCGCTTACGCTCAGTAGCTCGCTACTAATTCTTCTGCTAGTAATTTTGTCGCATTTTTCTCATTCTAGAGTGAAAAATGATTTTATGATTATTATCATGATGATGATTTCAGTTAGAAATCTTTTTGAACCCACCCGCGCTACAACATCAAAAAATATAATTAAAAGAAAGTTAAAAAATTAAATGGTCGACATAGTCGGCTCATTGTGTCAGAGCTTCGTGCGCTGGGCTGACATCGCAAGAGAAGCGGATTCGATTATAGCTCAAGGCAAGACTGGTTATGCACTTTTCTAATTTCTTCCTTTCCTTCTTAACTTTCCCACTAGCTGAAGGCCTCTGTCACTATTGCTCATATTAATTAACATATATATATATAATTGAACCCAAAAAATGGTATGACACTGCAAAACTCGAGAACGGCTGAAACAATTTTAAATATTTTTTTGTTGTACTCATGGAGTTACCAGTCAGGTTCTTTGCTATATATGGATCTGGTAGGTGGCGCTGTTGTACAGATACACATAGTTTTATGTAATTTTTTTTAAACATTTTTTCATTTAGCACAAAGTATACTGAACCGATTTTAATAATTTTTTTTTTAAGAACAAATGAATCTTAAAGTTGCTTAGGTTATCTTTATATATAATTCTTCTGTGAGTGTGTATGTCACTGAACTTCTCTTAAACGACTGGACCGATTTTGATGAAATTTTTTGTGTGTGTTCAAGGGGATCTGAGAATGGTTTAAATTCACAATATGTATGTATATCTATTATATAAAAATTAAACTTTGTTTGTTTGTTTGTTCGAGTCTTATGCGCGGCAATACCATTCTTCTGATTGCAATGAAATTTTTTGTATGTGAATAGTTGGTTCCCGCCTTGGACATAGGATAGTTTTAGATCCGATATTTGTGGCAGTTGTCGCGTAATTGGTGAATCAATTGTTGCATATAAAGCTTAGAGACATATTTTTAAATTAATCAGGTCGCCTGCGTTAAAACCCTAAGGATACTATGCCAATTTTTGAATTAAATTATTCGATTCGTCTTTTTTTTTCAAAAGTATTTCAAGTGCTGTGCAACGCACTACAAATTGACTCTATAATACAATAATACTGGAGACAAGGCCAGGTGTACGTTGCTGTTCATTTGTCAAGTCACTGGAATTTTTTCTGTGTCTGTCCGGTTGTCCAAAAAAAAAAGCGGCAGGGGGAAGCGAGAATGAAAGACCAAAAATATAATTCAACTTTTCTATTCATGATCGTACTGATCACACAAGTTTAAGGATTTCGGTTGCCTGTGCGACGCCGGGCTGTGTACTCTAGTAATAGAATATTAAAATATGTTGTTCATTCACGTAAATTATTAATTACAACAAAGTTTTATAGAAGGAACACCCAATTAATGCGTAGGGGGTAATGCTAGTACATAATAATTTGTAATTATAATCTTAGTTTCTAATAAATAAATAAAATAAATGGTCGCCTTACAAGAAACGGTAATTAGTTTATAATTAAGTTTCGTAAGCCTTAGTATCTTACTTTATAATTCCCAAATAATAAAGAAATAAATACATAGTAATTTATCAAGCGATAATAATAGTTACAAATAATAAGTTAAAATGTAACGAGAAAGCCCTATGTTTCAAGCTGTACGACTTGGAGCAAATACTTATTTCGAGTTTTGTCATGTTTGCCGTACGTACAATTTTTCTTGGCGAAATGACCAAACACAACAAACAAAGTTGTACGTGTGATTTGCTCAGGGGTGTGTGGTGGAAGGCCACATTGATGTTACAATGGTGAATTCTTGTTGTTAAATAAATTTTTGTTCATTTTGGTCATTTCGTCTGAATTTTACTAAAATGGAGAAACGGGGTACGTATTACAACAATTTCATATTGTTGTAAAATTTTTTCTTTAAAAATATTCGATAAAATTGTCACGACATTATGACTGAGAAACATGACTAAATTCGAAATATTTACTTCGAAATTGCCCTATGTTTCAAGCAGAACTGTGGGACTTAGAGCAAATTTCCGAAATGTAAAATTGACCAATTGACGCAAGCATACTTTTGTGCATGCACAAAGAAATCGGTATAGTTTTCGTTACCAAATTCGAATTTTGTAGTATTGTACTCCAACTACAATTTTTTCCTGCAAAGAAAGATACAAATTTTACTCAAAAATATACTACGTCCCACGTTTCTATCTCCATTTTGGTTCTGTGATTTCACTCAATTCCATTTAATTGTAAATTAAATTGGATATGAAGTTAAAACATTGCTACTACCATTCACGAGAGGGCGCTCCTGTTCAATCAACATGACACCGTAGAATTCACGTTAACATAAACATAGGGCAGTGTGTTGTTGTTACCAACTGATGATAGAACAGTTCACAAGCAGTGTTTAACATTCTAAACTCACCGAACTGTTTAATTTCCATCCGTTAAATTGATTTTGATATATTTTATTGTAATTTCTTTTTAGTTTCAATATTTTTGTAAAGGATGCAACTAATAGTATATGTATTTGTAAATTGCATGGGTGCGTGCGTGCGTGCGTGCTTGATGGCGTGCGTGTATTTCAAAGAAGAACGGAGAAAATCTTCAGTTCAATTCTCACATGCCACACAATTGGCGACAATGCTGCTGACGATAGAATTGGCATTATTATCATTGTGAAAGGATCTGTGATTGCGGCGCTTTCAGTTCATTCATTTGCTGCTACCGTGCATGGTTCATTCAACAGCAACAAACCACAAGTCTCGATAGTGTAGCATGCTACAGACCACAGCAAACAACAAACACCATAAAAAGAACAACAGCAACAGAAGTGCTTTGCTCTTCTAGGGTAAAAAGAACGTCTTCGAATATTCAGCGTAAATGATGATGTCGCAGAATGCACATTAATATTCAAAAATTGCGTTTTTATGCTAATTTCCAATGAATGCTAGCCTGGCATTGCATGGTATGGACATTGGCACTGGCATCGTTTTGGCAAAGGCCTGCTTCTTGTTGCAACTAACTGGAAGCGAAGTAAGTAGCATCCATCGCCATCTGTCGATAGATTACTCAATGACAGGCAGCAACAGCAACAACAAAGGCAACAACAGCAACAACAGTGGAATTGTTGAATTTAGCTGCTTCATGTGTTGTAGTAGGTCGCTATGGACAAGAAGCAGAAGCTGGAGTGCCAGTGCTGATGATCAACGCTATTGGCTTCGATATCAGGCTAAACGATCTTTTTGGCAGCGCACATTATATTTTTTCCGTTTGTCGCATTATGTTGCAACACCCGCCCAACTCTTTGTGTGATGCACCTTTTACTATTTTAATGTCGACTTATTTTGCTCAGGTTACTCATACGCAATGTGGTTTATATATTATTGATTTTATTTTTTCTTTTGTACTCCTTGCGATTTTCATTTTTCTCGTTTTTATTGTTGCTGTTGTTGTTGTTGTTGTTGTTAGTGTTGTTGTTGTAATTGACGTAGTTTAGCAATAATTAAGTTGTTAAATTGTTGCACGTAAGTCAAGTCAACGTTGTCGTTCGTACTGCGTTGAAGTTGTTTTTTTTTTAAGAAGTACTTTTTGTTGCTACTGGCCTTCTTTTAGCTATCTGATGCCATCCAAACCATCCGGTCCACTTCACTTCACTTCACTCCACTCCACTCTACTCCACTTCAATTCGTTTTCTTTCCTTTCCTTTTGGTTCACCTGTTTGTTCAATTTGGGTGCTTCTGCTTTTGTCATGGTTGTTGGCGGTTGTGGTGGCTCTTCTTATATTCAGTTGTGCTTTAATAATAATGTTCAGCTTGACTTACGATTCACGTCCTTGGGTTACTGATATATGAGATACTTAAAGTATTTATTACAACCCGATTGTAATCTCATAGTTTAGTTGCTTTAAAGAAAACACTAACAAAATATAAAATACTTAAGGAATAATCTACCTATTTATAGGTGTTTTTTATTTTTTACAATACCTGTGAGTGTCTTAATCTAAACTAAGTTTAAATTATTCATTCTAGATGCGTTAATGATTCACTCGCATACTCACTCAATTGACTTCGATAAGAAAAAAATTATATAATAAAATGGTATACTTACTTTACCTTGTTTTATACCTAAGCCTTTAAATTAAGGATTGTACAGGGTGCATCATTTAGTAAGCGTCACTTTTACAACTTATTATCTCCAGAAGAAAGTGTGACTGACACATTACTACAAATTGTGGCGTGTTGGATGAGTAATGTAAATTGTCATGATTTTATATTTAGAAACTAATAGAAAACTCTTAGAAATCATCCAAAACAATCTAATGGCGATATTCAATGTATTGAGGAATTGAGGAATTTGCTGTAGCCAGAGAATCGTTTTATGTATGCGAATGTATATTCTATGAGGTTCCATTAAAACATACAAATGCAGTAGTATGGTGGGCTGTGGCGCTTTGTGGACTATTTATTTTTAAAGAAGAGAATTGTGCCGAATGTGATACATTATGCATTATGAAATTTAGGTCAGCTCGTTCCAAAGGATGGACTATATGGAAAATTGCACCGCTAAAGATCCCAATCGACTTAAAAGATGGGATTTTTATGTAGTGACCGCGACCACTTGCTTTGACTGACTATGACTTCTATCTTGGATTTGAATTGCAATAACGATCAAGACAAATTTCACTGTTAGCTATTTAGCTATTATCAGTTATAAAGTTAAGTTATTGTGGAAATGTTTAGTTTTTTTAAATTGTCGGTAACTAAATGTCGCACCCTGTACAACAACAACAACAACAACAACAATAACAATAAATCCACCCCACAATAAAGTTTTCTCTTTGATTTTTGTCCTATTATTTTTATTTAGAGCTTATGCATTTCATGTTGTTGTTGTTGTTGTTGCTGTTGCTGTTGCTGTTGATATTGCCAAATATGCAAAGACCACATCTTTGGTCCATGTATCAACAGACATGTGTTGTGAGTATCATTGCATTTGCAGGCATGTATGTGTACCTGTGTGGATGTGTTTGCATAATGATTATTGTAAGTACAAGTGCGAGAAATCGTGTTAGATCGAGGGTAATAAATTTAGACGCCGCCGCTGCTGATGTTGCTGCCATAGCAAAGAGTCCTAGGAGAGTCGTCTCAAGTCGCCATATAAACGTAGAAGGCGCTCGTTCGCTCGACGCTTAAGATCTTTGGTAGTTTCACTTGCTAAGGTTAATGTATCTTTTGCTGCTTTTGTCTTTTTTGTGGCAATGCATTTGCTGTGTTGCATGTTGTTCTTGTATTTATTGTTGTTAGTGTTAGCTTTGGTCTTTGCGCGCTATAAAGAATTTTTTAAGTTTTCATTTATTTTTCTTTATTTTTTTATGATGTTTTATTGCGTTTGTTTTCCACATTTACTAGAATATTTTCCCTTTATGTTGTTACATTCCGCATCAACACAGATTTCCTCTTTAAATATTTCTGGAAATTCCTTTCCTTAAATCAAATTGTTTAATTCAAATGATTTTGATCACATACTCGTATTCGTATCAATAAAACATGATTTAGATTTAAATTAAATAAGAAAGATTTTGACTGAAAATTATACAGATGATCTATGTTTTGAGAAATACACTGTATTCTGTAACCTTTTTTAATCATAAGATCCGAACCCTCTACTTGAAATTGAATGCTAACAGTTAAGTGCAAGCAGAGCAACCTCCGTACATAGTTTTTATTGTTAACCTCCCTGTGCTCGCTTCGCGTTATTGTTATTATCAATTATGTGTGTTATGGTTCAAAACTTATAACAAAGTAAAGAGTCCTACAACCAGATATCTATATTAAGCAGAAAATCTTTATTGGCCTAAGTACAATTATCTCTTTAGCTCGCAGTGTAATCTTGGCCAAACTAATACTAATAATATCTGATGATAATCTGATTGATTGGGAATCGGTAAATTAGGATTGGTAAGCAAAACGATTTGAAAACTACTCCATCGAATAATAAAATCTTTGAATGATCAACATTGTTTCCAAGTATTTGCAACAATTATCTATAGTTACCCTATTCAGTTACCCGAGAACCTAATCATCTGTTCTATCATACACTTTCTAAAATAGAAATAAGCTTTCAATCCCACACTCTCATTCCTGTTCAAAAAAATCTGCTATAAGGTATAAATCTTTGCCCAGAAAATCAAAGAACTTAAGTTAGCAGTAGAGTTCAAAGGAAAACAAGACAAAACATTTACTTTGACTCGCCAGGACTTTCATACCTTTCACATCAAATTAATTGTCAATATTAATTAATTAAATTGTAAAACCGTAAGCGTTTCAAAGAAATTCAAATTAAAAATTCCAGTTTGAAAACTTGGGGTTCATTTTTCTATTAGGGGTCTTCTAATGATCATGGAACTTTGGTTCCGATATATTGTACAAGTATTATTTGATTAAGACAATAAGATGAGCTGATTAAGATTGAAAGATTTAGTTTACTTTTTAGGGTACCCAAGGCTACCAAACGGAATCCTAATAGTAAGATTCTGCTGTTGTCGTCCGTACTCGGTTTCTGTTTCACGAACACGTAACACGCAGAAAGTTCAAATTTTCACAGAATGTAATGTTCTATTACGGCTACAACATAAGAAGAAACGTCCGTTCCAAATATGCGCTGACTACAGTTTGCACAGCATTGTTACGGCGATCTTTTGTCAACAGTTTTGTGAGCATTGACTTCTGTACACATATGTTAACTGCCAGTTTTAGAGAGGATAGATTCAACAATGTGACTTAAATGTTGTTTCCATTAAATCTTGTACGATGGGACAGAAGTTCCGTAACGGAACCTTTCATTTGCGAGTGCTACCCACACTTGGAGTATTTTTTTTATCTATTTATTTAATTATTTTTGTTTAATTACCCAGATATTTACAAGTGTCACTTATGTAAGTTAGATACAGCTGAGAAACTTCTAATATTTAATATTTATTTATAAGTCTAAGGCTAGATGATCGAATAGTCCAATTAATTATTCCCTTCAATTAATACTCGTATGTCACAACAATCTGATAAGATGAGATAAAAATATGATCAATGAAGAAGTGAAAATAAGAAGATTTTCGTTGAATTTTTTCAGTTGCATTTGAGCTAAATTTTTTTATTATTTCTAGTTACAGTTGTTTACCTGATTTGTCCAATTTTTTGACAAATTTTGTTATTCGTCATTTCAAATCGTTTTGATAACTCGAAAACTAGAATACTAATACAGATGTTCTACGCGACAAAAACAAAAATCATGAAAGCCTAGTATTATCTAAAATCTGATTAAAATAGAACAACAAGTACAGAAGAATTCACTTTATGAATTCCTTTTTATTTTTGGATAAATTGATTAAATAATTTTATTATTTAACTAAGCGACTTCTCGATAAAAAGGGTGCCAAATACATGTCTTGTGTAGTACAATGTTAATATTCTTCAAATGAATTGACTAATAATAAAAATTTAGATTAAGAACAGTCATATTTTGGTGATTCTCCTATAGATCAAAGTTGTGAAAGTTGTGAATTGAAGGTGATATTTTCAAATGTTAGACGTGTACTAAGTTGTACGAGTATGTTGAAAATGTGAAATAAAATCCTATAATCAGTGGACTGCTGTTGTTGTTATTGACATTTTTAATACAATATATAGTATAGTACAAATAACATAACATAAAAACATAGCAAACACTTTCGGTCGATTTTTGAACGCGATTTTGCTATATTTTTCATTTTGGTTTTTTTGTGATTTGTTTTGCTAGTTTTACTTTGGCCTTTGAGCAAAGTGAATGGTGCCACACACGAAATCCCCCACGTTAGTCAGAGGAGCCCCCGCAACATGCACAATGTGCTTCTCCAGCCATCCAGCCGTCATTCAATCGGAATCATAGTGAAGCAATGCAAGATGCTTTTGCCCATAGTTGGTGACTTCTTTGCCATTATTTGGCTCTAGAGAAGTCTCTTAAGTCTTTAGTCTACTACAATAGTAGTATCTCACTGCATGTGGGCAATGCTATGAAAATTGATTTTTAACTTGTTTTGCAGTTTAGTTTGCTTCACTTCGGTTCGGTTCAGTTTAGTTCAGTTTTATGTTTCGAAATTCAATTTTCAAAATTTACCTTGTTGGGATAACATTTTTAAAGTTGAACTTAATTGAGAATTATGTTCATTGTGATTCGATGACAATCAATACAATCATTATGATCATCATCATTGTTAATATCGTATGATCATGGTCAGGTGTACAAAGGTGAATGTGATTTTAAAAAACTTCAAAAATATTGAAAGTGAACTATGCTATATATACATACAAAAGTACAATGAGAGGATGCAAAATGTCAGGCAAAGTAAAATCTCTGTGCGGCCCTATAAAATTGATTCAAAGTAACGATATTAATTCTTTACCGGCGGATGAAACCTTTTATCATTAAAGCTTCACCTTCAATAAATTCTTTTGAGATTTTTTTGTTTCTTTTTTATTTTTACAATGAATTAACACAGTTTTGTGGTATATTCCTCAACATCATCAGCATTATCACCAGCATCATCGTCATGATTGTCATTGCCATCGTCATCATCATCATCATCATCATCATTATCATCGTAAATAGAGTCAAGTGTCTTTTATGTGGAGTACTGCCGCCAACTCATTAATATAAAACAAATTTTTATTGAACCCTTTAAAAAACGCAAAGTGTATCTCTTACAAAAACACACAGATACACACTTTGTACACATAAAAATATGCTAAAAGAAACGGAGACACTTTGCAAGCTTTTAACTTGCCCATATTTCAGTTAAGATAAACATCTAAACTATCTACACCATCAATGCTTTGTTGTCTGTCCGTCCCTTTGTATGAACTTCTGCCTGATTGTCGTTCGTTCCTTCTATCTTTCTTGTCAATGTTGTTGCTGCTGTTTCTACTGGCCTGACAACTTTTCGATTGTGAATTTTCTTACATCTTTTTCTACTCTCTCCTTTATTCTTTTTCACCCTCTTCATTTTTTGTTTTGTTGGTTCTCTGTTGCAATTTTACGCTGTTGTATGTGACATTATTTGCATGCATCATCGTTACTGTAGAATTGTCGCGTTATCGCTACTAAGGCATCGTCATCGTCATCGCCATCGCCATCTCATCATTGATATGCCATCAGCGACAATGGCCGCAAATTATCTGCGATAAAAGGCCAATGCTTTTAAAGTTGGGTGTCAGTTAGCCGATCTCTCCCTCCCTCCATCTGCCCATCTGTCCTTAGGTTGGTTGGTTTATCTTTACTACAATATAATACTCGTATATTTGTAGTCCCTAGACCCAGCTGGCGCTTAAGTTGTACGAGTATTTAATAAAGCAGATTATACACTTAAAAAAAAAAGAAATTGAACATGTGACTTCCAAAGAAGTATTGCCTAACTCAATCAAATTCATATCATCTAAGTCTTATTTCCAAATCTGAATAAGGATTGAGAGGAATGAGATCACTAATAGGACTTTGATAAATATTTTTCCCATACTACTTATGTTTATCGAAAGGATTTTTTGCCGGAAAGTTATTTATAATGATGTCCCAAACATGTCCGAAAGGCGATTCGGAGCCCTTAAACCTCGACAAGAGATCATGGCCCATCACCAATCATGGCAAATTATTCTATAAAATATATACGTTGTTTTTTTTTTTTACTAATTTAGCGTCATTAAAGTGTCTTTTTCCAAGTTTAACGTGATAAATACTGTTCGTAATTTTCCAGTGTTAAAAAATCCCAGTTGTCTATATTATTTAATTTATTTGGCGTTATTGATACGTAAGTCTTGTGTTTTTAACTCCGACCATTTCTTCTACATATAAATAATTTTGTTAAACAAAGTTATCGACATTATTTTGCGAACAAATTGGTCAACAAGGCAAATGTTGGGCTTCACACAAAGTTTGTAAAACTTGCTTGGAGTCATTTCGATTTTGGAGTCAAAGAAGACGAAAAGGGCTTCTGTTTGGAATACCGATGACATGGACAGAGCTATGACCCACATTGAAATGTATGAAAAATATTGTAGATTGCCTTTATCTCCAAAAGTTGAGTTGAGTAATATTAATATTTATTTAAAATAAATCCCATGACGCGGAATCAATGTTCCCCTGTGTAATAGATAAATTTATTTTTGCCGCTCTGTGCTTAGTAGTCTAATTATTCGAGATCTGAAGGACAAAGCTATGTGGCAAATTTATAGAAAACCGTTATGAAGTAAGTAATTCTCTGAGAAAAGTTGAATACGAAATCAGTGCAAGTCAAATTTCGAGAATCATATAAAATTTTCCAGATCTATGGAAACATGTTTAAATCTTTTGTACAAAGGACTCTAAGTTTAGATTTAGTGTTTAAATGGAATTTGTAAAATTTGTGTTTGCAATAATTTATTTCATTCAATCATCAACAATGTGAACGGCTCAATTTATATCAGAAGAGAGTGTTTTCCAGTATATAAGTAGGTAAAATTATGTAGCGAATTGAGAGAGGTTTTCTTCTGAGTGTACTTTAGATGGACTTCGATGGTTGTATTGCTGTTGCTTAATAGAATCTTAATGGATTTCACTGCATTGTAAATTTAAAACTAAATGACATTCATTTCTACAATACTAGTTATTAAAATGCGGAAGCCTTAAGTTGCTTCACTTAAGGGATTAAAGTGGAGAGGCTCGTTATTTTGCAGGCGACTTTTGTTGCTTAAATATTTTTTTTTTTTGGAATAAGATCATTCAAATAAGCTTTCTGTTGATCATTTTAAAAGAATTCTTTGAATCTTTGGAAATGATGAAAATCACAATCAAAATACAAATTTTAATCCAATTTATTGAATTCAGTCAACTGAAACTGGCTTCTTTCGATTCAAAAAGTTTGTGTTCCGGTTCAAAGTTAGCAAAGCGTCAAAAATATTTTTTGGAAAAAGAACAATAATGTCAAATGACAACTTTATTTTTCTCCAAAAAGAAACTAAAAATACCATTGCTTTGTCCTTTGTTAACTTTTGAATAATTCCTAAAACGAGTTTGCAAAAAAGGTTTTGTTTTTATTTTCTTTCAATCAAGATTAGTATCGATTTTTTTCTCTTGAATTATTGTTATTTGTACCTTGCACAAAGTCATCGGCATATTGAAAATGTCTTAACGCTTGTAACAGCTGGAAGAAATCTGCAGAAACTCCATATCTTTCTGATCAACTAAACAACCAGAAGAATCAATCTGCAGAATCCCCTTCAGTTTTGAAATAACATTGTATCGCATTAAAAAACTTTATCCTTTGATTGTTCAAGAACAAAAAGCAATTTTTATTTAAACAAAATTTCAGTTGTTCATTGAAAAGGAACACGCGACATACAACATTATTGTATTGCTGGTAAAGTATGAGTAAAAAGAAGTGAAGATCAAGAGACATATAGATGGCTGGATCGATTGATCGTAACCATAGCCAGAGAAAGATAACAAAAAAAAAAAAAAAAAAAAACGAGGAAAGGAAAACGTTTTTGGGATTAATGTTGAATGAATGTTTATGCAAATTAGAATTGATCGTTGCTGTCGCTGTTGTTTGATGTCCTTTTGCGGTTGTTGTTTTTGCTACTGAAATGAATTGCTACCGTTGTCGCTGCCATTGATGCCAAAGTCGATAATCACGATAATAATGATGATGCTGCTGATGATAATGAGATCAAAGTTTGCCACCAACACTGGTAGCAAATGTACAATGCTAAGGGACCTGAAGTGAGATTATGAAATACCACAAAACGGTAGCTTAGTACGAGTATATGGAAGAATGGTAAATAAATATAATACAAAAGAGATGAGAAGAGATTGTAGAGTAAAAATGAAATCGTGTTTTATTGAACTTTTGCTTAAAGACAATAGAAAAGGGAACTTTAAAAGATCGTATTAAAGGTTACCAGAAAGCAAACGATAAAGAAAATATTAACTAAATTACCTTTGTTAAATTTAAAGAGACAAAATATTTGAATTGTACAAAAAATAGGAAAATAGAAATAGAAAAAAAATAAAATAAATAAATAAATAAATAAAAACTCACATTAAGATCACATGAGCAAAAGAAAAGAAAAACATGGGCCAAGTGCGAGTCAGACTCGTACACGGAGGGTTCAGTACCAAATTTGGGTTTGAGTTGACTGATTTTGAATTTTCAGTTCAATAGTCCACAAAACAAAAAATTCTTTCTATAAGAACCTGAATTTTAATGCTGGGTTTGTGTGGGAGGTACGCCTCCTAAGTGGCCGTTTTGGCTGATTCCAACAGATGTGTAGCGTCTATGTCGAAAACTTAAATTTCAGTTCGATAGAACAAAAAAAAAACAAAAAAAAAAAAAGTTTTTCTAATAAGAACCAGAATTTTAATGGGGATTTCTATGGGTGGTACCCTAAATAGCAATCCGATCAAACTGAAGTTTGGGCAATATATGTTTCTGATGTATAGCCACCAACCACCTAAATTTCAAAATTGTGGGATTACTGGATCGTATAGCTTCCATACAAACCAAAATGTTTCTTGTATGGGGAACCCTTTAAGTTTTCGAAAGTATTTTAGTTTTAGTATTTGTTGCTGATGCCCGGATAGAACTACACATTCTGTGAAAATTTCAACTCTCTAGCCTATTGCAGCTTCTGAGGTATACATGAGGACGGGCGGACGGACAACGAAGAGTCTGCAATAGGGTTCCTTTTGGTACCCTATGGGTCCGGAACCCTAAAACGTATTGAAATTGTTCAAAATTTTAGTGAATGTTTTAAGCCATTCTAGTTGGTGTTTGAGTTCCTTAAGTTGAGTTCTACCATGCTGCTCTAGGGCGTTTGTGGATTTCGGTCCTACAGGTTTCACCACAGCTATTTTTAAGATTTTGTTGGGACCTGTTCGTGGATATGGAATGGCAGATCATTGGATGAATTTGTTTCATTCAGAAAGACACGGGATTGGACCAGTTTTCCAGCAATTTCCTGACAAATAAACCATGCAACATGATTATACTACTTATTTTTGCTATCAAGTACGCAAAATTTTTGTTGTTTGTTTCTAGATTCGGTTCGCATCTTTGAGCTAAATTGCTTGTGAGGCCTCTTGGTAGGAAAGCAACCACCGTCATTGCTCTTACGGTCATCTACTTTCAGCAATGTCATTGCGACAAGATGATAAACTCCGAGGCGGATAAAACTTAAAGGAATTAAGCAAAATTCATGTGAAAATTTAAGATAAAAACAGTTGTAATTATAACTGTTTGATTTACCTTGATTAGTTCTAGTCAACTGTACCACTGAGAAATATCATCATCACCGTTTAGATGTTGGCAGTTTTTAAAGAACAAAAACCAAAAACCAAAAAAAAAAAAAAATAAATAAAAAAAACGTATAATGGCGAAAACCTGGCGACATTTACACATTTGCCACGCCAAGTGTTGCTGCAACATCATCATCAAAAGCAACAACGAACAGTTGCCAGCCTGACATGCAACAAACGACATTTATCATGTTAACCTTTGAAGTGCATTTGTCTAGACGTCTTCAAACATGAATGTGTGTATTTCTTTATGTGTTTTTGTCATTTTTTTCATCTAGTCACTCACTCATTCATTCATTTAGACAACTTGGAAAAAAAAATCACAATAATTTGTCATAAATTAACGCCTTGTGCGCAGGGCACAAGACATTGTATTGTAGTTGCCGACATAAGCTTATAGTGAACGACTGAAAAATGAAGATGGACAACATTTCGGAAAGGTGGATGTGGGGTAATATATTTTGTAAGGTCGCATAACTTGGGTGGAATTGCATTGAAGTTAAGGATAAGGACGTCAAAAAGCTAGACAAACGGCACAAAGGCACATTATGTGAATCGTTTTTGTTTGTTGCAGTAAGCTTAATTAAGTCAATGCGCGTTGCAAGTACTTGGTGTCAATGATAATGATGACTGAAGGGAGTCCCCAAACGAATCTTACATGCTACATAGTCTGTTACGTACATTTATATGTCTGTCTGAGTGTTTGCTTATACGCTGTCTGTCTATATATTGTACTTTTGTCTAATTTCATGGAGCTGTCTATCTGTGACTCATTACTTATTAAACTTTTTGACGCATATCCCAAGCGAGTAATTCATCATTTCATCTACATGTACATGGAACGCAGGAAGTATCTGTTACTTTTACCTGTTCGCTTGGTAAATGAACTCAAGTGTCATATCAGTCTATGAAAAAGCAACACCAACGCCTGGCAGCAATTGAAGCCTTGCATGTGAATTGCTCTTGCCGTGCCTCATCATCATTATCGTCATCGTCGTCATCATCGTCATCATCATCAACATCAACATCAGTTGCTAATTATTCAAATTAATTGTTTCGCTCGCAAAGACATGCGCACGCTCAATGCAACCAAAATCGATCCTCACATGCTCGCCTGCAAGACCCTTGCCTTCACCTACCGCCTGCCAATCACAATCATCGCCAGACATGAACGCGCCGTAAGATACTTTGTCGCCCGCCATTCAACTGACTAAATAACTGACTGCATGACTGACTGACTCAATGAGTAAGTGAATGAGAGTGTAAATGTGCATGCATGCAACATGCACAGTTAGTTGTGTTGTTGTTGTTGTTGCTGCTGATGCTTGTTGCCAACTTTGCATTGCCAACAACAGAACGAACTAACTTAAAACTCGAAACTAACAAAACTAACGAGCAACGATTAAACTTGCAACAAAACAAACTGCAAAGTAGAACTTAAACTTTGTCTTCGTTCTCAAATGCACTCATTGGTGCAACGAGTCGCAGAAGGTTACAGCAGCAGCAGCTGAAGCAGCTGAAGCAGCAATATCAATTGTTGTTGTTCTTCTTAATAGTCCCGCATGGTATGTATGTATGTATGTCTTGTTGCTTTTGTTGCTACCAACAAAATGAAATCAACTTTAAATTGGCGTAATCTGCATAGTACTACGAGAGCAGTTTGATAAGTTTATTAATTAATTAACAAGTTCAGTTCGCTACTCATAGCCATACATTGATGGGCAGCTTTTAGATGCCTTCCTTTTAATAATCTTCAAAAAATGTCTTAGATTCCATAGGACTTCTTCGTTTCTTGGAAATCTGCCAATACAGAGCAATTTTATTATGTTTGGAAATAACAGATAACAGTGGCAGAGGGGCAAAATAGGAAAAGAAAGCGATTGCGTGGCACTCTTTATTTTGTCTTTCAAGGTAGCCTTTGAGGATTATTCCTTTAGAATTCCCAAAATCCATGACAACCTTTTTTTGATAAGCTTTTCCTCCATTGAAACGACATTTGTTCCCTTTTTGCAGCACTACGACAAACTACACGAAAGAAATAATGCGATAGAATTCGCTCTACGTCTGTTAAAGAATACTCGTATACTAGTTTCTGTTTCCCATAATGACATTATGTATTCAAATGTTCAGTTGAGATACTTATGCAACCTCCCTCGAACGTACATACTTTTGTATACATGACCGTGTACTTGGTAATCCTTGCCTTAGCGCAAACAACAGCAACATTATCATCATTATTAGCACCATAATGAAGTTAAGATGCCGCTTTGGACAAACAGACAGACAGACAGATAGAATGACAGACGAACGTTTGTTGCTGCCCCTTTTTAATTGAGTTGTTGAGTGTCTATTGAGCATGTATGTTAATTTTAGTTGCTGTAATTATTGCTGTTGTTTGTTGTTGCTGTTTGTTTCTGTCTCTCCATTTTGTGTTTTTGTTTGTTAACTCCTTACTTTTGTGGTCGTTGTTGCGTTCAGATGCATACTGTATACCATACATTGCTACCGGATCTGTACGCGAACTTTCCTTCTTTTTCCTTTAAGTCCGACAAGTCTGCTAACTTTTCTCTATAAATGTTTATACAGTTGTAGATTTAATTTTTTTTTTTTTTGTGTCTGTTTGTAAAAGTATAATTTTCTCATCTGTACAACTTTTAAGTTTTGCACTACGATCATTTGTAACGCCCTCAGGTGGACTCGTACTAATATGTAGATTTGTCTTATATTTCTCTATTTATTTTAGTATTTTATGCCAATGATCATTACATTAATAAAATACGTTTCTTTGCCATTTCGTGTTGTGAACTTAGACTCCATTAAAATATTTGTGAGATTAATTGGTTTTCACTCAATAGATAGAACAATCGTGGTAATCTTTAGAATTACTTCCTTTTAAAATTGTACAAAAACAATATATTGTAATAAATGTCAGGGAAGGCCTGTGGAATATGTAACATACTTCTGATCCAATAAATCCTAACAACAATACCATTTCTTGGGCAGATGTATCACCTGGTTTCAGACCTGAGTAGTATTTTCTGAAATCATTTTAGATATGAAAAATTAGGATGTGAAGATGGTGACTTGTGTTGTACTGTATTTAAATTTTCACCTTCATTCAAGTGTGGGTAACCATTTACAACACATTTTTTGTGTATTAAACAAATGGGAATATAACATTTAAAAACTTACTCATCGAAAGAAGTCATGCCGAATTACTGCACCAATATTTTGCTGCTCTGAAAAAAATTATAAAAATTGTCCGTAATATGATTGTGTAGTGAGAGTGCATGAACATGTTGTGGTCATAAGTTCAATACTTTTAAGCTATAGCCAATAATATCTTCTTTACATAGTATAAAGCAAAGACGAAGTTTCAAGATGTTTTGAAACCTGATTACTACTAAACCACGCAACGTATTTTGATACGGTTTTCACTGTTAATTAAAGAATTTTCTTAGAAAGGTTTGCATGTACAAAAATAGTTGATTTAATAATAAAAATATTTTATTAATTTTCAGTCACTATTCATAACCAATTTTGCAACTACATTAATTTTTGAAGGTACAGCTACGGTCAAAATAATAGTAGCGCTAGTTGGAAAATGAATTTGATAGAAATAAAATGAATGAATTGGTGTTTTAATGTACCAAAAATATTTTTTTTTTAAAGTATGATGTGTTAATGAGAAAATCATAAGGAAATAATATCAACTTTATGTCATATGACAATAAAAAAAAAATGTTTTTCCAAAAGTTCAATTAATTTGCACGGTCAAAATAATAGTAGTGCTTGGACAAATATTAAGAAAAAAATCATTTCGTTGCTTCTTTATACCAGAAAAGTTTACAAAAAGTAAATATTATTAGTTTATAACAATTTACAATAGTAACTGATCAAAATTTTTAGTCATTTCTTTTCCTACAATTGGGTCGAGGAAAGCACTGTACACCTGAACGGCGTACACTCATAAAAAAATTGATTTCTGACAGAAAAACGTACAAGGAAGTTCAAAACATGGTAGGTTGCTCTCCTACAATGGTGCGTAATGCTATAAAACTCATATCAGGTATTGAAACACGTGGACGACCTCGCATTATGTCCGAAAGATTAGTTACCCGTATAGTAAGATACTCAAGGCAGAACCTGTTTCGGTGCTCTATAAAATAAAAAAGGAATTAAATCTAAATTAAAGCGTAGAAACCATACGGGGATGCTTGAGGGAAAACAATTTAAATGCTCGGAGCCCAAGAAAAGTGCCCTTTTTAACAAAAAATCATCTAGCCGCACGAATTAAGTTCGCCCATGATCATATTGATTGGCCATTACAGAAATTGAGAAACATTTTATGGTCGGGTGAATCCAAAATTGTACTTTATGGTGGACCTGGATCTCGTCAGTATGTCAGGCGGCCGCCAGAGTCTGAGTGGCAACCAAGATTCACAACAAAAACTGTAAAAGACGGAGGAAGCTCGCATTATGATCTGGGCTTGTTTTTTATATGACTGCGTGGGGCCAATATATTGGATCAAGGATATCATGGATCGGCACCTGTATGTGCATATAATGCAGGAGATAATGCTGCCATATGCTAGTGAAGAAATGCCACTGATTTGGGAGCTTCAGCAACTTTTGGAAAAAAATTTTTTTTTATTGTCATATGACATAAAGTTGTTATTATTTCCTTATGATTTTCTCATTAACACATCATACTTAAAAAAAAAATATTTTTGGTACATTAAAACACCAATTCATTCATTTTATTTCTATCAAATTCATTTTCCAACTAGCGCTACTATTATTTTGACCGTAGCTGTAGGCATTGATTATACAAATATTTGCGCAAATGTTATATTGGTTGGCAAGGATACAAATTACAACAACGGTAATAGATCATTCTACTACATACAGTCTTTCAAAACTGCTATTGAGAGCATACCACCAGGAACACCCGACTTTAATATCGTAATTTATGCAAATAGTGTGCTGTTGGAGAACACATCGGCGGTATAAATGCCCCATCTACAAGTGGAGTTGCAGTTGTGATAGCTGGACGACAATTTGATAAACGAGATATTGTATTGCACAATCGTGATGACAACTTGAACAGAATATCCGAGTTGCACCGATCTTATGACAGCTTTCAGTATCCTTTGATGCTATGTCGGGGAAAATATGGATATGCTATAAATATTAATCAATGACAATTAACAAATCACAAAGTCAAACATTTTACGTTGTGTTACCTGTTAGACCTGAGCATTGAGTGTTTTTTCCATATGTAGCTCTTTCGCGCGTCACTTCAAGACAAAATCCGTTCTTATTAAGTAATGTCAAGAAAGCTGTAAACATTGTATACAAACACATATTGTAAACAAAATATTGTAAAAAAACTGAATCATTAAAATTTCTTGCTATCAACACCAAAGCGATATTTTTTAAATTGCACCAGTGCAAACTAGTGTATTATAATTCAATTTTTTTTTTTTGTTAAGCGTCAGCATTTACGAGTATTATGTTTAAATTAAGAAATTGTTAAGCATTGATCAAACAGTCAAAAATAATAGTGACATTTAAATCAACTACTGATTCCAAGAATAAAAGTGGCTACTCGTAGCTTTTCACTTTCATTCCTAACCAGATAGGATGTTACGTACACAAATTTATTAACAACTAGCGTTACCCGGCGTGCGTTGCTACGTCCCCTGTTCATGATCAGTTATTAAAACAAAAATGGGCCAAGTCTGAGTCAGACTCGTGCACGGAGGATTCCGTACTGGATTGAGTTTTGTATGGGAGGTACTCCCCTAGTGGTCCGATTTGACTGATTCCAACAAATGTACCGCGCCCATATCAAAACCTTAATGTGTCTTAATTTCAGTTCGATAGAACAAAAAACAGAAAAGTTTTTCCAATAAGAACCTGAATATTAATGGGGGTTTGTATGGTCCGATCAAACTGAAATTTCGACAATATAAGTTTCTGATGTATAGCCACCAACCATCCAAATTTCAAGATAGTGGGATTACTGGATCGTATAGCTGCCATACAAACCAGCTATCGATCTAATAGGTTTAACTATCTGGTATGTTAAAATCAGATCTCTCTGATTACTGGAAGAGGTAGCGCCCATAAAAAAGTTGATTGAAAGGCATGATTATTGTTGTATTCAGAAAGGGTGAAAGCATGTATGGTTTAATTTCCACACAAATGCAATACAATGTTAAGGTTACTTTGTCGAAATTCCTTAACTCTGCATTACCCGTCTTTAATTCTACTATGTATAAAACATTCAAGTGGTTGTACTTCAAGTTCTTAAATATGAAACCATGATTCCTTGTTCTCTTAATTTCAACTCAGTTTATTATGATTTCAGCATTAACTATTAACATAAAATTGCATTCAATTATGTATCTTTTAAAGTCGGGACGGCGCGTACGCCATTCCCGGCTACCAAAAACTACACGCACGAGTTATTCACATTAGGAATAATCGCAGGGGTCAACTCAACCGAAGTGCAATGGGAAAACCGCCTTCGTGATCACGGTAGTCCCTACGCCAGGTAAGTATGCATTCATCTGCTCTCAATCCACTACTTAAGCCAAATTGGTTAAAAATCGTTTAAGAATTATAAGACTTTAAACGAAAAATTAGCCACCACTATTCGTTAATTTCGTTTATATACTGCATACATTCATACTAACATACGGCATATTAAATTTGAAATCTACAAATAGCAAGAATATCCAATAATAAAGTCTCTTATATACTGCTTTCTCCCTAGCAACATAAAACATTAAACAGATGTACTAATAAAAGTATCTCTAATAATGAAGTCTCTTATATACTGCTTTCTGCCTAGCAACATAAAGCATTAAGCAGATGTACTATTTATTACAAGCATCTCCAATATTGAAGTCTCTTATATACTGCTTTCTGCCTAGCAACATAAAGCAAAGGAATGAATGAACTTGATGGACGGACGAAAAAAAACCTATCCTATCCTATGTCCGTCTCCTGGTTCTAAGCTACCTCCCCACCAATTTTCAGCCAAATTGGTTCAGCCATTCTTGAGTTATAAGTGGCGTAACAAACACGACTTTCTTTTATATATATAGATTTTCCAGTTTTGTTTTTTGGTCTATTTCAAAAGAAAGATCTTCAGTAAAAACCGCCATATTTATGAAATACTGATAAAAACTTAAACAAAGTATTCGGCAGAATTATTAAACTTTCAATATTCTTATCCCACACCTTCCTGGTCGTGTCTTCAGTTCCTTATAAATCGTCTGACCTCATTTAACCAAACGTGCCTCATCAAAATCTTATAAAATAAGATATCTACATTACTTTCTATGCACAAATAATGAAAAATCCATTTCTCAAAGACAAAAACAATAAATTACTTCTAAACATTAGAAGAGAAGAATCGATTGAGCTACGCCATATCAAATCTCTTCAAATCATTTTCTAATGATAAATACCTTAGAATGTAGTAAAAACATGATCATGAAAGATGGAAGTTAATGTTGTGTCTCTTTATACACATAAAGCTTGTGTAAGCAAATTGTCAAGTCTAATACCTTAGTACTTGGTACTCTGCATTATGTTAGTTTTTGTCTTACTGTAGATAAAATTCCATTAATTGACTTACTTGCTGACTGTTTTATTTAACTGCTTCTATTGAAAAGTTACAAAACTATTTTCTGAGTTTTAAAAATATACAAATATTTTAAAAATTAGATATATGTACTTATAAATGCAATAGACTCATTTTAAATGGTTCATAAAAGTATCTGAGAATTCAAAGTGAATGGAATAAATTTTGAAATAAACAACACAAACGACAACTGAAAACAAAAGCAAGAATAAAAATTGCAACCACAAGAAATGAAATTAAGTTGTCCGTTATACGCACAACGGGAATTCAAATGGCGAAACAATCACCAAACGAATATTTACCACTAAGACTTGCAACTCGTGTCAGATACATTTTATGAAAAACGAAATAAAACAAAATACAATAAGAAAAAAAAAGAATAAACTTTTTGCAGCCTAAAAATGCAGCTTATAATACAATTCGGTTGCGTCAAGTCGATAAAAATATATAGATTTTTATTTATTATAGATTCATATGCCACATATGTATATGAATATGAATATGTACATGACAGAACATGCAATGACTACGACCACGCCATGGTTTACTTCTATATTAAATAACCCCCTCTTCGCTATACCTCCATGGTATGGCATAATTTTATTATTTTACGTTAGAAAATATTATAAATTGTCAATGTTTGACACATTTGCAAATGAATAGACAAAGGGGAGAAATGTAGTTGAGGGAAGTGGGAGGATTTCAAAATGAAATTGGCGAAACATATAAAATGGGGACGAGGGAAACACAAAACAAAAACACAAAAAAATTCAACTGCAACCCACCACAAACCTCAAAGGAAAAAAGACCACATTTTGTATAATTATGTTGTAGTTAAAATCTAAAAAAAAAAAAACAAGTAAGAAGTTTAAGTACACTAAGCCGAAGTTGATGTACTCCCTAGAAAACGTATTTACCAACACTCTGTGATGGAACATTCAGAAATATATAATTATAGATTTGACTTATGTTTACGGTATAGTCAGTACACATACAGCATTTCAACACAGAGACCGAAATATTTGTATGGGATTTTTACGCTCCAGTAATCCTAGGGTCTTGATATCTACACAGTTGTTGAATATGGGTCAGACACTTGTACAGATCAAATTTCAGTTCGATATCACAAAAAACAAAAAAGTTTTTCTAATTAAAACATGGGTTTGTATGGGAGCTTTACAATCCAATAACTCTAGTGTCTTGAAATGTACGCATTTTATTGACATTGATTAGAAACTTATAATGTCTAAATTTTAGTTTAATAGGACGAAAAACAAAAAGTTTTTCTGATAAGAACCTGAATTTAAATGGGTGGTTTGTATGGGAGGACCCTTCTAGTGCCCGGTTCGACTGGTTCCGACAAATGTACTGCACCTATCTTGAAAACTAAAATTGCCCAAGTTTCAGTTCGATAGCACAAAAAACAAAGTTTTTCTAATAAGAACCTGAATTTAAATTGGTGGTTTGTATGGGAGGTGCGCTTCGGCTGGTTCCGACAAATGTAGTACGCCAAGTAAAAAAAAGGTTCGTGAAATTCAAGTCTCTAGCTTAAAAACTGAAGAAATAGTTTGCATACATGCATACGGGCAGACGGACATGGATTCATCAATTCGTCTTATCGAGCTGATCAAGAATATATATACTTAATGTGGTCTCTGTTGTCTCCTTCTGCCTGTTACAATCTTCATGACAAACTTATAATACTATTCACTTCCGTGAAGAGAATAAAACTGAGATAACAAAATTATACTCTGACCGTAACCGTGTGAAAAAAGGCACATAAATATCAACTTCCAATTCCAATTCTAAACGTCACCCTGAATTCAAATTACTAATTTACAAGGCAATTATAAAACCAATGTGGACATATGGAATCCAACTTTGGGGAACACCAGCAGAATCCAATATTGATTACACTGCAAAGACATACATGCTTCTCAGAAGACTTGTGGGAACTCAATTTTGCGTCAGAAATTCAGTTTTGCACCGAGACTTCCGCATACCAACAGTGAAAGAAGAAATTGCTAGGCACAGTAAAAATTACATAAAAACATTATTAAATCATAATAATGTAGCTAGTCAATCTGTTGGAGAATAGCAGAGATACGAGAAGACTCCAACGGTATCATCCACTTGACTTACCATTTAGAGTATAATAATTTATAGACTTAAGTAGCCAATTTTGCATTCCTGCACCAATCTAAATTTAGTAAATGTTTAAATTAAACATATCTTAAATATGTAAATACATAGTTAAAAAAAAAGGAAATAAAAAATATTTTCGCTGCATTATACATACAGGTATGATATGTATAAAAGTAATGCCAACGGTTACATTCCATTTCCGCACATCGATAATAAGATCAATTGTTGCTTTTGCTGTTGCTGTTGCTATTGCTAAGATAACTTTTGGCTACTATTGGCTCTATGGTAGTAAAATATTTTCATAGAAATATAATGAATTGACATTAGCTACATAGTTTAATCAAGCAAAGCAAGTAAATAAAAAAACCCGATGCAGCTATTGAGCGTTAGATACTTTTGTTGCCTCTTGGTCATGTTGTTGCATGTTGGTGCCAATAATTTTGGATTTTTCCTAATAAATTCGTTTCTTCATAATATTCGCTCCATCGTTTTTTCGCTCGTTCGATCACTCCTTCATTCATTTAATCATTCTATCATTCATTCATTCGTTTAAGCAGAGTTATGACATAATTTTTCTTGCTACTTTTGTGGTATGTGTTGTTGTAACCTAACTGTTTTTAAAATGTTCGTTAAAATGTAGTTTTTAGCTTATTTTGTTGAAGTTGCCGAAATCGTTGCCGCCAACTTAAGATTTATATCATAATTTATTTATTAATTTCATTAAGTAAATTTATATTTGATGGATGGAGTTGTCGTTGTTGCTGTTGCTATAATTTTGGTTACCGTTGTTGTTTATGGTTATTATTGCATTCAATAAATAATCATAAATCACAAATAATTAATTTACTATAATAATTTTATCGAAAAAATAAATCTATCACAATTTTTCATTCACTTTTTGGATCAATAAGGAAAAAAAACACAAATTGTGTTCAAAATTCGTTATATTATTTGGAAGTAGTTGTTATTTGTCGGACTAACATATTTTAGCTGACACTCTCACTGAAAGGCTTATTTTATGCTTTTTTGGTGCAGTCACAAATATTCAAAGGGTCTATTAAAATACATCTATTGTTGTTAGTCCAGCAGTTATTGTAGTAACTACAGTGATTCCGTTGATGAGTTAAAAATTATGACTAATATGACAGCAGCAAGTGTTAAAATAGAAATTATTATATTGGGTGTTCAAATTTGAGGTATCTTTATTATTTTTTGTGAACAACTTGTCTTTATTAAAGTTTAAATTAATTTATAAACAATATCATCAAGCAAATATCAATAACTGAACCATCATTATTTATTTAATTATGACAAATTACTGTCAAATTAAAAGTAAATGAGAATTCAATTCAAACAGCACATACTTCGTTTTGCTCCGCTTCTTGATGCGAACAACCTCTGGTGTCGATCTGACTTTGAAAAAGCAACAGCTTTCGCTAACGAGCTCTCCTTAAGGTTTACTCCCCATCAGCTTGCAGCTCCTGCTTATGTCTTCTGCACCATGGTTCGATTGTAAGACCCAAACGAGTCCTTCGGTCACATAAAACCCATCTTGCTTACTGAGGTATATGACCAAATTAAAGATATTAAATTGAAGAAAACTCCAGGGTACGATGGCATCGATGGCACAGTGGCAAGGGCCCTTCCGCATAAAGGGGTGATGTTCCCGGTGTTATACTTCAAGGCAATGTTATGACTAGGCATAATGGCAATGCGCCACAATTGTAATGATCCCGAAACTTGCCAAGCCGGAGAACCTTGTTGCGTCTTATAGGCCGATAAGCCTGCTACCTATGTTCTCCAAAATATTTGAAAGAGTATTTCTTTTGCATCTAGTCAGGGTTAAAGGGACAAAATTGATGATACAAAAATTAAGCTGATTTAAGAGGTCAGGACAATCTATGGCCTCAACTACAAGGTTGGGAAGAAAACTAATCTCTACAGATATCCTACTATGCGCCAAAGAACACTGGAAGACTGATGATAAGGAGCATATCAGAGTAAGATGACAATTGGTAATTAGGATGCCAATTTAGGCTACGAAAGGCAAACGGCACATTATGCGCAGAAGTTATTAAACATTTTGGTAAAATATTGACAGCACAGGAGATCACATGAACAACATTTTTCTCCATTATTAGCCGGAACTTATGTACTTTAACTTTCAATAAAAGTAAATAAAGAGATCATACAATTTTTGAATGTTATTAGAAAATTAAAAATACCTATATCTAATATTTGAGCAAATTGTACGAGTAATCAAATGATATCAAAGTTTTGTGTGTTTAAGGTTTTGTAGGTATCGTATTTAAATAACATATCAAATAGAGTTGAAAAAAGATTGGGAAATGTTATTTGTAAAATCCATTCATACAATGCTAATAACCAAATTTAAATTTTCCAGGCTTTATAAGTACTTTTTGTGCTCTATAAAAAAGTGGCTTTTCAAAAATGAGAACTTCAAAGTTAAATGGGTATTAGCATCTAAATTACAATTTTTAAAATTCAATTGCTTTCTGAATATGTGGCCCAACATATCTAGTTGTCGAAAATACGTTCAGTTTAAGTTTCCTGAAAAATCAATTTTTTCTCACCTTTTGACTTTTTATATGCAATAACAAAATGGAAATTGGAAATGTCGCCGAAAAGAAGAATGTTAATTATTTGAAATTATAGATGATCTTAGGATGTAACTTAGTTTACTGCAAAGTACAAATAAATTGTACTAATCGTGTATCGAAATGTGTCCACACTGAAAATAGAATGTATTTTCCTTCCAATTATTGCTTTTAAAGTTTCTATTGAAAATGTTAAAAATGAAATTTAGTTAAGCTTTCAAAACGAATCAGTTTACATTTTTTCTCGATTTAAGGTAACGAATTTTCACAGACTCATATGTACGGTTTCTTTTTATATGTAGCCTCTACATGAAAATGCATCTAACACCTTAAATTTTGTTGTAGTTGGCATTAAGTGGCTTTGAGCAGCTGACACCTGCCGCATTTAGTCAAGCATGCATAGTATCTCAATGGTAAGTAAGTAAGTTTTGCTTAAAGCTTAAAGAAAATGTCAGCAAATTGTGGTAATGTGCCTGTGCGACTGTTGACTGTCGTTCTGTCTACTGTGTCAAAATGTTTGTCTATCTTTAAACATATTTGTTTGCCTTCTCTCATCACTAAGAGATCAGTTGAAGAACTTCGAAGACGACGACAACAAAGAAGTTTAAAAATATCTTCTACTTCCAAGTATCTTTTTCTGCTAGTACATGCAACACTGTCACCTGCTTGTCGATCAAATGACAATGTAACAAACAACAAGAAACATGATTGCCATTTGGCCAAAATATATGCGCGAGCATTATTTGAGGACCGGCAGTCATACTCACTTTTACTCCATGCCATGTATCTACGAGTACAGTAGAGCATGAGTATGCAGCTAAGGAAGGAACAAGGAACAGCAAGCGGCAACATTTATGCATTGGGTCGAAAAGACAATAAGTGAGTGTCAAGCATTATTCTTGATTTCGTTATGGTAACTTTGGAGCGGGAAAGACTTTCGCCCTCTGAAGCTTGAAGCTTAAAGAAATAAGACTTTGGCGATAAATAAAATAAAATGCGCTGCATAAATGCATAAGCAACTAGCTGTGACAAGACGAAAGGCTTCAGATTCAGCTTCAGCTTCAGTTTTAGTTGAAAGAAAGATCGAGAGTCAACCGACATGGACAAACAAATAGACAGATAGAGAGACAAGGACAGGATGCATTGGAACATTTGGCAACGTCATTATTGTTGCTATACTGCAATGAAATATACTTTGCCTTCGATTTATTTGGCTTTTCCAGCAACAAGTGTTAAAAACATTCCAGTGTCAAGTATTAGCAATTTAGCTACATACATCTCAGCCTTACAGCTTGGTTCCTATCCAGGTCCAAGTCCATGTCTTAGTACAAGCCAAGCCAAGCCAAGCTGAGTCAAGTTGAGTTGAGTCGAGTGTTGATGTCTGTTGCCTTAAAATGTCCAAGAGTCTTTGTGGGCCTTCGGCTGCTGCTGACGTTGTTGTTGTTTATTGTTGCATTTCTTTTTTGGCATCTTGTATACATTTGCATCAACAATAACAAAAACAACAACCAAACAACAGCAACTTGTAAATGTTGTTGGTGATCAACCTCAATGTTGCTGTTCCTTTTGCTTTTGCAGTTATGTGTTGTGTTAATTGAGATGTTTGCTGTTGTTGTGTTGTTATGTTGCTGGTGGTTGTGCATTTTGCTGAAAATTTAAATACATACACGTAAATACGACATAACTTCGTCTTCACTGTTCACTGTTTTGTTGATGTTGCTAGCAATTGCTGTTGCTGTTGCTATTTCTATTGCTGTTGTGTTAGTGCTGTTGCAATTTTATAGCAATTAGTGTTGCTTGTGTACACTGTCAATTATTTTTTCTTTCTAAGATTTTTATTCATGTCTTCTGTGCAACTCCCAATTTCAGTAAGTACTTACAATACAAAACAATCCAAGTATGAACTAAAATAAATGACAAAAAACACTTCACATGAGTCACGTTGATGTTGATGGTTGCGCTGTTGCAAGAAAATGTTGACGTCGTTCGATCTGTCAACATGAAATGAACAAACATTTTGACAATGACTAATAGAAGCAAAAACTGTCAGTCCGCAAATTGAATGTCGAACGTTTAAATTAGAAATAGAAAATGATGGTTAAAATCATTTTGTTGTGTTGTTGACATAAAAGCATAAACGATAGACACGCCTTACTTACAACATTCAATAGCCAATGATTTTTTGCTTGTTGCATTGTTGAATTGTTAAAATATTCGAATGTAAAGTGCTTGTGGCTTTTAGATTCAACAAAAAATTTGGGCTTTGCAATTGAAATAGAATCTGGTTTTCTGTTGCTGAGGTTTCAGCAAGTGCTCGCTTGTTGGTCTCTATTGTTGCAGCCGCTGCGCCTGCGTCTGAACGCTCACTAATTGGTCACGACACAAAGCGACGACGACGACGACGACAATCAGACAAACACACAGATATACAGACAATGCAACAAGCCAACAAACCAACAAACAAACAAACATTGAAACGATGACAATTCTTATAACGTAACTTTTAGTGCTGTGTGTCTCTGTGTCTCTGTGACTGCGTCAACATTAAGTCTATGCTACCGTCTGTCTATGTCACAAATCTCCTCTATATCTTTCTGTAGTTTGTCTGTCTTTATTAAAAACGATTTTAAAGACTTCTTTTCGAACATTATCCCTCTTACTGAACATTGTTTACCACCATCATAGTTTCCTCCACGCTCGAATGATCGAGCAATTGATTTTTTTCGTTGTCAATTTCAACTATATTTTTCTTTATTTTATTTTAAGCTGAATTTGCTTTATAAAACGATTTTATTTATTTTTTATTTTATTTTTTTCAATTATTTTCATAATTTTTAAATAGTTTTTATAATAAAAATCCGTTTACAGATCTAGTCAAATTGCATGCAATTTATAAGATATAAAAATAATAATAAAATATTGCCAATTTATATAAAATTTTATTATGCTGCACTTCAGCACAAAATGGCAAATATTGTACTACTTACAATAAATGAATGAGATGCTTTATTTTATTTTTAAAAGGTCTTAAATATAATTAATATTCAGTGTAATTTAAATTTTAAATTACATATATCTATATCACCTGTTAGTTCTGGTGATGGGCATTTTACTTTAAGGAAGCCTTATATATCATATAATTTTTATACTTTGTATTCCTAGCAATTGTTGTATATGATATGCCAGCAAATCCTCATCATTTCTGCTATGAACATCCAGCTATACCAGGACTTTTGCAAAACATTTTGTATTTTTTTATCATTAAAAAAATCTGCAATTTATCAGTTAATTTCTAACAAAATATCGTATCCTTTAGGATTGTTTGTAAATAAAATATTGTATTTGCCAGATAATGAATGATTAATAAAATCGATTAAGATGAAACCAGTAAGTTACCAGATATGCCATCAGACTGTGAGTATGTTTAGTCAATTTGTTGTTGATGACACTTGAAGTGAAGCTCTTAAAGATGAACATGAACCAAACTGTACCAGGAGCAATAGCAGAAACATTTGCCAACGTAGCATAAAAACTAATTGATTGGATGCCACAAGAGCCATAGCAACATCAACATCAACATCAACAGCAACGGCAACAACAGCTGCAGATGTCAATTGAAGTAACAGCGTACATTTTTGCTGTAGTTTCAAGAATGCATAACTATCTGGCGAATGGTAAATTGCCTTGCCATGCCTAGCCACCAACCACAAATTTTTTGACCTGGCTTGGTCAGTACAGATGTCTCGTTCCTTGATTTAAATGTGCAATGGTGGATAGAATCGACGACTCCGCTGCGGGCATATTAAATTAATTATTTTTTATTAACTTTTGGTTCATTGATAAAATTTTTCAAATTTCAACAAATGCGCACACACGCAGATACTAACGAATGCTTACAGACGACAGAATACGAGTGACTACTTGTCGCATGCGATTTTGTATGCTGATGTGAGCTTGTAAAATTTTATCGCATGATAATAAGATTTTATACGTTATTGAAATTTTGTTTATTTTGCTTGTTTTATTTTTGCATTCAACTAAATTTCTGCATATTTTCGGAAATAAATTTTAATTTCTTTTGATTTTTGAAATTTCAAGCCCGAAGCGCATTTTTATAGACTAACGGTAGTTCATCTTGGTTAAGAAATATTGGCTGTTATCTTGGACAGTTGATCGCGTCAACTCGTTATCGTGTGACGTTAATTCCACTTTCCGCGATGCGCTTTCACACACACGCAGATATATTGCATATACATACATACACACATATGTACATATGGACATTTATCAAAACTTATTGAAAATTAATTGCAATCTCAGTCTTAGCTCACTCAAATCAAGTCGAGTAGAGTTAAGTCAAGCCAAGACGAGCCGAGTATAGCTGCCACCCCATTGCTGAAGGCGAAAGAAGGCATTGATTTTGGCCTGGCGAATTCATTGCTGCTTACCAAAATTTATTGATGCCTTATTAGCTGATAATCACAATCTCTGGAAGCAACGCTTTGCCTTTGAAAACGGTAAAAATCCCACACGGTCGTTGCTGTTGACTGTGCGTTCTGATGTGCACCTTTCTCAGATATTAAAGTACATTAAGATAATTGAAATGGCCAATAAAGAAAAGAATGAAAAAAATATTTTCCCTTTGACTGATTTTTATTGGTTTGTTGTCTGTTGTTGGCTTTGTTGACTGTTTGGATGGTTGGTTAGTTGGATGTTTGGATGGTTGGATGCGCGGTCTAAAGCATCACTCTTTTCACCACAATCTTCTGTTCTACGCTAGTAACTCAGTTTCAGTGTCAAAAACTCGTTTGGATCGCATTTGAAGTGTTGAGAATCGCGCTTTTTTGTTGCTGTACAACATACCCACATCGTAAGTATAACCTTTCTTGTCTCTAGATGCCTTCGCAACTCAATGAATTTCACTACTCAATGCGTTATTTTTTTGTTTGCGGTCCCAGCTTTGGCAGTTAATCATTGCGGCTTGACTGAGTTAACTGTGGCTATGCAGTTAAAGTCAACTCATTCATTGTTAAGTCACTCAGTCAGTCGATCAGTCGGTCACGCATTTATGTTGTTGTTTTTATTGCAGTCACTTCAGGCTGGTTTTGTTGCTATTGTAATGCACAATGTTGTATTTCCAGGAACGTCCTTGTTGTTGTTGTTGTGGTTTTAGTTGCTGTTGCAGTTTTAGTTTATGTGGCATCAGATCTTTGAAAAAATTATGTATTTTTTTCAATTTTCACCTTTCTTCTCTTAGCACTGAAATTTTGATTTAATGTTTCGTATTCGATTTTTGTGCGATATACTTTGTTATTAATAAAATCTTTGTCGGATAAGCCTCGCTTGAACAAAGAAAGTCAATTTGACCTGTGATTTTTTCATTTCGAATGCGTATACTCATTGTTGATAAATGCTAAAGAATAACTTGTAGGTGTGGTTCTTTGCCAGTTTCTCACATGTTATCCCATTTATTGGGAACTCCTTGCATATGTTTTCTGGAATTTAAGTGTGTAGTTTTTGTTAATAAAATAAGAAGAGCTTTCGCCATTCAGTCACACTCAATCATATTTTTTCAACCTACTATTTGCACAATAGTTTATAAAGCCCTTCGTAATCGTTGGTTCGGATTGTGTGTACAACTCTGGAAATTTAATAATTCTATCCGCCCATCACATCTCTGGCATTTCATTCTTAATTTTACAATTTTACTTCTCGTTGTTCGTCTATATTTATTCAATGTGTATGACTCGCCATCACTGTCAAATGATAACACTATACTAGTATGTAAGTGATATTGAAGTGAAACTTCTTTAGCGGTGTTGGGCAATTCTTTAAACTAAAAATTTAAATGAAAACATACAAATCATCACGTTTTGGTGATTCTGTATCTCATGATCCGTACTAGGTAGAGACTTGAAATTTTCACAGAATATGTATTTCTATTTCCATATCCCCAACAAATCATAAAACTTTTGGAAAATCCACCGGAAAAGTCCCAATAAAGAGATGACAATTACACAACATGCAGCTTATGTGTACAAACACAAGCGAATATACGAAAAAAAGAGAACGAGGAACACACAGAAGCTTGCAGTTGATCTAATTTTCCAGCAAGAGGGGACAGACGGCAAACGTAAACACATTGTTTTATACAGCAACAACAATTACACACTCCACAGAAACCAAAAGCAATATACAGAAGGACAGGCAGACAGAGTGATAGATAAACAGACAGACAGACTCGTCGAGCTGATGTTGTCTCCGATCTATCCTTCTGTGTATTATGACGGGATTGTACAATTAAAGATCAAAAGTTTTTGATTTTCCATACAATCATGCCTTGACCCTTCCCCGCACACGTTGTGAGAGTCAAAGTCAAATGATATTATACAATCAATCGCATAATGTGTGGCCGGCATTACAACCTACTTGACAAACTTTTAATATTGTAAGTAGTATTTGTTTTGAGATGATTTCTATCTGTCTGTTTTTAAGAAGTTTCACTTCTATCACGTGTACAATGGCACACGCGTTTTTTTTTTTGTTTCAAGGACCCTTGCTTAAAAATTGCATATTTAGAGTCTTACAAAGTCATGGCGGCATTGTAGTGGCTAGTCTTAAATCATACTTAAGCAGCAGCATTAAGTGGGAACTGCGTAGGTTACTTCGGTCTAATGTATGTAACTTATAAAATCGAGCATCGAAGACGCAATAAAGTATATATACTAGGAATGATACGTATAAACTTTTACGTAGCCTCATTACTGGTTTCAGTCATCTTTATGATAATTCACATATGTAGTTTTATATTCAGGGTCTTCATCAAAAGTCGTAAACTTCGATAGCTTTGAAATTCTTTAAAAAATATTTGACGTTGAAAAGTGAGTCCTTTGTATCATAAAAAAAAATTTACGACACGTCTTATATTTTTGAGTAATTGAGTGTCGAAACCCTAGTAAAGTTTGAATGGCCAACATATTGAATGGTTTTTCTGCCGAAAAGTGAAATGCCTACCAATTTAATTTAAATAACAATTGATTTACAGCAATAGAAGTATGAACAATAATTTTTGCAATTTCAATGGTTTGTTTAAATTCAACTAGTAGTTGTGACAACAACTGATTTACAAAGAGCAAACAAAACGTGTACGAAATTGAACTCGTAAAGTTACGAAAATACGAAAACAATAATTTACGAAGTTACATGAATCCTTCTATTGTATTTTTATTGTTTATTGGGAGTACAAATCCCGATAAAATTATGTAATGCTGATACAAAATGGCGAAAACTTCACGGTTTTGGTTTTACCAGATGTCCAATTTTATTTGACATCTGAAAATTTCAACCAAAACTTACTGTTGGGGCCATCTTTTGTAAAACAGCACTCCACCATTGGGCCATGCCCACCAGTTTCTAAATTTCTAAACATAATTTTGATTAACCGAAATCATTTTATGCATTTTAATGTGACCACTGACAGAAGTTTCTCAGTCAAGTTTTAAACAAAGTTTTAAATTGCAATTATTTAGCATATAACATTACATCTTTTATATTAAAAACAAGAAAGAACGTTACCTTCGACTATGCCGAAGAAGAAATACTCTTCACGGGATTTGTATGGGAGGTAGGCTCCTTAAAGCTCCGATTCGACTGGTTCCAACAAATGTAATGAACCTATCTCGGAAACTGATAGTGTCCAAGTTTCAGTTCGATAGGACAAAAAGCAAAAAAATTTTTCTACTAAGAACATGAATTCAAATGGGTGGTTTGTATTGGAGGATATACTTTATGTGGTTTGTTTTGTCTCCTTCTGCCTGTTACAAACTTCATGACAAACTTATAATACTATTCACTCCCGTGAAGAGTATAAAAGTATATAAAGATTGCTATCATTAGATACAAATTTGAAGTAAATGTTTTAAGTTGGATCTAGATTAGTCATAATTTATTTTTAATAATCGCCAAACATCTTGTCAACAATTTGTAGCAATATGTATGTATTATGTTCTAAATGTTGCATGATGCAAAATAGTGTGGCATGCGCAACGCACTCAAAACTTTGTTTGTTGTTATTGTTGCTTGTCGATGTTAGTACAAGGAAGTAAAAATAATTTCTAGAATTTTTGTTTAGCGGCGGCGTCTGCGCAAAACTGTTTGTGACATGTTTGATTTGTGACTTTGACGTTTACGAGCATGTTAAGTTATAACAACAGAACGACTGAGACGACAATGATGATGTCGACAGTCGACGAAGAAACGCAAAAATTGAAATCTTTGCATAAGAACGTGTAGAACGCAGATACTTGAATGCCATCTTATGCTAATGTGTGGTCCAAGGAGATGAAAGTTAATAGGAAAAGAATGGCTGCATCAAGTCTATCTAGCGTTACCAATACAGATTGAAATACAGTCCACCAGTCACTTGTAATTTATATCGGCAACAACAAGAAAAATAACTAAAATGCAATAATAATAACAACAACAACAACAAGAGCACCAAAATGTTATCGATGACATTAATAGCGATTTGACTAAGACTTTCATCAATTACTTTTGTGCCGTAATTGCAGCACATTGCATGAATGAGGGTCAGTTCATTGGATGAACGGGCAAAACCGTTGTTCGGATCGATGCGGACTCTTCAAAAATGTTTGTTGCTTCACAACACAATAGTGTGTGTTATCCATTTAGTCCGATGTTTGTAATGAGAGACCCTAAAGACTTACTTACATTACAATAATAATAGGACAGAAAAACAAAATACAGAATTTTATATGCACATCGCAACACAAGTGTGAAATAACAAAATGTTGCATTGTTAATTTTTTCTCAGTATCCTACAGTAAACATCATATGGAGTGTATATAAGCTTTGGCTGGACCTAAGTTAATTTCTTGTGTTTTTTACTTTTGTTATTAAATATCTTTTTGGGTGGACACGGTTGAGAGTTTTTTCGCATTTGCAAGTCTTGGGATTCGAAGGAAAAAATCACTCGTAATAGTTTCAACCTACGCATAAATGTTTCATAAAATATATATTACAATGCAAATGATTTTAAATGCCGTGGAACTATGCTCTCGAGTCTATAATAATAATGATATGATGCCTGTACTGATAAAGTTCAAAACATTGGAAAAGCATTGCATTGATGTAATAATTTAAGACAAGGATCAAGGGATCGAGAGTCGTCACAATGGTAACTTGCTGCAACGCTTGTGTGTGGTTTCCTTAATAAATAATGGAAATGTTGTACTTGACTAAAATAAAATATGGATAATTTAACATTTCACTATACTTCTTCATCATCATGGAATGGTTCTTTTTTCCTTTTTTATAATTTTAATTGTGATTTCATTGAAAGAATTAAAAGACAAACCAAATTCAAATTGTGCAATTGTATTAAAATACTTGTTGTAAACTTTTTGAAAAGGTTGCCGGAAAACTTTATTCTACATTCAATTCTGCGTCCATATGTTCATTTTGCACCCTTTACATTCTTCTTCTTCTCTGTACACCCAACCCAACTTAGAAGTAATGCACAATCAGAGACTATTTGAAAACCCGTTGGTTGTGCCTTGTCTTGGCCAGCAATCACGTCAAGTCTTTGAGTGAGATGAATTCAGATTGAGCGCACTGTATTAACTCATGTTGCTTGTATGTCGTTGTTGTTGATGTTCCTGTTTGCACAAACGTCTAGTTCAAGTCAGAAGAAGAGTGTTCTGGTTTCTCTTTATATTGAGAAGTTTGCTGCATATTTTATAGTTTTGTAGTAACTGATAGAACTCATGATGATAATGATGATGATGGGGATCATCTGAAACTGAACTTTTTACTGAAAACGTTCCCACAAATTACAATGCGGCGGCGACGCTGAGCAATAGAGCTTGGTCTTCGATAATTTACTCGCGTAACGCGTAACAATTTCGCAATCACCTGACAATGTGACAGGTAATAGTATGTACATAGTTGATCCAAAAGACTAAGAACTATTTGAAGTTTAAAACGCCAAACTGTGCCTTTCGTGTCTCAGCCAGTCTTGGCAAGCGATGATTTGCATAGGTATAGTTTGTTAATTTTGGACGCACATAGAGCCATGGTTCTATTCTGAATGCATAGTTGCAAGTTGCAGCTTATGTGCGGTAATCATGTTTACATCGGATATGGTTAGTCAAGGGTCGAGGGTGGTTGCTTGGTTGTCTGTTGGTGAAAATGAAAAAAAAAAAAAAACGTTTGCTGTATAATAAGTAATTGCTGTATACATTTAGGATAGCAGGCAGCATTCATTCATACGACGGATACATACTTGGATATAGTTGCCAAGCAAAGACTTGCATGCCAAAAACATGAACACTTCTCTCTATCTCTTCCTAAACAAAGAACATCGTACAATAGTTTTCCTAGATTGGCATACAAATTGAAACTAGTAGAAAGGAAATCTTGGTTTGCCCTGTTCATTCTTATTAAAAGTTCAGCCCACATGCAATGCAATCTGTGTTGTTGGATGGTACTGACACTGGTTGCTGCTTACTTCTTAGTCAACAACTCTTCCAACATTTTAAACTTTTTAAGTAAGAGTTTGCCAAGTTAAGTTAAGCGCTGGAGTCAATGAGTTTCGTTTCATCTGCATACATATGTATGTCTATCTACCTACCTACCGACCTATCTACATTGTACGCGAGTATGTATTAGGCAAAAGCCGATCCTAAGTTTTTTAATACTTTATTTCTTTGTATCGTTTGTATCGCCTCGTTAGATCGTTTCTTTCTTCATTTATGTATTTGGTCTTTAGTTCTATTACTTTTGTTTGCAATTTTTACTGATTATTTTCCTGATTAACTTTATGGTTCATAAACTTGATTTTTATGATGATGAAATTTCACTTCATTTTGGACTAAAAAAATAAAAAAAAAATTTCTAAAAAGAATCAAATAAATTGCTTGATGCCATTGAAATCTTGTAGGCTAATTGTGTCTGTCCAAGGCGTCTGGGTTGTCGTCCACTGATTAAAATGGGTACAAAAAAGTTTAGTCAGTTAGTACTTACTTGTGGATCACTTATTGTACTTGTCTCTCTTCCCTTCACTGTAGGTTTCTTTACTTGTTTGTGTATAGAATGTCCCGCTGGCATGTTGCATCTAGCAATCTTTTAATAAGAATCAAACACTCGACAAAAATTCAAAACCATTTCTTACACGTTTATCTCTGATCACACCGGTAGGTAGTAGGTTGCTCGGTTGCTTGGTTGGCCAATCTAGTGACCAGTGTCTTCGTCATAGTAGACATGAAGTCTAAAAGTACACATGAACGCATGATCGAGCGCAGTGTACTGTTCTACAATGTTGCTGACGCCAATCATCCACCAAACACTAGGATTGGAATAGCACAGAAGTTGTTTTGCAACGGGTCCATTGAATATTTCAAATTGTAATCAGTTGGCAGCCATCATTTGAGCAGTAGTAGTTAGCTTTACTCGCTGGACACACACACTCATCTTGTACTACTCCTTCGTTACTCGTCTTACCCATTCGATTACACTTTTATAATTTCTTAAGAGAGAAACTGGATGGTGGAAGTGGATGTGGCAATAGAAGTGTCGCCTAAGTTAGCAAACATCATGTTCACGTATTCGTGTTGTTGGTTGTTTCTTAATTTATTAAAATATCAAATTTAAATTTTTTATCCAACAGATAACAAAGTGGGTACGTATATATGTACTTATCTACTACTAGATAGATGAATTGGCTGGCAGGCGGGCAAGCATTCACAGCTCACTATCAAATTTATGATATCTACAATATACAATATTATACATATATTGAGTTTTGTTGGTCATCTGATCGCTTGTTTCTGTTTGCTACTGTAACCTTTGTCTGGTTGCAGATCTTAAATCGCTTGCTTGCGTTTCAGTAATGTTTGAGACCTGGATTTTTAAAGCCATATGATTTATATTCTGTGATATTTATGAATGTACAATAAAAGGCGGCAAAATGTGATTTATTGAAACGAATAATTATCAATGAAGGACTTTCTTATTTATAAGATTTTAGTAAATGAATTGAAATATTTGCAGAATCTGTATGAAGGTTTTCACATATCCACGAGCTCGACGGTTCAGGTGATAAGCGTATCACATTTCCGGTGTTTCATTTTAATTTCCTAGTCTTCTTTCTTTGCTGATATTGAATCACCGGAGATTTTTCGTTGAAATTTTGTGAGACACCTTACTCTATTCCATATTTGACAATTCAATAGTCGTTTTCAAGTTGTTATTGTTGGGGTTCAAAGAGTACCTGACGTTTGTGAGCTTTTGGCACTGTCACATCTGATCAAACATGCAGTCCAGAAGTTACAAATACCGAGTCAAGGCATTTTTACCAATCCTTCCTGAGTAAGAAATGTATCATCTAAATGTTCCTTATACAAGAATCAAAACCATTGGTTAGTGACCAGTGGCCAATACCACTTTGTGCTCCGCCCTTGGATTCTGTAGTTATTCGTTGCCTTATCGAAAAAATCAACGTGGCCCATTAGTTGATTGTAGGCTCTCAACGCTTCACACAATGATATGGGACTTAAAGCCGATGATTTGTAGTTACAGTAACAATCACAGTATCATTCCATCGTACACGCAGTGCATCTTTTTTGAATGGTAAACAAAATCATTATATCCACAAGACTTTTTCCTCATAAAATGAATTTTTACCAAAGGAACACTGGATGTTTGCGTCCCGCGAATTATTCCAGGTATGAAATACTTTGTTTAGTGTGTATAATCAGAGAATTAGGTTGTACTATGTGTAAAAATTGTCGAATGGCAGGCCGCAGTATACGAGGTTTACCCTACTCAATCGTCGATTATATATACGGTTTAGCGTATATTTTTTTTGTATGGAGTTTGTTTTTATTCGTGTACTTTACACTGTATACACTAAATAAACGCCAAATAGACGTTAGAGTGAAGACCCTTATAGTGATTATTTTCACATATGTCAAAAAAAAAACTTAAGTACAAAATTAAGGTTAGAGCCACTTGACTTTAACTGCAAAACAACAGAGTTTGTTTACATTTTTGTGGTTTGTGTTTTGTCACATTTTACCGTTATGCCTTTCTCGATTCAACCCATATTAGCTCACAAGACTTATGACGAAATACGATCTACAAACTACAATGGGTATAAATAAACAAACCTTTAAGAGTGGCGGAGATTAGAATAAAATGTCAAATCACCATTTTGTGAAGGAAATCGCAAAAATCATGAAAATTATGGCAATAATTACGTAACTGGCCGACCATCGACGATTGCAAGTACCGAAATACGACGACAATTGTTTTAAGTCAATTAAAGAGTAAAATTAATTAGACCGTTGGTGTTCGGCGAATTTAAAAGCTTTTGATCTGTTTAAAACATTTGAAATACAAAAAAAAAAAAAAAAAGGAATGGAAGCAATGCTATCAAAAGTTAAAATTGCGGTCCAGCAGAAATTCTCGTTAGACCATTTACACTGGGCAGACCACTGACAAAAAATTATATTTTCCGACGATAAGAAGTTTAGTTTAGATGGCCCAGATGGATTCGCTTACTATTTGAGCATCCAACCAAATATTTAGAGGTCGCGCATTCTGGCGGTGGTTCTTCCATGCTTTGGGGTGACACTGCCAATTATTTCCACTAGAATGAACACAGAACAATATTAGCCAATGATTTGTTCATATTTTCCATTATAGGTTTAGCTTCAAGTGCAGGGATTTTCAGCAACATATACATGCGCCCAAGTCATGATCACTGAATCCCACTTCTGAATGGTTGGCTCTCCAAATCACTGGATACAAACATAGCCAAGAATGTTTAGGGACTTCTACCAAAATTGCTGGCAATACATCAATAACAATGAACTAAGGAAGGAAGGATATCGTTTCGGCTTGGGAAATAATCTCTCACGATCAAATGCAATCACTGTATGACAGACTGCCTAGCCGAATTCTATCATTCTATGATGCTAAATGCAAACACATTAATTGAAATTTTTACTGAAAATTTCATATTCAAGCCGAACACTTCAAGTGGTTCTTACCTTAATATGTATGTCGTGTAGTTGAAATAAGGATCAGATCGTTTTGCCGCATTTTCTATTAGGACTGCAACTAAATTCATCTTTGAGGAACTTTGGATGCGATGGATAGATGATATAAGTATGCAGACATATTATTGCATGTATAATAACAATTGGAGTTACAAAATTATTTGCTCCATTAAACATTTTTTTTTCTTTTTATGTAATTTGCCAAAAGTTCGGTAGCGGGGCTTTGTACATATTATAGTTACTGCTAACAACAGAAACATTTGAAAATGTTGAGTAAAGTTGAATTCTAATGAGTTGAGTTGACCAGAGATTGAGAGCTTATTGAGCTGTCATGGCTTTCATTTTTTACAAGATACAACAATAATTTAAATATCAAAATGTTAGCAATTTTACACGCCTGCCACCATGATATTTTTCTGTAGCAGCAACAACAACAGCAACAATTGCTAATCAAATTAAGCAATTATCTTGTTACGACTATACAACAAGAATAACAATAATAACAACAAGCATAACCCAAACAACAACAAAGCATTTCAAGGGACTTGATTGGTTGGACGGCCAAAGAAACTAAGTGAGGCGTTGCGACCACTGAAGGGCGCAAATGGACCCCTTACAGCTGAAGAACTATTGTACAGTATAATTGCAGCAACTTGAATAACATAAGCAACAACAATGTTTTTTTAAGAAAATCTGCAACAGCATTTCATCATTGCCAATCAAAATATTTATATACTCTTGCAATATAAAATAGCTCACACCTTGTACAATAGTAGGAAGAATGCAGCTTATGTTACTTACAACAAAATGCAGTTTGCAATGGGCGGTTTTTTGCTTTATGGAGAGAGGAGAAACGTGTTAGGTTGTAGATAAGAAGCGTATGAGTTGGCAATGTAGAGGTAATGGTGCTGGCAGTGGTCGGAAAGGGTAAGTAGAGCCGATAAAAAATGCAGAGAGGAGAAAAAGAAAAGCCCGGAGAGTATATAAAGTTATAATAATGCCATGGAATACGCGCTTAAAATGCAATTTATCGCCTGGAACAGCCCTACAAAAACAACAACCATATTATAGTACAAGCGGCGACACAACAGCAACAACATCAACAATAGCAACAAAAATAAAACCACAGCAACCACAAATATTAAACAGCACTCACGCTGACTGACAAGCAAGCGTCATAGCCGTATGTCTGTCTGTCCGCCTGCTTGACTGTCTGTCTTCTTGACCAACTGATTCGGTTGCGTCCGTCCAACTGTCTTTTTATCCATCATACAGCCACGTCAATTTGGCAATACACTGACGCCTCACAGATGTGTTATTGTAAAATTGTAGTTTCTTGTTGCTGATGCCTTCGGCTTTGGGTGCTGCAGAATGTTGCATCTTTCCGCTGTGTTGTTGGTGGATACTGAAGTTTCTGCTGCTGCTGCTGCCGCTGCTGGCAACGCAACAAAATTAAGACATTTTATAAATTGCGTCGTTCAAGCGTCTGAGCAGCGACAGAGTGAAGCTTCCAATTCGTTATGGCAACTGACCGAAACATTGCCCATCATCAAAAGCAACAGTAACAGCAACAATAACAGCAGCGCCGCCGTTGATGATGACGATGGCGCGCTCATCAACAGCAACAACAACAACAACAACAACAACAACAACAACAAAGGCAACAAACTCATTTGATTGCCACTCTAAACGTTGTTGTCTGCCTGCTTTCCTGGCTTTTGTTGCAGCTGCCATTATGAAATTACAACGTAAATTTTTTTTCGTTATTGTTGCACTTGTTGTTGTTAGTGTTGATAGTGTTGTTGCTGTTGATGTTGCTGTTTCACATCTCCATCTTCTTAACAATTTCATGAATATATACTGACAACAATATGAAGCAAGTCATTGTTGTACTCGTATTGTTTGTTATTGTTGTTGCTGGTACATAACGCCCAAATCATTAAACCAACCCTAAAAAATGTTGCTAATGATACACCTATGATTATGAGCTCATCAGGGATTCGTTATCGCATGTCTGCATTTCGCTTAGTTACACTTCTTCTTCTACTATTATGGACAATTTTTTTGGCAGGCAAATTGTTAAACAGCGTAGGGTATAATATTGTTTACTAACTACTCTGCAGTGAATTGTTGGTGGTGTTTACCGTGGCAACACATTTTTCTCATTTATAAATACTATTTGGATGTTTCACTTCTACGATTAGTCGCTTTGTTAACAATGTTTTCGAATAATGATAATATGATGCAGATACATGAGATGATGATATTGCACTTCATCCTAAATAATAATTAACTGAATTAGATTCGTTCAATTTGCAATGTAGCCGTTTAATTGTTCCAGTGACCGTGTAAGCAACATGTTAGAACTCTATTTTCTTAGGTTATGATCAGTGAAATTAATCATGTTGGACTTGGAGGGTCAAAATGTTCTCTTTTAGCCCTGATTTGATGTTTTTGAAGCTTCACTCCTTATAGCATCTCTTCACATCTTACTGATTGACAGGTGTTTACAGCGTTGTGAATGTGGTTCGGATAAGAACATATTAGCCACTAGCTCGGGGCATTTCTTGCAATTGTCGGTGAATGCTAGTTAGTCTCATTAAAAATGCGAGCGCCACTTCTCGGTTTTGAATTCATGTTTTCTCTGCTCTTGTCACATGTTCATGCTCGCAGATGTGTTAGAGAGGTCTATGTTTGTATGTCAACAGATTGTCTAGGTTCCTGGTACCTGAAAGATCTTCATCTTATATTTTGTAGCTAACTAATATGTATCAAATATCTATAATACATAAATGATGTTTTTTTTTAATGTTTGAAACAGAAAATCAAGCTCATCACACGTAGTATCGTTATCATTTGCAGAGAAAGGTGACATGTGCGCCGGCAGATAGGTGCTAAGGTGTATCTTAATCTTGGTTTAGAAAAAATACCTATAAGTGTAGATTTTGGCAAAGAATCATCAGGGCGACTTATAAGTTTGCGCAAAGAAAAATTTCATTTGACTAAGTCAAATGATCCTGCAAAATCAATATATTTTCACGATATTTAAACACGGTAGACACACGAATATTTGTATCTCAGTATAGTTATCATAATGAAATAATATGGAACACAACTCTGGTAATTATTTTAAAACATGATTCCTATCATTTTGTTCAGCGGCTTAATTTCAATAGTGTGCTTATATAGGTAAGGCACATACTTTTTTTTTTTTTTTCTATATAAGTAATATACATGTCTAATACCATATTTTGTATTTAAGCACCCCCGACATAATCATGCATTTAGCCTTCAGTCATTTCGTATACGTGTGTTCATCATGCTGCATGGAAGCATGAAGATAGTTCATTTCTTGTTATTTTTCGAATTGAGCAGATGTGCGGACAACAATGCCGTTGACGACGCCGTTGGCACTTTGCATATATTTCGCATGCCAAATTTTCTGTCCAAATATTTCATACAAGTGAGCACTTGCCTATATTTGCCTCTTTCACACGTACTTACTTTGTGAAGGCGTACATAGGATAGCATGGCCAAAGAGAGAATGTTGTTTATGAAAGAGAGCGATGAGAGAATAAATAGCATAATGAAATATCTAAATCGATTAGATATTTCGTCATGCTTTGTTCATGCCACGCACACATACTTATTTCACAAACACTATGATAAAATGCATGATCATGTCAGGGGCACTTAAGTAATAATGTTATGTGCAGATGCAGATGCACCCCTCGTTTTCAAACGATCACATTGAAATGAAACTAAACTTCTAACAACTGCGTTTTCACATGAAAAAACCTAAGACATAGTAAAGTATTTTAGGAATGTGAACGATTATCTATTTATTGGGTTTTGTCATCACATGATTGAAAATATATGCGTACAATAATTCATTGTCTTAATTCATCTAAACATCTAAACATCTAAATATTGATTGAAATTTAAACGTACTAATAAATTTTGTTGCTCGATGTTCCCTTTTGAGACTTTCTCATCGATTTGTGTAATGAACTCATTGATAGTATCCGAAAAATACACATAACGTGGTCTATATTCGCCTGAATTCTCATAACATGGGGGATTTTCAATCAACTCCATTTCCCAATTATTACAGAAATTTAAACAAATGTTGAATAGTTTTGTGATTAAGTTTATAAGTTTTGGGTCCAAGAGCATGCAACCGGACACACATTTATCCAGGAAGTCATGATGTATTGCTATAAGTGACTCGACAGTTTTTATGTTCCTTAAAAGTCCTGTGAAAACCTTCCAATTTACTTCGATAATATCATTTAACATAAACATTTCTAGATTTTGAATGAAGTTAATCATGACTTGACGTAGCAAGAATCCGCACCTAAATGATTTATATTGGTGTTTGTTTTGGAATGATTTTTTCATCCCCGAATGCACAATTGTCGCTCGACATGCTTGCAATTCAATATTTGCCGAAAGAGTATCTGATATTTTTCTAAAGCGACTGTGTCAATTATTAATGACACTGGCCATCTCACCAAATATGTAAATGTAAAACAATCAAGGCCTTTTAATTTAGTGCGAAAAGAATATGTTTTCGTTGGGGACTCAAAATTTGTATGAGTAGTGATTCGAAATTTACGTAATTGTGTTTTCAAATCGTCAGATAGCAATTCACAAGAGAGATTATGATAATTGGGATCTTTACGGGCTGATGTTTTGCACAGAATCATGCACATTATGCTTTCAAGAGTCGACGGTACCAAGTCACCAATGTTTTTCATAAGTTCCGTCTGACTTGCTTCCATGAATTCAGCAACGAAATCACCTAATCCATGTAGTAAATAATGTTTTATCGACTTCAGATGTCCCAGCAAATTACTTTCATCTCGTAGCAATAGGATGATTGTTTTCGTAACAAGAAGATAAGCGTTCTTGATCACTTCATTATAGTTTTCGTTAAACATGGCAAATACAAGTATTGCTGGATATTTTGGTAACAATTCTTTCCGGTATTGCCGTATCATCATCTGATACTTGCCTGTGTGTAAAATTTTGTCTGAAGATTGACTTAGAAAGCATGGGATACGGTCTTTATATATAAATAAACGATTCATCCAGTCGTCTTTCAGGAATTCAGATTTGTGTTCTTCAATGAAAAACTCTTCACTTGGATCAACAATGGTGCCCTTAAGTATCCATAGTTTCACCATTTCCATGTAGGGTATAGCGGCAGCCTCTAATAGCTCAATAATACATTTTTGGCTGTTTTTATCGCACCCAAGTTTATTAATTTTGTTGTACAGCAGATCTAATACAGGAGCACCACGTAGTTTACTTAACATCACCTCGTTAGTAGTTTCAGCAACGATCCCCATAGTCTTCATCAGTGTTTGCACTAAAAATTTCATTTTCGCCATTGTGAGCTTGTTATTTTTTAAGTGGTCTTCTAATTGAGCGATTGTAATCTATAATGAAGTACAATGTATCATATTTATAATAAAAGTTACGAATACTTACATAGTACTCATAAACGATAGAGTGTAAGCTTGATTTAAGGGCCTGCAGAACGCTCCCAGCATTATTACTTTCCCGGATCATTGTCATAAACCGTTGAACTTGTGTAAAATGTGAAGCAAGGGGTAGTATCTCCTGTGCCGTGAGGCGGAGTTGGATGTCACTGATGTCATCTGATATCTTGAAATTAATTTTGACAGGAATCATTGAATAATCATTCTCCGGCATTGGAAGCACCTCTATATAAGTACCATGTATACCCGTCAATATATAGACTACATCGTATACCAACAAAATCTCCTGTTTGTGTATTGGGATTTTCTGGTTATCTTGATTTATGTGCGAGTCAAAATATGGTCTCGATTTGGTGAGCGTTACCTTTAATGCACTAGAGGTATTCTGTTCTGACGAATTGCATTGCAAAGAAACATTTTCGGAAGAGTTTAATCGCGGCCAATAGCTGCATCTATCTGGTTTTAAAGATATTTCATATAAGGAGTTCAAAGATTTTGATAATCTCTTTTTGCCAATCATGTTACTACAATATAAAATTTCATGTGTAATACAATATTTCTTTTGAAGTTTTTGAAATATTTACATATGTCTTTAAAATAAAATGACAATAAATGAAATATTAATTTTGATACTCTTATTTATAATTTCTTCAAGAGGATAGTTGTTATAATCTTAGATGGGGAGGAATTTCAAGTCATTAAGCATATATTTTTTAAAAATTTAAATTTAATATTTTTCTTTTTCAACATTTCTTAAGCTTTTATGAAAAAAGAAAAACAAAAAATTTAGTTATGAGATAAACGCATTTTTCACATTCACTTGAATAGCAGCCCACTTTACCTTTAATATAGATAAAACTGCTTTTAATGTACTCGTATGAATGATATTTTTTATTAGTTATAAGTAAGTATATTGAATGAATTCAGCAATAAGTTGAGCGTCCTCAACCTCGAAAGTACTATCTGAATCATACAAGCTTTTAATTAAGTCAAACGTAATTTAAGCCCAGGCTCGTTGGAAGGCCTCAATAGGTTCCGTTTTTGTTGAATACTGCTTTCCAAACTCATAAATTTTTCGAACTAGCCAACCCCAAACGTTTTCAATTATGTTAAGGTCTTGCGAGTATGAAGGCCAGCTCAAAAAGGTGAAAACTTTCGGCGCGATCCACGATTTAATCACACGGTCAGTAAAGGTGCGTGGTTTTGTTGGGTACATCATACATGACAAGGGTCCAAAAAGGTTGTCAAATGACGAGAAACCGTTTTGTAAAACGTTTTGGTAAGATTCATTTCTGGCGATAAAAATTGAAGTTCGCAGGTGCCAAAATTAGGATATAGCTCCCCAAACCATAACTTCGCCGGCTCAGCTTTGAAAACGTTCTAGCTGATGAGTTTCCTTCCTCAAATAATGAAAATATAAATTAAAGCCATCAGGGCCCTTCAAGCTTATTTTTATTTTTCTTCAGAAAACCACCTTATGAAGCGCATGTTTCCATGTCTTTTTAAGACAACCGTATTTCTTTACGTGCAGGTTTGAGTGGAGGTTTTTTTTTGTCAGTTTTCGACGTTGAAGGTGTTTAGCCTTCGAAAGAGTGCGCCAGACAGTGGTTTTGCTGGCATGAACTCCCGTAGTAGCTTTAATTGTATCGACGGAATCATCGGAATTCGATGCTTCGCGCAACATAGATCGTTTGCTTGCACCAGAGAACTTGTAAGACCTTTCATAATTTTATTTCCAATAAAGATTATTATGAAACACTTCCCGACTTCCAGCGATTTTTTTTTTTTTTGATATGTCAGTTACAGAAAGGTCACTTATCTCTGTAGGTTATTATTTTGGCTTTTTCAGCGATACTTAAGGTTTTACCTCAATCAATTCTTAGTGAAAATACTCCGATTAATTAAGTAACAACTTTACTTGTCTGAAGAAGGTGCGCAAATGAAGCCTAAATTGTAATGTGATATTCTAGTGAAATAAAAAAGGACTAACTTTTTGAACAAGAATTAAAGAAAATACTATTTTTGTCTGGTAGAAGCTTCAGATGAAGACAAACGAAGAATAAATATTTCGTAAGCTGGGCTATTCAATGGATTCGAATGGATCTGAAAATAAATCCCTCACTTTCAATATCTCAAAAATGATTAAATGAATTATATATTGAAGTTTTTTATTTCTAGACTTATGTGAATAAGGGAAATACTACTGTTTTTTTTGTTTTGTTTTTTTATTGATATCTTAATTACGCACTCGTAAAAGTATGTTAAACAAATATTCCTTAGCAATGCATCTTGTTATGAAATGATACCTTATCTGGTAAGCGTTGTAGTTTATTGTATAAATGAATATCTAAGAATTGATTTAGCAATATCTGTCCATCCGTGGGTATGCATGGAACGCTCTCAGATTTTTATTATAACTGCTCGTATTGAGATCAGAGAGTACTGAAAGAGATAGGCCCCATAAAAAATGCACTAAAAATCATGATTGTTTTGTTGAGCTTTGGTTAACCAAAAAGACAATAGTTTGTGTTGCAACTTAAGGCCACATCAAAATGATCCCGATAATGAGCCACATTAAGCAAGCATTACAATTATGGGAGCCTATTGAGAATCCCCTATAAGAGTAACAAAAAAACAGTTTCTACGCAGAAGCAAATATTGTATGTTAAAGCATTTTATTTCTGTCCATCATAGTGTGGCAGTTTTAGCCAAGTTAACTGCTGCATGAATGTTGTCATCGTTCTTGTTGTTATGGCCAATGTTGGTTTAATTGTGGTTGTGTTTGTTGATGTTGTTGTTTCTTTTGTGTCTTGCATCTAGTAGTACGCCGCAGCACTTTCTTCCTCTATGGCAGCGGCTGCTGTCTGTTTGAGGTTTTAAGTGAATTTGAAGCCTACACGATGACGATGACTTGGTTGTTGCTGCTGTTGCAAGATACCTTTACTTGGCTGATGTTGCTGGTGCTGCTGCTATTACTGCTTCTGATTAATCACTTTTGCGCGTATAATAAATTAAAAATTTCAGCAATTTTGAAAGTCAATTAATCATCATGAGTAGCGCGAACGATCGCTTCTTGTTTTTGTTTTTGTTGGCTGTGTTGTTGCTGTTGGATCCCTCATTGCTATGGCTATGTAGTAGCAATTGAATGTGTTGTTGTGGCTCTACCAAAAAATGTCCAACCGACGCACAAACTGAACATGAACTGAAATAATGATGAAGTAGCTGCTGCTTTGGCTTTAACAACAACAACTGTGGCGGCGGCAACTTCAGCAAAGGTGTTTAAACTTCTCAAGTCCTAAATGAGTTAGGTTGTCTGGTTCCCTCTTCATGGTCAACAACAGTAGTAGTAGTAGTAGTTACCGTTGTTGTTAGAAGGAGTGCCGCCGCCATCATTATGTGTTTGTCTTTGGGTCCATTCTTTGGGCCCCGCTTGCCTGTGACTTTGTTTGATTAGTTTCCCCTTGGTAGTTCGGTAGATCGGTATGTCATGTTTAACGACTTTCTTTCTTTCTTTTTCAATGTATATGCTTCAATCTCTCTCTCTCTCTCTCTCTCTCTCAGTAGTCCAGGCACGTGTTTGCAGAAAGTCATTTAAGTAAAAAATTGATAAATGAATGTGAAATTGTCAGTTCATTCAGTCATGTTAGTTAGTTTACATATGGCAGACAGTTTTGCGGAACTTGCGCGGAAGCATTTTTAGTTAAACTGATAAGTCCTGAGACGCCCTTGTTACAATTTTGGCAGTTTAGTTACATTAAAATTCCTTTCACTTTTGCCATTTCTCTGCCACTTCTCTTTTAGTTCCTCTTCCTTCATCATTCCAATCACCATGATCAAATTCATTCCCGAGGCAGGAAGACATATCAAAGACAGTGTTAAAATGTGAGCCTTAATTTCTTGTTTACTTGCGTCGTTAGTGTGTATGTATCGTAAGTAGTACGAAGAGCTACTTAGATCACCGTCACGAATCGATCGGATCGATTGAGTTTATGTGTATAATATTGGAAAATTACCAAACGGTGGTTTCTTTCTTTTTGTGGGTTGATCTTTTAAGCCTTGCGGCATCTTCATTTCTTTGTTGTTGGCCACAAAATTAAGCCATTTTCATATTTATGAATTTCACTGCACCATAACTGCTTTGGTTGTCGGTTGGTGTTGTCTACCTTCTTATCGAACGAGCGTTCGCTTTCGATTCAATTCACAATCGAGAGAACACGAATTATATATGGACACCAATAAGCGATACTGACAGCGAACGAGTGAGTGAGGGTCCAACCCAGTCCTGATGCGGTCCAGAGTCAATCGCCTCTGTATGTGCGCAACACGCAATAACACAACAAAAACATCGGCGCATGCTTTAAAGGTCTACTACATTGCCATCGCATTGAGACACTGGCACAAGCTTGCCATGGTATGTTCTAGTCCCGTCTGGTCGGGTCTGGTCTTCTCTGGTCTGGTTCGGTGTTGCGCTCCTAAGCTGAGTTATTAAGGCATCTTTATAGCCAATCTCAATGAGGTGTGAAGTGCAATCGTTGTAGATTTTTATTAATACGCAAAAATATTTTATTAGTTGTTATGGCTTCTATAGCTGAAACTTGGTCGAGTCCATGTCCATGAGACGCATTTGTGGCTATCAACTTTATGAGATTCGCTTGGTTTATTTATTTCATTCATTTCATTTCTGCCGTTTTTCTTTTCTTTTCCTTTCTCGGTTATATTAAGTTTTTTTTAACAAACTTATGTCGTCATCATCAGCATCATCATCATTATCTGAATCTCTGTTGTTGTATCTTTTTGCTTTGATGCTATATTGCACTGTGTGCAACTTTGACATTTGAGGTCGTTCACTTGTCGTCTTAATTAAGTGCGTGCAAAAAGTTGTTCACTCACCCCTTCTGCTTTTTCTTTGTTTCCTATAGACCTGAGCATATTGGTCTCCACTGAACGACTGCACCACTGTTGCCAAAGTCGCTTGTCAGTTTAAGTACATTTTGACTGCGGCGTCAATAAAATCCTTTAAGCTGACAGCACAAACTGATACTTCAGATTTTTTCTCGTTATACGTCTTTTGGCCTTTGGCATGGCTTTTTTGTGTATTTCTCACATCAATACGATTTGTGTGGTTTTTTATACTCTTCTCACAGTGAATAGTATTACAAGTTTGTCATGAAGTTTGCAACGGACAGAAGAAGACATCGGTGATCCCATAATACGTATTTTTGATCAGATCGACGAGACGAGTTGATTAAGCTATGCCCATCTGTATGTATGGAAACTACTCCATCAGTTTTTCAGCTAGAAAGCGAAATATTTTGCACGACGTTCTTTACCACACGTAGTATATTTGTCGGAATCAGGTGAATCGGACTAATAGGGGGTACCTCCCATACACACCTAAATTAATACTCAGGTTCTTATTAGAAAAACTTTTTGATTTTTTTTTGACTGAAACCATGTAAATTACAAGACAAAAGATTACTAAATCGCATTGTTCATAAACAAATCCAAATTGAAATTAATGTTCTTATTGAAAAAAGTTTTTGGTTGTTTGTATTATTGAACTTAAATTTGGATGGTATAAGTAGTACTTGATCCATATTCGCTAACAACATAAATTTCCAGATCCTAGGATTACTGATTCGTATAGCTCCGTGCAAATGTTTCGGTCTCAATGTTTAAAAGCTGACTCTGTCTTAAAAATAAGTCAAATCAATAGTGACATTTCTCTGTATGCTCATTCATAGAAGCGTAGGCAAAAATTTTCTATTGGAAAATATTTTGGGAAATGACATTGAAATTTTTTTTTTTGTTTTTTTTGCTCTTATTGTAAATTTATAATAGACCAATACGAATAATTTAATAATTGAGATAGTTTTTACTATGTCTTTTTTAATTATAAATACCTAAATTTTTATAATCTACTGTTTTATTATTAAGATTTCAAGCTAATTCTTTCAAAAATATAGTTGAGCTACAGTAAGCCAACACAATTATAACATACAATAGTATTTAATATGAACAATAGAGACAGATGCCTTCAGCTTAAGCGAAAGTTAAGAAGGAAAGGAAGAAATTAGGAAAGTGCAGGACTAGGTCTTGAGCGGAATCGAACCCGCGTCTCTTGGGATGTCAGCACAGCGGACTAAACTCTGAGCCAACGAGCCAGTCTTAATAATACATATTTTGACATTTGTTTAGGTAACGTTGTAAAATTTCAATATTTGTGTTATAGAATATGTCCAGACCGGTTTTAACCGAACTTTATAGAGTAGAATTTTGTTTTTATACTCAACTCGTATTTGGTACTATACATCCTACTCGTCGTCGTAAGCTAGGCCTTTGCGATTTGAGGTATACTTCCCAAGATGTATCTTGTGCACTTCACAATTTGTTAAATCCGAGTCTCGGAAAATCCGCAAAGTTTGTGGAGTTAATGCTCATCGTGGGAAGAATCATTGTAGCCATATTAAAAATTCATCTCTCACCTGGTGATCACAGTAAATATCTTTTTTAATCACTCTTTTTTTGGTTGGGTGATACCAACACATGGAACGTGAGCGCACGTTCTGTTAAGTTCAAACTTAGAAATTGTGGAAAATACATGATTTAAAACAATTTGTTATGTATGCAAATATTTCTGGCATTCCTTTTTCATTCTTGCTACGTGTTTTATTAAAATTCTAATATTACCATTTGAAATTTACTACAATCATCAGCAACTGTTTTATTTTCACGCGCAATAAAAATCACATTTAAACTTGGCAGAACTGGGCAAAAAGTTGATAGACCAGTTGATGAGTAATATGATGTTTAATCACATTTTTTCTACAACAACCCCTAAATAAAGTCATTTTCCCGGTGGTTGTTGTACAAAATAATCACCTTTTTAATCCAATTACCAAAGTAATCTGCATTTTAATCGCTGTGAATGGCATATAAGTTTATGCTCTTAGTTTTCGGAGAAAATATGTTGAAATTTGGAGAAGATACATTTTATAGTTGAAAGCAATAGGTACATACGAGGTTTGTTCAAAAAGTATCGGGAATTTTAATTTTATATTGGTACTCATGTCCCTCACTTATGCTATCAAGGTCGGCCATTTCGAATGTTTAGTTTATTTTTGACAGTTAAACAGCTGCTTGCACGTGTTTTGGCTCGTCTTCGATTTTTGTCTACTGGAATCTAATGGATCAAAGAATTTGTATTACACTTTTTTCTTTGACGTCATAACCATGTACCCATGTTTCGTCATCAGTTATGAGCCTTGTCAGCAATATTGGATTGTCGTTAACGTCAGTCAACAGCTCCTGAGCGATGCGCATGTGACGTTTCTTTTGCTCAAAATTTAACAATTTCGAAACAAACATCGCTGGCACACGTGTCATGCGCAAATATCAGAAAAAATGGCATGGCATAAGCCAACCGATATGCCGACATCGTCAGCAACTTCTCTAATAGTGATTCAACGTTTCATAACAATTTTCTTCACTGCTTCACCGTTTTCATCGGTTGTTGTCGTCCATGTCGGCCATCATCATTAACACCTTCTCAGTATTCTGTAAAGATATTGTATCCCTTATAAATTTTTTTTTTGCTCATGGTAGACTCGGAACACACAACAGACAACATTTAAAGTACTTTGGAGCTCTTAATTTTATATATCACCAAAAAATTAATACATATTCTTTGATCCATTTTTTTGGAGTAGGTAAAAATCGAAGACGATTCAAAACACGTTCAAGCAAAACAGCTGTCAAAAATGAACAAAACATTCAAAATGGCAGAAAAATCGAATATACGTAACTCGCGTAATTTCAAAATTCGCGATATGATTTGAATATACCTCATATATCAAAATCAAAGTTTTCTGATTACTGGAGGAGGTAGGCCCATTCAAAATTTTCCCATATTCATTGTTGCTTATGGGATGTTTTTCCTACTATATACATTTTGTGTAAAATCGCTTGGGTTTTCATTTTTGTTTTTAATCTGAAAAAAAAAAAAAAGAGGATGTGTTTTTTTCGAAAGGATCAATGGTTGTTGGACCGAAGCTAATATTCCGCCTTGTTATATTCTCTATTCTACTTAATTTATTTTCTATTATACAATAATTGCAATTGGAAGAGAATCATCGCCTTATGCTATTTGTTGGTCCTTTCTTCCACGTTAATGCGTTTGTGTATCTGAGGGAGTGAGTAAATGTGTGCAATAAATGCCATTGTAACTTTGTATTGTTGTTAACGGTGGTTTGGAGTTTGCTTTCTTTGTTATTAATACTATTCTTGCTGGTGCTGTTGGTGTTCTCGGTGTTGTTGAAACAACAAATACAAATATGGCGTGACTTCCTGTCGCATGTGTACATTTACTATTTTGTTAAGGTTTTTTTGGCTTTCATTTTCTGTGTGGCAAAAAGTATGTGTGAACATGAGAAGGCTTTGTTATTCTTTGTATTTTTGTTTGTATTTTTAAATTGCATTGCTGTTGTTCTATCAAGTGTTGTTGCTCTCGTTGCAAATCTTGATTTTGGATTTAAATTTAAATTTGGAATTTGAATTGAATTTGCTGCAGCCAAGTGCTGCAAGCACTTTACTAACAATGCCAACAACAGCAGCAGCAGCAGCCGCACCATCAACACCACTAAAAAAAAAGTGTGCTCACCTGAAATTCTGTTGCCAAATGTGGAATTTTTAACAGACTTTGCTGGTGTTGGCATTTGTTGTTGATTTTGGTGTGTGTGTCGCGTGTTGCCTTTGACCAAATATGAAGAGCATCACGAGAATCGTGCGAGAATATATCATTTCTGCCACTGTTGCTGTAGGTGCTTCTTTACCATATTGTCGTTGTGGTTGTCGTTGTCATCCTCAACGTTGTCTGTTATGCGCAAATGAGATGCTGCAGCCAAATAAACCTTCTCTCGTTTCCAACCCATACATTTCGGTAAGTATTTTCTCTACTCCTCTACTTACTTAGTTATGAAGTTGTTTGTCCTGCGGCTTTAACTGAACTGGACCGGGCCTAACTGAACCGAATTGAAATCAACGCACCAAAAACCCAAATGCCTTTAAACAACATTTTCATTTCGTTCATATCCTTTTTGGCAATTGCATGCGCTGTCGCATAAATCATTTGTGATCCGCGCATGAAATTGAGCATAAATTTGCCCCACTTTAGTGAGAATTTGGCGAATGTACATATCTGTATCTGTATCTATATCTATATCTGCATCTGCATCTATACTTGTATATTCAGAGATTAACGAACTCGTCAGCATGGAGTTGCTTATTAGTGTGTATAAGAAGAAAAACGAACGAAGGAAAAAACGAAAGAACGAAAAATTGAATGAATGCAGAAATAAACAAGGAAAGCAAAAAAAAAAAATTGTTTCCAGTTGTTCGTATAATTAAGTTGTAGTAGTTGTTTCTGTACAACATACTGATTTTATTGTATAATCGACCATTGACCGGAATCCTTTATGGACAAAATATATACAATATATAAAATAAAACAGAAAAAAGCGACACGATCAACTAAACTGGACCAGAGTTGTAAAATGTGACCAGAGTGAAACGCATCCCAGACAAGACCTGCTGCTGTGATAAATCAACGTGAGACTAATGCACGTTTAACACGCGAATTATGATTTTGCAAATGGCGTTGTAACTGCAACATACTCGTACAATATCCCATAAAAATGCCCCCGCCAGTGGAACACCCGATGAACAAACGATCTTGCAACACAACTTTTGATTGCTTTATAATCGTTTCAACTACAAATTTCATTTCAAGTTTTAATCGAAAAAAAAAAAAAAAAAAACACTGAGATACATTTTACTCCCATTTAAAGTACAATACAACAGAATGCTAGTTGAATATCGATTTAAGTTCCTTCTTTTGTGCTGTTGATTGCCATTACAAATAGCATATTGTACGTAATGCGCTTTGCACTTTGCTCTTTGAACTTATTTTAATTAGATTTTTGTACAAACAAAGACGGCTATGTCATGATAATGCCTTTCCGTACAACGACTACAAGAAAGTATGGGTAGGTAAAATACACATGTGACCTATATTCAATTCAAAACTGTTGCTTATGTTGACAACAAATTGTCTGTGAAAATCTATTTAATACACTTTGATTATGACAAGGTTCAGGGATCTCTTCACTGAAGCCATGTTCTAGATCAAAGTGTTTCACATCGTGTAACGAATCTCAAGCAAACGAACGCAAACCTTTAAAACCACATTGCCACGTGTACAACCAGCAAGATTCCAAGTCGTTGCATGCAGCAGCAGAAGCAGCAGCAGTTTCCATCTACCATCATCGTTGAGCCAATTGTTTCGACTTCTACAACATTGAGCCAAGACGTGGGTGATGTTATATTTTGGTTATTGTACGGCGTCATTGAATGCAAACTTTTAATATGCAGTACATACTCAGACGCTATACACTGAAAAAAAAAAAAAAAAATAGAATTTAAATTTTATTAAAGAAAGAAACGTGGCAAGATTGGCAAATTCGCAGACAAAGTTACCGATGCTCCAAACAAATAAAATTTACGAGATTTGCCAAGTTTGCCGGACAATTTAGTTTAGCGAACATGGCAAAGTGAGAGCTGTCAACTTTGTGAACTTAGTATGAGTTGGCAAGTCTCTCCAATTGTATGGTTAAAGTGAAAATAAACATGGCAGAGATATTTTTATACTCTTCACGGGAGTGAATAGTATTATAAGTTTGTTATGAATTTTGTAACAGGCAGAAGGAGACAAAAGAGACCAAGAGACCATATAAAGTATTTATATTCTTGATCAGCTCGACAAGACGAGTTTATTCAGCCATGTCTGTTTGTCTATCTGTATGTATGCAAATTAGTCCCTCAGTTTTTGAGCCGGAGAGCTGACAGGCACAGGACATTTGTCGGAACCTCCGAATCGGACCACTAGGTCTTTCTAGTTATTGCTAATTTTGAAAGTAAGTCAATAATTTCACTTTTTTTTTCTTTCTTCTCAGCATTTTTAATTCTTTGTTAACATGCTCAGTTGTTTACATTCAAACTTACTGGCAATTGTGTTTGCGAGAACAGCTGATTTGCCAAGTACAAACACAATTGGTCGTTCACGCAATTTACCTTGGCAAATTTGCCAATTAGCCATTTCAGTCGACTTGCCTCATTGTGTGAATGTTTCTATTATTAATAAATTGAATTGCTAAGCAACAACTTTGAGACTCTTCTACAGATTGAACATTCTAAAAACTAAGGGTTTTGTCTGCATAGAAACATTATCAGGGATTATATTTAATTATATTTGAAATATTACTGGGATCTATTGCTGCGCCATTTACAATTGTACTTTGAGCACAAAAGAAAATAATTTATTATTAATTTATTTGTCCATAATTATTTTGATATTTACAAGTGTCACTTAAGCTAGAGTGTTTAAAATTTTCTTAATTAACTTTATAGAGGGAAAAAGTGAAACCCTCAAGATGAAAGGGATAAAACATACTAAAACAAAATAGATTTAAACTTGAATAATTTATTTGTTATTTAAAAATTCATCTTTGCTATTTCTGAAAATGGCACATTCATTACGAATATACAATTGAAGACAAAAAATCTTCATAATAATGATGTTTACTGCATAAAATAATATATTTATAACACGGTCTTTCGATTTCAATTTATAATTTACATGCTGAAATCAACAAAATAAATAACAAGTTGTAGCAAAAGAAGCATGACCATGCTATTCTGAGATGAAAATTTGTACATAGTCTTCCTTTTCATTTCATATTAATATCCTTTCGGATCAATACTTCATATAACGACCATATAATATAATGTGTAGCCACATTTCTAACATTTTTAAATTAAGATGCCATTTTACCATGCATTAATTGAGTAAAAAGCTTGGTGAGTTTTTTCCAGCTTGCCATGGAGAGTTTCAAAATTAGCAAAATCATACTTTGATGATTTTTTGTCTTCAAGTCCGCAATTGTTTTTTATTCAATTGTAAATTTGTATTGTAAGATTCATCTCAGAGTTGTCATTTCTCGACAATTTTGTTCGTGTGCATAAAATCATTTTGAAGAAAAAAGATTTCAAAAGTAACTTTTATTTCATTCTTTTTCAGGTAAATTTGTAATATGTAGTTGCTATACAGCATGATTTCCACTAATAAAGCCAATTAAACGAGAAAAGGGATTGATTGATTAACATATTAAGGAACGACTGGATATTTAATAATGAAACACCAGGAATTTTCTTTATCCATTCAGCGGTACAATTGGCGTTTACAGTGCCGTTTTGCTGTCTAGAATAGCTGTTTTATTTTGGATACACAACGTACAATTTGTGGAAAATATGCATATATTTCTGCCAGCTCCCTCTTGCATTCTTAATAAAATTCGTATTGTATTAAAATTTTAACAAAAGATTAAAATGCATATATCTAAGTATATAAAAACATCATGAACTTTTAAATAATGGTGCGCAACGAAAAAGGGGGTAAACAGTCGAGCTAGACTAATTCTAAAATAACAACTCATCAATTTGGCCATTTTTCCTGTTGTTGGTGGCCGCATAAGCTGCATCAGTACTAGATGGCGCATCATCTCATTGTAAATGGTCTATAATAATATAAATAACTTCATGTACATACTAGGTAAGATTATGTTTATACTAGTGATGTATGTTTCTTGATATTCGCATTCGGATAAAATCATGCGAATCATAGACAAATGGAGCAAGATTGAGAAACTGAATATTTTCAGTCGCGCATGTAGACGGCAGACATTCGTTAGATCACGATTATATACAAACATTGGGGTGGGAAAGTATGTATGTAGCTTCGATGAACCGAAGTTGATGTTTAGTTCTGGTTTCATTTTAAATTACGTCTACCGACTGGAAATGTGTATTACGATAAAATTTAAATGTTTGTTAAATTTAGAAATTTGTTGAAATCATTTGTTTTTTGTAGTGTGAAAGGACCGCGACCATCATATGATAAAAGTAATTCTCGTGGTTGTACTTGTACTTGGACAGCCGCGTGATATGTACAGACTTGTAATATGTACAGACTTGTAAGGCATACAGACGGGTAGAGAGAAAAACAGAGGTACACAAAGGCATATTTACATTGAGTCAACTAGAGCCAGCAATGAGTCGCGTAAGAACTCTTGTTATTGTCATTGTTTGTATTGATGTGCTGACCATTTTGCGGATTAAATGGCTCGCTGACTCGATGCCGGCTGGATGGATGCCTTATTGTAAGTGGGATGGAGTAACAACATATACATATCAACGCACATATTTACTATTGTGGCTAACAACGGCGTTTGGTGAACGACTACGACGACGATGTCCCTGAGGTCGTCATGGCTACAGCCACCATCATACAGCGTAACCGCCAGCAGCCACAAAAAGCAAGAACAGCAGCAGCAGCAGCAGTCATCGTATCAATGATGGCAGCAGGAGCAGGAGCAGAAGCAGAAGCAGTAAAGATTTTCATATTCACAGCTCGGGACAATGGCAATGGCATAGCAATTTTTCTCCTTTACTTCTTCTGCTTGCCTTTGCATGCGATTAAGTTTCACAGCTCGTTGCTTTCAACATTCATGTAACTAACTTTTCCAACGGTATAGATAGTTTAGCTATGAATGTATCATCTGTCTGTTATTGTTGTTATTGTTGTTGTTGGTTTAGTATCTATAGAGCACCAGCAATTTTAGCTTATATTTGAATGATGCTGAACGGAATGATGTGTTGAAAGAAGCACATGATGGCATTAGATTGCCAGGCAGCATGAGGTTTTCCTCAGTTTCTGTTTTAAATTTGTGATTTTCTGTCATTTCTGGTGGCTTTAATGCGAAGGATTTGCTCGGCTTGTAACAGCACATTGTTGCCAATGCTGCTGCCATTGCAAAGAATTGCCATTGAATCCTGGATCTGGCACTGTCTCTTCGAGTTGGTTTGTCATTGCTGCATTCCGAGTGCAAAATGCAAAATAATGTCTGTATTTTTACGCATTATTGTACATATTTGCTCTGCAACTCGAATTCGTTGTCATGCCCTGCGCTGCATAAATATTCTATATTTCGATCTTGCATGATGATGTATTTCGTCAACAATTTCATATATTTTTTCTTTTCCATTTGCAACATGTGCACTCCTTGGTTCTGGTTATTGTTCTGGCTTTCCGTTGTAGCCTATTAAGCTGAATATTAAAAAATATATGCAGGCATTTGCCTCTACTGTATCTACTCCGGCCAAGTCAAAAAAAAAAAAAAAAAAAAATTATTCAAAATTTCATGAAATGCGTAGAATTGCTATACTGTGTCCTTATTTTATTTTCTTTTTTAATTCAATTCAACTCAAATAAACTTAGCTCAACCCCAAAAGAGATACGAAGCGAAGCAAAGTAAACCTATCCGATCCGATTCGAAGTAAACATATTCTTATCCTTTGAATTTGTGGTATATTTATGTATTATAAATGCATGTCGTCAGCATATTTATGTAAAAATTATGCAATTTGCTTCTGATGATGTTTTGTATGTGTTTCTGTGACGAATTTCCCATTTATTTGTCCGCACTCTCCCCCTTTAAGCACAGAATATTTAAGTCAATTCGTAGTTCATATTCGTCTTATTTTGCGTCGTTTTCACTCATCAGACAAATGTCAAAAATATGTTGCTTTCTTGCGAAGAATCGAATGGAAGCGTTTATAGTGAAGTGAATTTGCAAACCAAAACAAAAGAAATGAATGAATCATATTAAAATTTATGACAAACAAAACTAAAATGGTAACAATGTTTATTTTCTTGGTGTTGCTTTTTAAAAGGATATATCATGTATGACAAAAAAAGAAAAGAAAACTATACATTGCAGTAAATGGAAAGCTGGTTTTTGTAATTTTTTTTTCAAAGTTTGATGAACTTAAATTGTAATAAGTAATGTATTTAGTGGAAGTTGGAATTTATTATAAACATTTAAAAACTGCTAATTGTTGTAAAATTCTTGTATTCTGAATTTCAATATCGCAGCTACTTAATTGTTTTAAGATATTTATTTTATGTCACATAGGACGTTTGGTGAAACCCTTCTTATGTTTTCATTTTCATCTCAATAGAAAACAAAGTACACGGTTAGAATGTGTATATAAATCTATGTATGTATATAGTACATAGGTTAAGGACAATTGCAATTTCTACGGTACACCCAAGAAGAGCTTTACTGATTGCTTTAAGTGAACTTCTTGTAAAAACAAGAAATAGTACAAATTCAAAATAGAAGATTCCTTTATAGTCCGACAAGCATTGCATGTATCATTCTTTGGCTAAAACTCCATATGGCCTCATATATTATTGGGAGTACAAATTAATTCTGTTCGTTTTTTTTTTGGAAGAAAGTGAAAAATACATCATTAAAAGTATTGTCCGCCGGAAGCGACTACTTTTTCCCATCTCTTTAGTAATTTTCGAATACCATCTCTAAAAAAAAACAAAAGAAATAGTGTAAATCGAAAATACAAGCATTGCATGGCTAAAAATGCAAATGGCGTCACATATTAATTATTAATATTAATATTTTGTTGTAATATTTTGCACTTTTTATTGAATAATAAAACTTTTTGTATTCAACTTACACTCTTATCATATAAACACAATTTCAGTATATACAAAGGGATCAGGCAAAGTGATACTATTACTATATCAAATACTGGAAATCAAAATATTTCATTTGAATTTTGTTCGTGTTTCAAACTTAAGAAAGTTCCCATCAATTAGAGAAGTTTTTTGTCGGATCAAAAAAAAATGATGAGAAAATGGTTATAAGAGTTGTTGATAAAAAAGAAACGGCTAGATTAATGAAACGACAGCAGAGTAGGAGAGAAGAAGAAGTAGAAGAGTCAATATGGACAGCAAAAAAGTTGAGTTCTTCTCAAGAATCCGATTCTGTATCAGCGAATTGTGATGTAGTTTTGATGCATTAACCATACCCTGATAACAGAGGAATTTTTATAAAAATCATTTACTTTCATAGACGAAGCAAGAAGTTTCAGAAAAGCACATCTCAATTTGGAGAACACTACGCCAAGGTGTGGCACTGCAAAGAGAATACTTAATGCGATCACGGGATTCAGAGTTTAGAGGAGAGGTTGAAGAGACCGTTTCAAGGGTTTGTTTGTATGCTACATGCCAATCAGTTATTCACGAACTTATATGGTTGTACTTCCTAGAGTATATTCCGGACATATTGGAAAGCCATTAGTTCGTTGCGAAAAAAAACCACGGTGTTTTTTTGTACAGTGGCTGGTAATTTGTCTGACTTGACGAAAAATGTGGTCGATGAACTAAGGACGGAACAGAAATATCTTTATGAGATATGTCAAGCTGTATGAACTGGTTCCTATACTATTGAGTTGGTACACCATCATCCTAGTAAAATGGAGCACTTGAGATGACTAACTTCTCCTAATCGTATATCCAGACTTTACGGAAGTACACTTTATCAATCAGAAAATTTGCAATTGCTTGTCAACCATGTGGTTAAAGTATACGCTCCTAATCAAACAAAAAACTTTTTTAAGGCAAAGGTTATGTTCTCTCGATTTTTATCCGAAAATTGTGGATCTTAGTACCGGTAAAAATGCTTTTTGTGCACACTCAATAACCTACTTGTCAGTATGTAGTTTCGGGAATGGCATTGCAAAGAATAACAAAAGCTAGAGAAGATATAAGTCGCACTTAAAGTAAATAGGATATTTAAATCACCGAAAATTAACTTCTTTGCTAGAGATTTCACCGAAATTATTGTCTGGTACGAGTGTCAGGTTACAGCGCCGCTAGTTCTTCGACATACTTGTATATCTAATCAGGGCCTTCAAATCATGGCAAAAGATGTTTTAACCTGGTCATAGAGGCCTCATAAAGTGTAACTGAGATCATCTAGAGATCTAGGCTTTATTAGAAACAGATTGCAGTCTCAAGCAAAAATGCCAAATTTCGACAGGAACATAAGTAATGGTCTGGGTATTTGTTTTCTTGTGCTTTGTTTCATTGATTTTAATAATGAAATACCTTTTAAACTTAATTTTTGTATAAGTATTACAATATTTATGTCATGCGGTTAAATCTGAAAAAAATAAAATCAGATTTTCTCATACATGAACGAGACACCCTACTGGGCAGCTCATAATTGTATACAATTTTTTAGAAATTGTTGTTGCACACAATCTGGTTGGGCAAATTCAAATATTGCGAGAATAAGCTGTCCAGTCTATAGATTTTGTAAGTATGTATGTTCGTAAATGTCTTTATTAGTTCTCTGGGTGAATGGGATTACACAATTTTGTATATACAAACAAATGTAACAGTTACATATAAGTACGTATATCTTCCATATTCCATTATATGTTGTCATGCATTTCAATCAGATGTTCACATGTTGATTGTCATTTTCCTTAGTATTTTACGTTTCATTGTATGTTATGTTGAGCCTGCATTTCATTATGGTCAACTTTCACCTTTTTCTGTCTGATACTAATATCACGCAAACAGTTACTTGTGCTGCCATTTCTTATTCGCCACCCAAATTTTTCCGATGGTTTACTACCCGCAGCAGTAGCGGCAGAAGCCACAACAGAATCGGCCTTACGACTTGATGTTATTAGCATTGTGTGAGAGACAGGGATCCACAGCGAACTGTTAAGTTATTTGTAACTCTTTGTTTTCATATTGATTTTTGACTGTTTCCATTTGTTTTTTTTTTATTTCATGTGTGTGGATGTGTTTGCATGACAAAAACCTTTTGGCAAATTGTGAATTCATAAAAAAAAAAAAAAAAAACAAGACAGGATATAAATTTTATTAAACTGAAACTTATATACCTTTCATTAATTCCACTCAATAGTTTAAGATATGCATGAGACATCCTCCATTCAACAGCTCATAAATATTTATAGGATTGCGGATAAGTTGGAATTTTGAAAAGAATTTGGTCCTCCTAACAAAGCTTACAAAAACTTCATATAAGATTTTGAAAAAACGAGTATGTATAAGTGGCGTTTATATTGTAAGAGAAGATTGGTGAATATTTGAGAGTGGCTTGTAATAGCAAGTTATTGAATAGAATATTAAATAAAAAATGGGCCAAGTGCGAGGGTTCCGTTCCAGATTGGGGTTTGTACGGGAGGTACTCCCTTTAGTTGGTCGATTTGGCTGATTCGAACAAATATACAGCGTTTATATCAGAAAATTATAGTGCCTAAATTTCAGTTCAATAGTTAAAAAAAAAAGAAAAAAAAAGAAAAAGGTTTTCGAATAAGAACCTGAATTTTTATGGTGGGTTTGTGTGGGTAGTATACAGAGATAGAACCCTATGTATGATTAGATCAATTCCACATAATAGTTCTCCGAAGCAATGAGTTATGCGTTACCAACATCACGACAAAGTGGTAATACCTAACCACACTAGTGCGAATCGTTAAAAAAAAAATGTCAAAAAAATTATATGCACTTCGTGGTTGATTTTATGTTTTTATTAGCGCAATACTCTTCTGATTTCATTCGCTTCGGGAATGGTCTGTTGGCTTTGTTATTTTTTCTTATATGCAAATTGAATTGAATTGACATTGTTGTTATTTTCGTTTTCTTATTGTTGTTTATTCTTAATGCAGTTGATGGTCAGGAGGTCGGTCGATTGGTTGGTTGGTTATGCATTCGTTTTCACTGCCTACAGGCATATATAGGTCACCTATAGTAATGTGAATTTCCTTTATTCATTTTACCTTTCAATGACGACGATGACAATATTCTATTTTTTACATATTTTTGCTCCGAATTCATTGTCGTTTGTCGTTGACATTGGTAATATGATGGGAAACATGTTCATTATTTGCAGATCTATTATTTTTACATATTGTATTGATTGTTGTCGTTATTGTTTTGCAGGTGAATACTTCTGAAAAATTGAAAAACTTATTATGTATTTAATTCATATTTTCTCTTTTTTCTTTATTCTGTTTTCCCCATAAAGAATTAACTGTATGCATTACGTACAAACTAAATATATGAATGCGATATCATCTGTAAATAAATAAGGAAGAAAAATATAATATTTCATTTATATGATAGCTGATAGCATGTGTTTGATTCTGTTGAATATCCATTACATTTCAATTGTATCTTCTATTTTATTTTCCCTTTTTTCAGGTCAAAAGTTCAATCCTTCATCATAATCAAACATCGCCATCTGTTAGTAAATTTAATTCGAAAAGTTAGTTAAAGCAAGAAACAAAAGCTTTAACTGGTTAAAATACACTTTACTTAAATGTTATCTATATATATAAAAAATGGGCGCACACGGAGAGTTCCGTACCAGATTGGGGTTTGAATGGAAGGTATTCCCCCTAGTGGTCCGATTTGACTGATTCCAACAAATATACCGCGCCTATCTCAGAAACTTATAGGGTCTAAATTTCAGTTCGATAGAACAAAAAACAAAAAAGTTTTTATAATAAGAAGCTGCATTATAATGGTGGGTTTGTGTGGGAGGTACCGTCTCTAGTGGTCTGATCAAACTGAAATTTCAACAATATAAGTTTCTGATGTATAGCCACCAACCACCTAAATTTCAAGATCGTTGGATTACTGGATAGTATAGCTGCCATATAAACCAAATTCTTTCTTGTATGGGAACCCATTTAAGTTTTTGAAAATATTTTAGTTTTAGTATTTCTTGCTGATGCCCGTATAGAACTATACATTTTGTGAAAATTTCAACTCTCTAGAGTTTACGGTTCATGAGATCTGACCGAAGAACGGACGGACAATGAGCTCTCTGCAGTAGGGTTGCGGAACCCTAAAAATGAACCCAAAAATTAGTATGACCCCGCAAAACTCGAGAACGTCTGTACAAATTTTGATGATTATTTTTTTGTTGTACTCATGGAGTTACCAGTCAGATTCTTTGGTAGGTTGCGCTGTTGTCCAGATATAGATAGTTTTTTTTTTGTCATTTTGTCATTTGGTGCAAAATATGCTGAACCGCTTTTAATGTTTTTTGTTTTGTTAAGAACAAATTAATCTTAAAATTGCTAAGGTTTTAATAGAATATTAAAATACATTGTTCATTCACGTTAAATATTAATTACACATTTTACAACAAAGCTATTTAGTAGAAACACACAATTAACGCATTGGGGGTAACGCTAGTTTTAATATTTTATAATATTGAAATAATAAATATTTCGTGAGAAAACTTATCAGGACATAAATAGTAGGTTTGATGGTTGCAAAAAATGAAGTTGCTTGAAGTTGTGGGATTAGATTTTGGCCGGTAATTAAACTTCTTTGGTTGAAATACAAAGTATGGAAAATTTTTTTAAAACAGCAATCATTCATTTGTTGTAACATCTCGGTCTACCGAAGGTCTTAGTGCGCCAGTGATATGCAACACCTAGTGATTCCTTCTAGAGGAGGGGTGTCCAACCCTCTGTGTAATTTGTTTTGTTCTCTTTTATGTGACACTTGGGTCATGGGCCTCGGTTTGCACAGCACTGTTCTAGAGTATTTCCTTAGTAAATATCCCTATCTATTATATTTTCATTTCAACGCTACAACTGCTTTATGACAAAATAGTAATACTTTTCTAAATTTCACAAAAGAAGTACAACAATTAAAAATGTACTTATATTCGCATTTTATCTATAAAACATCAAGAGTTCTTCCTTATATACAACAATTCAATAGTTTAACTTGAGTTTCATTTTATTGAATCTATATTTTGCTTTTGTTTTTAATATAAAACTAAAAACTTATCTACAACAGACGGTTTAGCAATCCTGCGGGTCATGATCGTATTAACTCTATGTTGTTTTTTTAATTATCTTTTTCAACAGTGAAAACATTTCAGCATTTACGAACGTCTGACACCGATTACGTTTTTTGTTTTTTGTTTATAAAAGTTAAATTCACCCTGTTTCATGTGTTCACTTCTGCTGAGTTGAAAGAAAAACATTGATACAACAAATATACTGACAGACCTATGTACATAAGTAGACATACATACGAGTATGTAATAGAACAGGGTAAAGTAAATTCACAAGGAAAACTTCTCTATAGTCAAGCTTTCATTCACTATCTGTATTTTTTCATTTTTCTCGTTCCCTTGACCAACTAACTCGTTTGACCCGTATACCATATACAATAATTGGACTATATGTTGTACAATATTGTGTTGTTGCTGTTGTCGGCATTCTGCAACCATTTTGCTGTTTCTCATAGTTCTCATTCTTGTTGCTGTTGCAATTTGTTGCATTGCTGCATTTACCAGAAAATAATTTCACGTTTACTGTGCGTGTTTCTATTTAAGTTGCAATTTTATTTTTTATATTCTTTTGATTTCATGTAATTTTTACATGCAAGAACAAATGAAAATACATAATTGAAAGAATGAATTCATTTATTTATATGTAGTTATGCTCTTCGTAGGTGAGTAATAACAATTATGGAGAGGAACTATGAGGAAAAAGTTGTAAATCCAAATGGATTATATGAAATGATAAGTAAAATCAAACTTACGTTTTAACACATGGCTTTATTTTAAAGACATGAAGACAGTTAATTTCTATGTCAAACCAATAGGGATATTTTGTTGGCATCGCAATCCTCTAAAATAAGAGATATTCGTTTGTTTGTTTAAAGGTTTATATTTTCGGTGGTTAAAATATCGACTTTTGAACCAATAGAATAGCATTTGCATTTACTTGCTGAAATTGTTTTTTAATGAAAAGGAAAAAAGAAAAAAGCATCGCAAAGTCATCGAACTTACGGCGACCGTCAAGACTTGTGAGCGCTTGTGTCAACAATTCAAAAGTAATAATTTTGAAGTTGTTACTAAAGAATGCAAAAACGACCAAAACAGTTTAAAGATTTTTAAGATTATTCAATGCAGACAATAAATAATATAATAAAAAAATAATAATAATAAAAACAAAAAAAAAAATTATGGCAGAGCAATTAAATATCACTCAGCAAATCATTTCCGATTGCCTCAGAGCCATGTTACAAAAGTTACAAAAGTTACAAAAGATTAGAAAATGGATTACATACGAATTCGGCAAATAACAGATGGAAAAGCGAAAAGCTTCAACGTCACGAAAGAAGGGCATTTATGCATCGGGTTGTGATTGGCGATGAAAGCATGGATTTATTTTAGGAATATAAAGTGCGAAATATCATGCGTAAAGCCAGGACAACCAGCAACATGAAGTACAAGATTTGATTGCTTCGGGAAGAAAAAGAAGGGGCATACGCAGAAAAAATTTTATGTGGGCGGATGGTTGTTGGTGTTTAGTGATCCTTTCATATTTTGCGTAAGATTAAGAAATTAATGCGAAATAGTTCAGCTAAGTTGCATATATTTTATTTTATTATATACATTCACTCCTTATAAAACGATGATATCCAAAATTTCTTCGCTTGAGAGTTCGATATCTCTATGAATATTGAGAAGAGCCAAACCGTTTAATCTATCTCAATAAAAGTTTTAGGCTCCTCTCAATCTAGTATTCTCAAGTAGTATCTGTTAATAAAAGTTTTTTCAACCGCTAAACAAGTTTCACTTCAAAAATCTTCAACGTATTATTTATTTTATTTTGAACCTGTGTACGTCCCTGATCAGAAGGTTGTCGTGAGCTACGAACTTCTCAAGCTGGAAGAAAATGATCTGTTTGAACCATACGTTGATTCAAAAAGCGCCAGAACAGCATAGAAGACATAGCCAAGTCATTTTGTAGTAAGACAACGCTACTGTAAATTCAGCTGAACTGGTCAAATGCAACATTTCCGCCCTTGGTTGGAAAATCTTATCCCACCCGCCGTATTCACCTGACTTTGACTTGCTGAGCAGCACTTCACAATATTCGATGAAATGAAAGAATGGCTTTGTGAATGGATTTGATAAAGGATGAATCTTTCTTTTGGAATTGCCTGGACATTATTAAATGTGTAGAAAGCGAGGGACGATACTTTTTAGAAGATTTTTTATCTTTTACCAATATTCCAACATTTTGTGCATTTTTAATGAAAAAGCGACATTTTTAACTTGTACAATATTTGGTAATATAATTTTACACAAGTGTAACTAAGTTCCTAATAAATGATGACATCATAGACAACAGAAGCAATCAAGTTGATGGTGGCTATCTGATTTAGTGATCACATCACGATGAGTGTCATTAATGAACTGATGGTAGTGTGTCAATATTTAGTTATAAAGTTGCTAAAACTATATATGAATATGATAATGACTAATGCAAATCAGACTTTAAAGGTTATACAATCTACGCAATAAAGTTGTGAAGTTTTGGCTATTGCCAATATTTAGTTTGTTTATTAAACGCTACCCTATTTATTATCAGTATATACGTATGTATATTACAATGTTTTTTCAATCCTTTTTCTCTCAAGTCATTTTCAGTAACGTCACTTGTCCCGTTGCCAATCAAACTTTTGTTTGTTGCCAACCCTTGCCGATAGGTTGTGGTCAGGGCTGCGACAAAGTCAATAATAAATTTAATCCAGAAAATGATACTCTTCTACTTCGAAAAATAATAAGAATATAAAAGAAAACTTAATTAAACGATAACATTTTTGATTGAAATGAAAGAAATTTTGATATATTTTGGAAAAAAGTAAACAAAGAACGCAAGATTATGTAATACAATATTTCTGGCAAATATCCCTAAAACTTAAGGTATAAATAATAATGATTATTTCTTTGCGACAGTCATCCGGAACGTAGAATTTTGACATTTATCACATGCTTAGGATTAATTTTCAACACATTAGTTTTATATAAATCTTTGAGACCGCAGAAGTTTTTCAAAGACCAAACATATTTTTACATTGTCAGCTTTTAATAATTTGTAATATAATAATTCCAAAGTTGCTGATGACCCATGCTTATTCACATGTCCCAAATATTGAACATTTCTCCATCGTAAGAATTTGAAGCAACTTACTTACAATTTTTATTTCATCTCTTTTTCAACACTCTTGGTGTGTGCTTTACTGTAGTCTTAAAGATTAATGCATTTTGCACAGCGGTTGTCATTCCTTTCTCTTTGTCTTTGTCTATGTATTTCTACTTCTGCATTTGGCATTTTTATTTTTTATATTTCTTCATAAATATTTTATTATCATTTCATTAACTTGCCATAATTTTCTTTTTACCGTTTTAATTTGCTTACTAACATTGACTGTCATAAATCTTAGCGAAGATATTGCATTTGAAACTTTTACTACTTAAAACTATCTCTCTATAAATATACAGGGTGAACCAACGACACTGCAATATATCAATAAATCTTACCTCTTTAGAAACATCTTACAACACCATTAGCAAATACGATTCACTTTATTCCCTACATAAGTAAGTACATAAATGATTAGGGATGTTCTAATGCTGAAGTGGAAGGACAACGTAATTGAAAATATCTGGTTCCAATTGGATAGAACCTCACCACCCGAAACTAGACGCACCATTGTTGTTCTGAACATCTGTTCACCGGTCGCCTTAAAGAAAAAGCGACCATTTCAAGTGGCCAATGAGTTATCCTGCTTTGACTTTTTCTATATTTTTTTTTTTGTGAGGTTATGTAAAATTCAAATTTTATATCATAAACTTAGAGAGGAATGAAGGCTAAAGACATTTACTATTGTTGCTAGATATGAAACGGTTTTTCTCTTGTGTTCTGTGTTGCGTCGCACCCTGTATCGTACTAACGTGCATCTATGTCTCACTTTAATATCATCTTTTACTTTATAGCGTTCTCTTTTGTGGCGTTGGGTAACACAAGATTATAATAAATACATTTTTTAAATTAAATTTTTACGATTCGAAATCCTTATCTATCAAATGATTAAATCATGGAAAAAATGTAATCAAATCCAAATTTTTTTTTTTTTGCAAATTTAGGAAACTCTAAAATGACTTTACGAATTTATTTCTGCAACGAGACAAAAGGAAATTGATGTTGGTCTGCCATATGCAAAATACAAACGTACGAGTATCTTAGACGTAACATACTACATAGATACTCGTTAAAAAAATATTCAAATGCAAAAACTTTGCTTTGTTTTATTCTTTTCTAACTTGGTTTTGCATGCAGATGAGATCCTAAAAATACTTGTAAGTTTGCATTGTGTTCAGTGCGATTTTTTTTCATAGATTCATTTCATAGATTGTTTAAAGCTGCTACAACAAAACTGAGTTACAATTCATCAATTTAAGTGCATATTTACGAATGCGCGAACATTGACAAAGCATTGCTGTAGACCCAGAATGATTATTGACTGGCCGGTCGATCAGAGATACAAACAATGCTATGTATGTATGTATGTATGTATGTACATAAGAAACTATTGTAGCATCATAGATACTTCTACAGGCCTTTGATGGATTCATGGCTATTTATTTAACATCATGTCATAGAAAGTGAGATAGATCGGAGATGGGAGAGAGAGTGATACGGTGCTCACTATAATCCAAAATGTAGCTGTGGCAATATGTTGCTCATAGCAATAGTTGTTTGTTGTTTGTTTTTATTGTCGGCATTCATGTCGTAATTCATTTAAACGATGCAAACGATCAATGGCGATTGTGAGGTTGTCAGTTGTTGGTGGATGTTGTCGATGCCAAAAATAACAGATATCGATACTAGATCTTTTTCGAGTTTGGGGATCGATCAACATCGATTGATGGGAATGAGATTTTTACGAGTATGTCTTTTGTAGAAACAACAAATTTAGTTCGAAAATGCAGAATAATGGAAGTTTTGGGTGGGAAGTATTGTATTGCATAATAGTTTGTTAAGAAATTGTATAATTTTCCTCTTGTTTTGTATTTTATATAGCAGAAATTTCAATATGAGTGTCTATAACTATCTTGAAAATACACTTCACATCTGATTCATCCTATGTTCTGTATACATAAATATATGTTTATATATGATACTAGTTTGCAGCCGTGAATCCTAAAATTATTTTAGTTCCAATTTTTAGCAACTGAAGTGAGACACGAATGTTTTTAGCTAATTTTAATGTCCACTGCAGAAACCTGGGATATTATCCAAGCAGTACGTTTTGCTGCAATAAGCCAATCAACGTCATTATTTGCACATCCAGCAAATCAGCTATCAACTCCTTACGTAATCCCAACAGCAACAATATAATTACTACTACAATCCTTGACCAGCTTATTCGGCAAAAGCATATTAAACTTATGTGGGTCCCAGCCCATGCAAAATATTTGGCATTGAACTACATGAATCCCGTGCTAAGCTCGCCTTAAAAGAACCACTACACACAGTTAACATATTTCAAAAGGCCGACATCGTTCGCTTAGTTAAATCTCATATTCGGGTAAAAGACCGGATTTCATGGGATGACGTAAATTACCGATATAACCATTTAAACCCAAGAGCCATTACTCCAATTTATCCTGCCAAATGCCACAGTAATGCAGTAAAATTATTCGTTAGACTTCGCCTCGGTCACACTTCACTCACTCGTCAACACCACACACAATGATGAATGCCGTCTCTGCAATGACGTTGCAACTATTGAGCACCTGCTCTCAGGATGCAAGGCAACACAAAATCTTCGAGTCCAAGTCAAAATTTACATGGCAAAGCTCCTGAGCAATCTAAATCTTAGCAACCTAAACTCAATCTATATTTCTTTTTAAATCCAGTAATTTGGTAAATCTCATATAACTAACATTATACCTAACTTATAGGTATGAAGCTCAAATCGATTCTGCGAAAACCATATATGAGATTTTGTAAATCGATTTCCGGTGTCATGTCTCAGTCCAATATCGAGTCGAAATCCACACCGATAACCAAAACGATAACAAAAAATGGACTAATGGCCCAGACAGTCCATTTCGATGACATATCGATATTAGTAAACAAATGCAACAGGTGTAACAAGCGTCGTTGACTTCTCAAAACGCATGCAGGTAAGGCGAACCAAACAGTGTTCAGTGATGTACAAAAACCCTGAAACGATTGACAGCAATAAGATTTGGACTGAACAAGCATGTTGTCAGTCCATTTCGATTTCTGAAGCGATAACATGGACGGAGACTGAATACCATCTAAGAGGCCTTTAATAATTCCAATCGATGGATTTATCTCACCTATTCACCTCCGCTTGGTAATATTTCAGACGTAATACTATATTTAGAATATCGTGTCTAGACCTTTGTGTTCAGCAATATTTATGAACTTTTTGATGGGAGTTTCTTAAGAAATGCAAAAGAAACTTCTCAAATCGATTTGAAATGATTTTTAATACAATTAAGCTTTAGAACATTTTCATATTGAAACAATAAAGTAGAACCTTCAAATTTAACATATGACCTTCGCTTTGCTGTATCACTTCACAATTTCACGTTGAAAAAGAGGAAATTGGTAAAATAGGACATTTTCATAGTCAAAGGATATTTCATCAAAACAAAAATACCATAACTGCTTTTGGAAACTGGAGGTTTTAATCTATAGATTCTGAAAAAAAAAACAATTGAAATGGATGTACAATTTTAAAGTTTAATGATACATTTAAGCCGATGTTTGGTGTGATTAGATTTTGTACTTCTTAAGTAAAATTAAACTATAGAACATGGGTTCTATTTGAGATTCTGATATCAACTCATCTTTTTTTTTTTGTGGAATGTAAATAGCGGCCAGCCCATTCAACCAGAATCGTCAGCCAGTGTACTCAAGTCTCAAGTCAATATAAGTACAATAGAACATGAAACATAGTTGTGCCCATACAATAATAATAACAGCAAAAAACTCTTCACTATTGTAATGCCAACCAACATTGCATGCGAGTAGCACGCCTCCTTTTCTTCGTTATTTCAGAGTGTGTTGTTCTGCAACACCCTGAAGGTGGTTGCGCCATTGTGCAGAATCAGTGTTGTGTTTGAATAGAGACGGCTTCCATACTCGTACATAGCTCGTCTATATGTGGTCACCAAATAGTAACTAAAGGAAGATAAAAAGTACAAAATGCACTCGAGTGCGCGTCGTAAACTCAGCAAGTAAATTATGATCACCCGACGGCGTTGAATATTAATTGCTTTACAAGTTAAGTTCTCATGCTTTCTTGCTCCTTCCAAGCTCATTCGATTCGATGCGATTGACTTAGCTATGAAATGCAAGTGAATTCCGATGGACTAAAGCTAAATGCCACCATATAAGCTGATAGGCTGCGAAGCTGCTATCGTAACGAAAGAAAGAATCAAAGTAACGGTGGAGCGCAAAATGGTCGACACTTGCTACGCATGCGCAGCAGTCGATTTTTGTCATCGAAGCAATGCTGTATGACTGACTGTCTCAAGCTTAGAAGCCATACATGGTTGCAATTATCTGCTCTCTTCGTTCTTTCACTGTGATCGTGTTTAACGGTGCCTTTGATAAGCGTCGATAATTATTAAGGAGCACTTACTATACATTATAGGTATGTACATACGTGTACAACGAGGACAAGTCAAAGAGTTTAAAAAAAAAAAAAATAGTGAAGCAATTGATTACTCAGGAGGGGCCAATGATATTTGAAGGTTTTGGTCAATTGTCACATCATCAAATATATTCTGTTCATTTTTTACACATATACAATATTTATTTATTTTCTTTCACTTTGGGTAACTAACTTAACAAATTGGTGGGACTCTGGCTAGGGGATTATCATGTTGAGCAAGTTTTTTTTACACAGTAAAGGTATCATTTATTGTAGAATCTTAAAAGTTAATTCTGTTAAAAATCTGACAGTATATACATAACTAAAAGTTACTAGTATGCACTTGTAAAAAAGTTCGTTCTTGACAATTGTTGACTTGCCCTCGTTGTTGTCACAATAACGCTAAAATTGATTGGCCTCTCCGACTATGAACCAAGCTGCCTCTGTCAGTTCGAGTTAATTAATTTCCAGGAAGTCTTTTTTTCTTGTGTTCGTTGGAAATGCATACTGAGTGTCATGCTCAACACGAAATTGTCAAAGTCTGGTAAAATGACATAAAGTTTGTCTAAGCTTTTGAGGACACTGAAAAAAATAATTTATTTAGCATTAAACAATTAAAGAAGAAGTAAAGTAATATGTGTTATTCAGCTTGTAGATTCTTATTTTCAGTGTTTTTTGAAGGTGGTTACGCTGTTGAAGATTCATTTCAAGTTCCATTCAACTGAACACTCTGTGATGACTCCGTCATATTGATGCGCTGTTCTGACTTCTTCTTTGGCCGACTGGCATTCGGAGAATCGTTGGTTCGTCTGTTTGCATTGATGTCTTCTTGTCTGTATTTTTCTCTTTTCCGAATAAACTGAGTTTGGTTGATGGTTGGTTGCTTTGTTCACTGCTGTTTGATGAATTGTCGTAAGCCACCGTCTTGCTAGTTTTGTTTGTTTTTATAGCAGCGAACTCAGACTTAAATACAATAAAACAAAATGCGTACATTGCGTTGTCAAGGTCTGATGTCCTTCTTGTGTTTGTCGAAGGTGTGGTCCGTTCTAGTTTGTCTTGATCTGGTGATGTGGTGGCCCTTTTGGATAAACCAAAATTGTGCCCTAAACATTGCCATTGCCATTGCCATCGCCATCGCCATTGCCATCATCGTCATTAAGATGAATGCGATTGTTTCTAGCTGTCATAGTTATTTGCTTCTAACATAAAATACTCGTAATTCATGTCGCTTGGGTAAGAACGCTTCGATGCTTTCAACGGTTTTGGGGAGAGAGAGATGGCGAAAAATTTATCACTTACTCTTAAAATGCAACAACACTCATAGCTAAGACAGCAGAGCAATAAAATGTTTGTGTTCAACGACCTACAAAACCGACCTATGATTATAATATAGTGGGCTAAGAACGCAACCAAGTTAAATCGACTTGAGGCGAGTTGACTTGTATCGAAGCTGCTGAACAATTTTGATCCTGCGGCAAAAAGAACTAAAACAAAAAATGAAAACAAAATATTTATCATGACCGACAAAGCGGTAAAAATCTCGCTTACAAAACTCACAAGGCTTACAAGGCTAGCAATATAAATAGCAATAACAATAACAACGACAACGACTACAACATCAACTAAACATTAACTAACCTCAAGAAATACAAGTACATACAACAACTTAAACTATAACACTAAGGTAGTAGTAGTAGTAGCAACGACAACAATATGAAGTCTCAACAATATAATAAAAATGCCAAACACAGTTGGTGGCAACAATATCAAACAATACTCGTAAGCCCGGAAGCAAGTCAAAAAAGTCGAGAGTTTATTGAATTTGCTATTCCACAGCACTCCCATCCCCTACCTCAGTACCTAGGTACGCCTATCTTTAACTGAATCCTATTGTAGTTTTTTACGTAAAGACGTTAATCGTTTCGTTTCCATAATAAAACACAATTTACTCTTGAAGCTTTTCGTACAATATTTCATTTTAAAGGCCACCAATTGCCACCTGGTCAAAATGCTACATAACCTAAAGTGGTAAATACTCATTCATTTTTGTTTTAATTTTTATTTTTTATGGTATTGGCTGATTTTGTATCATTGCTCTGGGCATCAAATGAAATATTTTCGGAAGCAAATTACTCGCTAAATATCGAAGTATTTTTAACAAATGTATATGATTGATTTTATTTTTATTATTCGATAATATTAAAGCTTATAGCTTCGTAATCGTCTCAGAATTAATGACAAAATAAGTAATAATAATCATTTAACACTTTAAAATAATAATAATAATAATAAATACTAAGTATTGCATTAAGTTTTAATGGATATGCGCTTTTTTGAAAGTATTATGAGGCATTTGAAAATATTCTCAGATTTTTTGTATCATCACTTTGTTTTATGTTTTCAATGCGAAATAAAAACTTTGTACAGTCATATTTCTCTAATTTCTAGAGGAGATAGTCCCAATTTAATGGTCATGTTAAATTCTTTTCTAAAGTTTCTAGGTGTTTTATTTGAAAATTGTAAGAGAAGTTAATTCTTTTAGTAGTCGGTGAACTCTGACTGAAAGTCATTATCGCTAGCTTAAAAGTAGAGATACTTATTTGCCAAAGTTAACACATCAACATCAACTGTAGGTTAATGACCTAATAAAAGAGAACAAAAAACAAAAAACAACTAAGATAAAGCAAAGTAAGGAAAATACATTACATAGCAAATAATAACTGTGACATTGATTGAGCACAAAACATTCTCGATCATGGAAATTTTAGCTGGACTTCTTTGCGCGCGGAATTGCAATCGTTAGTTTAGTCTGTTATGAGGACTCACAAAAGCACGTGAATAATTGCAAATCTAAGTCACAATCCAGGACCTAATGCTGTTTATAGAAGTATTATATTATTTGGTAATGTTAAGTATGTTGAAGCGAAGGGACATCATGGTAATTATTTCGATATATTTTTTTTTTTACCATATGAGGTTGTTTCTTTCAAAGTTTTACTAACTTTACTTATCAATAAAAAAAAAAAAAAACACATATTCAAAATTGTTTATTAAGCAGGTAGGTTTTATTAAATTTTGGTAAGCCGATGTTCTTTCATGAACAAATAGTGAACATAACTAAAATATTTCAAAAAAAAAAAAAAAAAAAAAAGGCAAACAAAAATACCACACACAAAGAATTATTAGTCGAATTGGACCACACAAAAGTTTAAACTTGTCTTTTAGAGGACTTCTAACGTATAGTATTGTACGATACATTTTTATGAACAATCTATATATGAGAGAGCGTCGTCGAACAAGAAGAACAACAGTTTGACCAGCAACATGTTGAACAGAATATAAAAATTAACAAGAGCGCTATAAAAGCATCATCGAGACGTTCGACAAGAACGACAAAGACGAAGAAGTTTGTATCTCGTTGACTGCTCAATTCAGAAAATTAATTGGACCACACAGGAAGAAACGCGTTTGTTGAAGACATTAAGCGATGAGAGAAATGAGTGTTGAAATTAGAATGGATGAAGAAATGAAACGAGAGTACCAAAGTGAGCGAGTTGCGAGTAAAAGAAAGTTAATCTTTCTGACTGAAGGATAAAGGCTTGCGTTCAATAAATTTGGATATCATTTTATGATATTGTAAGTATTTCTTTTTTGTCATTAACACTGATTGCATAGTGAAGACAATCATCGTCGCCAAGAAAAGGGATCATGAAACATTGGCTTTTTTTTTTCAGGGGACATTAAGGCTGGCGGCCTTTGAAAGTCATATATCGCTTCTTAAATCTCAAAACTCATTGAAATGCAGCGCGAATTGGTGAATAAATCCATTCGAAATGAAAAAGTAAACCAAGCCACAGATAGATAGATGTTTGTACGAGTATGTAGATACTTACTAGGTAGACAGAGCGGCAAGCTGCTCCAAAATTGCAAGAACGAGTTGAGTGTATCGTCTCACTAAATGAAGGACTTAAAATACACGTAGTTGACTGACTGACTGACTGACTGAGTGAGTGATTGACTGATTACTTGACTGACTGACAAACAATGGAATGAACGAATGAACGGTTGAACAACTGAACCAACAGTTCAAAATCTTTGGCGGCCATCGCTGGTGTGATAGTTGCACCATCGTTGCAGTTAAAGTTGTTCTCTTGCTTGTCGTTAACGTTGAAAATTGCAAATATCATTTGCATATGTAGGTCTCTTGGGTGTCACTCTTAACCTTATTTTGCCCATAAATAGGGCACAAGTATATCTATCAGGGCATGGCGTATCCACAAGCGATGATTGACAGTTTGGGTGGCATTCTTTGCAATAGTATAAAAGAGGATATGAAAGTACAGCTTAAGAGCATTCAGTTTGTCAGACAGTTAGTCAGACACTCAGTCAGTTTGACGTCAGTTCGCTATTTTGATTGGCCTTGTCGTTGCTGGAACATTAAAAGTTAAATGAAAAGAAAAAAGAGCCCAAGACTTAAAAGTTTGACAAAACTTGATTGATTGCGCAGATATGTCAAGAAAAGGCTTTCGACAGACTTATGTATATGATGATGATGATGCGACTTAATATTGGATGCATAGATGGGCTGGGACATTGTGGCAACTTCAACATAAAAATGAATTGAAATTTTGATAGATTCCATTGTTGATTTGATTACATTTTGGGCTTTGTGTGTCAAATTCCAGCAATGTACTCGTACTTATATTATTTTTTTTTCACATTTGTTGAGATTTGGTATTTACAATAGTTGGGATGCAATTAAGTATTTACATGCATTTCTATATCATTTTGCTATTATTGCACTCATAAATCAATAATCAAGGTCAATGAATATTTGATAAAGTTTTATATTGTGAATTCTTAAGTTTATTAACAATAGAAGCTATATCAAGAGCCAAAACCATAATACTTATAATGAAGCAGTCTCTGCCCATCTTCCTTTATTTTACTATATAATGGGCCAATCTGCATAATTGCCAATTAGCCTGCAATGAATCAAAACCAGACATTGTACGTAGCAAATAGGCTGCGTTCCCATGCAGCTACAATACAATAATTTCCATAGAGTCATCTTAGAAGTGACGCAATAACGACTAAAGAGAATGGTGAAACGGATAAATGAGGAAATGGGGGGCAAGAAAACCAGGCAAGCAAGAGAAATTTCAGTTAACAAGGCGGTGTAAAGAGTTAATTAAGTTTGTGCTTGAATCATGGGCGTGTCCAACTTTGGGTCTAGGAAGCAAAATCAGGAATTTTTTATAGGTGTATTGTATAACTCAACACTTAACATTTAGTACTCAGTTTGTTGGCCCGAGGTGCGAGAACTGCATTCATTTGTCCCCTTGGTACGCTCATGGCTGGTGTAGTCTGCCTATGAATATGTATTGTTGTTTGGTTCAGTTTCATTAAGCTGAGTGTATCTTCGGTTTGGTTTGGTTTGGTTTGGCTTGATTCAGTTTTTGGTTAAGATACGGTTTGGTTTCTGGCACGTTCGCATTCTTGTCTTAATTAATTTGATGGTAAAGTGCATGCTCAGCTTGCGCACGTCAACCTAACCGATACTAACCAAACCAAACCTAAGCAAACCTAACCTTACCTAACCAAGTCAAGTCAAGCCACCTCAAATGAAGGAGCAGGTTGGGAAAGAGTCCTGAATGGAAGAAAAGATTGGAGCGTGGCATTGTTTGTTGTAGTAAGTGTTTTAACCTAAATTTCGCGCACTTTAACTAATTAGGTAAACGCCTAACAGAGAAGAGCCGACAATAGTAGAGAACTACTACAATAACAACAGAAGATACAATCAAGCGGAAGGTGGAAGGAGTAAAATGGGTAACAATGCAAATTGCCAAAATGTTGCCAAAATAAGCAAACGTGCAACAACAACAAAATATTTCTGTTTCTGTAGTTCATGTTGTTGCAGCTGCTGTTGCTGTGTATAAAACAACATCAACAACACCAAAAGTATTGTTGCTGCTGTTAGTTGGTGTGTTTATTGCTTCTGGCTTTACATTATTTGATGAGTTTTTTTTTTATTTTTTTATTTTCCTTTTTTCAGTTGTGTTGGTTTTTGTCAATGTTTTTAGTAGTTTTCCATTTTATTTATTTATCATCATTTGGTTTTTAATGAATGTAAATTTAAAATTTACAAAATTTCAAGCAAATCGAAAAGTAAGCTGAGAATTCTTACGACCCATATTAACAACCTCATATGAAGTCCAGGGCCTGTTATGAAATTTTATTTGTCTCCGGCACAAGATCACTTGTGTTTTATTCACATAATTTACCATTTGTGTTTTTTTTTTACTTGAATATCATACAAATTAGTTTGGTCCGTTTTCAAAAGATGGCTCCACCTGCAAGTTGTGGCCGATTTTGGAAGCGATTGCCTATTTCGTTGGAAAGGTTTGACATCTGTCAACAATAATTAGTGTGCATCAGCGTCTCTTTCTGACAATAACACTGTTTTTTGCCTCTTCGAAAATGTCCGGATTTGTGTTAAATAAACAGCATTTGCGGGAAGTTTTGATTTTCTTTTTTAATAGGAAGAAAAGTGCAGCTGAAGCCCATCGAATGCTAGAGAAAGTTTATGGTGAATCTGCTCCGACCGATAAGTCATGCAGAGAGTGGTTTTCGGCAAGTTCTCGGCCATTTTGAAATTAACAAGAAGGAAGTGGTTATCTGTAAAAGTAAAGTGAACGAATCTTGGCACAATTGATTTAAATTTTTTTTTGTCCAGACATTGTAGCAGAATATATTAGCAGTAAAAATTGTTCTCTGAATGACACTGAAAACCGTTTCAAAATCCATTGCATGGGTTAGAAGTTCGGCGCATCGAGTCGGACACGAATTATGACTGGTGTCCTGTAAATTTAATCTACTATAGCAATTATGATAAGAGGATTGATTGGTGCATGGTTGCTTATACTATTTGCTGCAAGTAAGAAGCGTCAGAACAATTTTTAATTCTTCGATGATATGGATATTTTAGAACTAAGTTTGTTTAACAAAAATTATGATTGTACATAGAATAATTTAAATGGCGTTGCTTAAAATTACAAATTGTATTAACTTTTTAATTACAGAAATACTTGTAGATGATCGACTAATGATAATAAAATGCAATGTAATGGATATTTTCTGGTTTCTTAAATATAATATATTGTACTTTAAATAGAATTTTTGTAATGTGTATTTTTGGGAAAAAGTCTTACAATACTTAAATACAATAGCATGAAGTGCAACATATCTCGTACATGCTACTATTAAATAAAACCGTCGGGTTGTGCGGTATGTTCAATATGAGTGGCCTAAACACTTTTACTTGGACGAAGCTATCCAAGAAAAATTGTACACACTTAAAGAAAGAAGGAAAACAATAACAATATCACAGATTTCAAGATATAAAGTGTTTGTCGTTACTGTTGCAATCGGTGCTGGTGGTGCTTTCTTTTCTTGTCACGGTTTGTTACAATTTCTTCATGTTATTCGCATAAATTTTAACTTAAACGGTTGAAGATTTGCTCCTGCTCTGCGAGCTTCTTTCTTTGTCTATGTTTTATTTGTTTTCACTTGAGCAAAACTACGCATTTTTCACAATGTCAAGGAGCACTTTGAACACCAACAACAACAGCAACAACAACAACAACAACAACAACAATATTAACAGCAACATTAGGGTAGAGAAGCCAAGACATCGTAGCATCAACATTGCAAATGGAACTAAAGTCTTGCAACTTGCAGCAACATTAGTAATCATTGCTACGTTGGACGATACAATGCGATTCAATACAAAGCGAAGCGATGCAATGCGGGTTGACATTCTAAGGTGCAACATGCAAATAATTAATAGCATTATAAGATGCACTCACGAAATCGCGCGCAACATCTTTTGTCGATGTAATAATTCAGCATGCGTTTGTTGGTTTTTGTTGAAGAAAGGAGGCTAGGCTAGAAAATAATGGCAATGTGAAGCAGCAGCAATGGGAACAATGTCATCGTCATCGTTGCGCAAAAGGACAACAATAATGGAGGTGTAGTAATAGCAATTGTTGTTACTGTTGCTGCTGTTGATGTTGATGTTAATGTTGTTGCAGCAAAGGCTGTTCGTTGCGTTGGGAATACGAGTGCAAACATCGCAAACAGAGCAAACGAGCAAGCGTCACGGTTCATGTTGTTGTTGTTGTTGTTGTTGCTCGCTGCTGATTTGGCTGCAATTTTAGTTGGTTTGGCAATACTGCAAAAGGAAATTACATAATCCAGAAGGTGTTAATGCAAATTTTCCAAATATGCTAATGAATGTGTTGTTGTTACTGGTTTTGTTGTTGTTGTTGTTGTTGTTGCTGCAACGTGTCGCAAATGTCGCAAATGTTGCTCATGTTTCTCTTTGTCGATGCTGCTGCTGCTGGCTGCAGCAACATAACACGTTCAACAAACAACGACATTTATTTGTGCAATCAAATATATATTATTTTTCATCTCTCTTCCCTCTTTTTTTCCATTTTTTCCTTTCTTCCTTTTTTGTTTGTTTCTTGTTTTCTCCATCTCTCAAGTTCTTTTTACAATAAATAAATTCACGAGGTTAAAAATCTGTGCAGTTCATCCAAAAATGGATTTCTGTATTTTTAATTTCATTCATTTTTTTTTTTTTTTTTGTATATTTTTGTTTGTTCTCTTTGACATTGTCAATTATTTTTGGAATGCCTGAACTCTTGGCCAAACTTAAACTCAGCGTAAGGCAAAAATAAGTAATGAAAAGTACATTCTTTCAATATATCCCATATTCTTATAACATAGTGTATATATGGTCGATATATGTACTAGTATATCGTTTTCTGTACGTACTTATGTATGTATGTATGTATGCATTTTAAATTCTCTTTTAATAATAAACGCCAAAGGACAAGAAAACAACAGTAATTCATTGTACAAGTATCTTTTCGATTATGCGAATTTCTTACGACATTCGTTGATTGTGACATTGATTTATTAACTGAAACAAAAATTAGGTGAAGCCATTTTTGGCCATTGGTCGATGTCATCTTTAGTGCAGAAATTTGGTCGGCGACAAACTGCAATTACGTGTATCTGTATATTACGAGTTTATAGGGAGATATGAAATGTTCAAGTCAGTTGGTGAACTACGAGGGTCATTCAGTAAGTAACGAGATAAATTGATGTAGCACAGAAACCAGTTATTTCATCAATTTCAGTGCGTCTAGTTGGCATCCTTAAACTTGGTTTATCACTAGTTGTATTCAGTTAACAATAGCAGCTCCGCTCGAACATTGCACCGCGGAAAAACAATGCGCAGTGCTCAAACTTTTAAGTGCAGAGGGTATCAAAGATACTGAAATTCACGAAAGAATGTTGAAAGTGTACTGGAATAGTTGTTTGAAACGTTTGAACGTTTACAAATTGGTAGAAGAATTTGAAAGTAACCGTGTAAGTGTCTGTGACGAACAACGAAGTGGACGATCAGTTGATATTGTAACTTCCTCCCTCAAATCTCGCTTTAACGCGTTAATTCAGGGCAACAGGCTTATTACCATTTACAACCAGTAAGTGATGTACTCACAAGCAAAGTATAGTCTGCCATTAGAACGAAACTTCGCAGACTCGTGATTTTGCTTCATGACAATGCGCACCCACACACGGAACACTTAACTCAGAAAACACTTTGAAAATTGGGGTGGAAGATCCTTCTACCCCCTATAGCTCCGACCTCGCTCCATTAAAATTAGGAGACATTTTCGATCCAACGAAGCTGTAAAAAATCAGATACAAAAGTGGTTCCGAAATCAACTGAAAGAATTTTATGTCAAAGGCATACCATACGCAAATTTAACGAACGATGGAACATATGTATAAATGTTGCTGGGGACTATGAAAAATACCCCAACTTTTGTACTTAATGAATGTCCTTCGTACAATATTAATGGATACTGTTAGCCAATAAAGGAAATCATTTAATAAGAACAATAATTATAAAACATTAAATGTTTTTTGAAAGTTACCTAATTTAAAGAATAAAGTAGGACTAACTGAGGGATAAAGCACTGCTGGTATGTTATGATATAAATATTGTACAAACTGCCTAATTCGTTTTTTTGCATGATTTGCAAGTTTGGTATTATTGCAATTTTAGTAATAAAGTTAATAAATGTCCATCACTCTGATGTCTCAAAAGACTACACCCTAATGATCTCCCAACAAGGAGAGCAGAAAAACTAGTACAATAAAAATCTTCTACATGAATATAATAATTCTAGCCTATAAGTGGTAGAAGGTCTAACCACTTTACAACATAACTCACAAATCTTTGAAGTCGATTACAGTTGTTTAATGTTTAATCTATTTACATATAGAAATATTTCATTATTTATTTGACTTACGCGTGTTCATACTGCATTTCTACATTGAGACTGAAATATTTGTATGGGAGCTATACGATCTAGTAAACCTTGGGCCTTAACATGATTGGTTAAAGTGACTGTCCAAATTTCAGTTCGATAATACAAAAAATACAAAATTTTTTTCATAAGAACATAAATTTGATTTGGATTTGTAAACTTAGTGTCTTGCAATTTACACGGTTAGTGAGTATAAGTCAGACACTTATACTGTATACTGCTGATCAATAATATATATACTTTATGGAGTCTCCGATGTCTCCTTCTATCTTTTATAAACCATGACAAACAAAATAAGTAATATTCACTCATTCATTCGATTACTCATTTTAAGACTTTAAAAATCTTGCCAATCGAAATTTTTGAAAGTGAATTTGAAAGTAGTGTGTGTTCCTATTTATTATTTAGAACTTGAACTCTCCAGATTCTGCCATATAGAAAATCTGATTCCCTTTCAACTTATTATGTCTAATTAAGAACTAATTTAAGCATTTCAAGAATACACGGCCCGATAGTTAAATATTAGTACTGGTCCGGAAAATCGCAATTAAAACGAAATATTGGGAATTTTTTTTATTATTCACAGTATTCTCCTTTCTCTTCAAAAAAAAAAAAAAACTGTTAGAATCAAATGCGTGGCCCAGCTTGTTTTATGGAATAGCCAAGATCGAAGCTCTTTGTTTGACTTAATGTCTTCAAAATGTCTTCCATTCTCTACTTTGACGATATGTTTCTGGATCGTATTCAAAGCATCACATTTTATCCTCCGTAAAAATTATTGGAATTTCTGGACTTCAGTTAAAATGCGTTGAACAAACTTTGCGTAATGAGTCAAATTGTTTTTCAGCTATTATTCATTCAAAAGAAGCAGAGATTCCAAAGTTTTAATAAGGCACTAAAAAAAAAAAAATTTAAAAAAAAAAAAAAACTTTTATGCTCCAGAAAACATTTGTTCGGTTGAAACCACATCATGCGAAATGTATCTGATGTAGTTTTATCAAGTTTTATTATAAATTTAATAAATTTTTGGCTTATAAACAAAACATGATGAAATCTATTATTAAAACAAAAAGTTAATGTTGTGATTTGTTGCTGAGATATAACTTCAGTATTGGTATGTCATTGTCGCATTCCCCCTCCGGGAAATTCTTCTGAGTTTTATATCTTTATGTATATAACTCATATTCCTGGAGGGAACATTATTTTCATTTATAATTTGTGATCCAGGTTATCCTCTATAAATTGGTTTCTTGGCTGCTACATGAATGAAAACATAATAGGGCACCAACCCATGGACTTGTTGGGGTTCAAATTGGTAGTACCTTCCGGTACGAAGTCTGACCAGAGGCTTTTTCTGGTACCAGGGGTGGTCAGGAGTCCACGGAACTTGTTCCATCCTGGCCAGCGGGTACGGCCCCCTTGTGGGAGTATCGTGGTGGCTATGGTTTAATACCCAAATGCGGGTAGAGTAATAACTCGACGTGGAGTTGCGTTATACAACCGGGTGCTGTGACCCAGAGAGCAGCAGAGGTTTTAGGCGGGCCTCGCTCCCCACCAAGGACGGAGTCATATTCCAAATTTAATATTGACTCTAATTGGTACCTGCGGATATATATCCAAGGGGACGTTGATTGACGTTCAACCCATGTGCTTGGCACCGTGTTCTTAAGTCTTCTTACAGACAGGCGAGCACGTAAAACCTCGGTACTTCAATGTCATTGTCGCATCTCGCATTTTATTTGATACCATGCAATGTAATAATGAAGGAGATTTACGGTTCCTCGTTATGATACGAGTAGAATATTCTTAACAAGCAAATCAGTATAAGTAATTTATTTTATGAATTTTAAAAAAATGTTAACTTAGCCTTCCCATTTTGTTATTGTGCACAAATAATACATATTCTGTATCCAATTAGAGTTGCCCGATTAGAGGAAGAAGTAGGATTGATCCTAACACAAAAAGTAAATTAATCTGATTTTTTATTAGTTTAAGTACGAGTTCATCACAAGAACTTAAGAGCTTTTGAAGTGAGAATTTGTGATAAGTACATAAGAAATATAAAAGATATAAGTACATATATGCCATATAAATGGCCCTTAAAGTTGTATGCAGTTTCTGTATGACCAAGTTTTTCATAACCTCAGAAGGAGTGTAAAAGATGTGTTCATTTCGTAGTTAGTTGTCGTTTGGTGTGCTGAATGTGTTTTTTGTTTGGTTTTTCATCATTTTTTTTGCTTCGGCATTGAAAGAATGAGTGAGTGAAGAGTGAATAAATTGCATATTTTTCAGAATTTTTATAAATCAGCAGAAACATGCAGCAAGTAATGTGCGGCAAACACTTGAGGGAACCACTTGAGTCTGGAAAGTTAAAGACCGGTAGTTCATCGTACAAAGAATAACATAAACATGTTGCCATAAGTTGTCGTCATCGTCATCATCATCATCATCATTATTGATTCTGCGGTTGCAACCAAGGAAGACCTTCACAAAAAATGTTTCTTTTTATAGATTTTATTAAGCAACACACGAATTTTAATTAATTGATAAATTTCGTAAATGCAAGCGGTATTTTATTTATTTCTGATTTTTTCATGTATTATATTTATTATTTGACTTTATGCCTTTTTTTTTTTGTTAATGAAACTTCATTCGATTTTTAATGATAGTATTGAGCTGGGCTGGGCTGTCAATTATTGTACTATATTGTACAATCCACAAACATGCGAATGCATCCTTTACAATGTCAGCAGTTGCAACAGAAACAGCAACAGCAACAGCAGGAACTCCTTTTTGGCTTGTTTTCATTGAATCTTGCCAATGGCATTGTTGTTCTGGTCTTGGACTGTTGACTGATTCATTGGCATCACTTGCTCTGACTGTGGCAGGCGGCTTTATTGGATATGTGTCATGTTGTTGGCGTTAATATTCATGAGAATCGGAATAATTTGACAGTTTGAGAACCGCACGTTTGTTAGGAAACAACTGATGCTTGCCTTCATTTTACTTCACTTCAGTTTAATTTACTTCACTTTACTTAAAATCATCGCAATCCTCATCATCATCGTTCGATCGTTGAAGGAGTAGTATTGTTGTGGTCATGAGCTGTCAGATGGAACGATGTTTGGTGAAAAGTATTCGAAATAATTGACAGCTGTGGTTTTTTTTTGCTGGTTCTTCGTCATCACTTTTCGTTTTTAATTGCAAATTTTTTTTTATCTTTGTACTGTTTAGATCTGGTGTAAAAAGGTATTATAAGATGTACGTAAAGTTTGCAACAGATGAAACCAAAGAACACTTCATATAGAAATGATTTATATGCTGAAATGCTTCGTCTGATTAGTTGTATCTAAGCTTCGGTTAAACCAATGGAATGTCCTATTACGCTTTTTACACTAGTCTGGAAAGGTTTAAACAGCTTTGCATGATTTGTGTAATTCGTGGAACCGTGCGTCGGAGAGCCCATAAATTACATACATGAAAATGATCAGCGTGACGAAGGGAATTAATTGGGCCCTCCCTATCTAATCTATCTATCTATCTGATATAAAAAAATAAAAGCTCTCCAATTAATGAAATAATAATCAAGGGGGTGAAAGGTATATAGAATTCGGTTGCACCAACTGTAAGGTTCTATTTTATTTTCCTTTATTTTATTCTTGCTATAGGCTCCTCAGTTTGAGATACTCAAAAGTCAAGCAAGTGAATGTGCGTTAGAGCTCTGCACTTGATTCGAATCCACTCACTCATTCATTCATTCATACTTGACTTTGGCCAACTTTGTTTGCACGTTTCGAATTTCATGGCACACGTTTATTGCGATCATTAATTTTTCCTCTATGTCGAATATAATCTCAATGGCCAGGCAAATCCTCTCCTTTAACTCTTTTTGTGTGTCTGTCTGTTTGTTTGTCGTCTTACTGACTCATTTTAATGTGTTTTAAATTTGTTCACATCGATAAAGATGGGTTACAACATGGTCACAAAAGGCAACGAAAACCGGGAATTGTACCAGAACCGGCACCGGCAACAACACAGCCCTGCTAGTGCTATTAAGAGCGCTTATTACTTTTTAATTGTTGGCATAAACAAACATCGTTGACATTTACAATGCTCGTCGTTGCTTGGCTTTATACGTTTTAGATTGACCAGACCGATGGATACAGATATGCATTGGCGTCGCGGCCGCCACGACATTGCCACAGATACTTAGATACTCATTGAATAACTGTGCGAAATCAGCAAAAGATCTAGCATGAAGATACCGGACGCATATGAATATTTTGTTGCGAGGGCGATAAAAAAGCCTTTTTTAGACTCAACAGAATTTATAGTTGTGTGCTTTGGGCCACATTGTGTGAAAAGCTATTGGACGACAAGACGCTTATGTCTTTCTTTATTGCCATCATCACTAGGAAAGTATCATTCCTACATTTGCTTTCTACAATATGTATGTTGGCATCAAAGTCTTGTGCCATTTTCTCGTCATTTCTCTATCGTAGTTTTATTTATACCTTATAACTTTGCAGGGAATATTAAGTTAGTGAGAAGAATGGGAATGAATAACAATTTTTTTTTTTAAATAAGAATATTACCGTGAGTTTTCACATTTTCTCCAGAAACACACCCATAAGATTCAAAGTTATATGTAATATGCTTAATATAAGAGATATATAAGCTTTTTCCAACCCAAAATTGGCATCCAAATGTCAAGAATTCGATCTTGAAATCATGAGAAACATTTTTCAATGAAATCATGAGGTGATAAACCAAAGATATCATAAGACCAAAAACCAGCCAAAAGTTACTTGGTGGACCTACTCATCGATACAATAAGTTACCTTCTTGCTGGAAAACAAGATGCATAACAACTCAGACTGAAGACTTGATGGGGACTGAGTTAGTATGATGCTTTAAATATCCTAATGACCTTAGTGAAATTTTGATATACCTATGTACTCGTAACATTCTCGCCTGAATCTTAAGTGCAATTTTTAAGTATCTTAAATTTTGATTGAAGGATGTTCGATAGTCGGCCCAATTCGACATCAGCTCTTCTACTTGCTTAAATCATTCTTGCTGAGGTATTTTTTTATTTTTTCGAATGCGCCTTGAGTATTTTGTTGGGTGTGTTCTTCTCTATAGTCATCATTGTTGTGAGTAAAAGCCAAAGTTTAAGTTCTTTGCACACAAATACAATTATTTATTTTTTATCTACACTTTACGCTACTATGAAGTGTTGTACCAATTTAATTTGATGTTTTTAACTCATAATATTTAATTTTGGGATTTATTTTAAAACACGTAAAAAGAACGTAGGTATAAACAAAGTTAGTATACTTTTCAAGCATCCCTAGAAAACGTTTTTGCCTATGCTACTGTGATACATATATTGTATGTACGAGTGTATTGTATTTGATTAATGTTTTGAGTTATGTTTAGGGTAGGGTCTGTATATATACAGCATTTTGAACACCCGAAATATGAGTATGGGAACTTTACGATCCAGTAATCCTAGGGTTTACAGTATGAATCAGCCACTTATACTGTCTAAATTTCAGTTCGATAACACAAATGTTTTTTTTTTGTTTGAAATTATATTTTGGTTGCAATCTATCGTAAACGATATTCAGCAATTGGATTGAGGAGACTCTTATTACGTTTCTATCTTAATTTAATGATAAACTCTGAATGGAAAATCCAGTGGATGCCGCCGATTCAATCTTCCGGTGTACTGGCTGTTGTCAAGCAGGTTGACTGCAAGATGATTAACATGACTTTCTGGTTTCTGGTTCTTGCGATCTCCTCACGGATCGTGGGAGTCTGTAGATCTCTGTGTAGGATTGAGGTTCTCACATACCAGGGAGCTCCAACAAGTCTACGCAGTAGTTTGGAATGAAACCTTTGAAGGATCTCAACGTTTGAGTTGGAGGCAGTGCCCCAAAATAAATAGTTTTTGTAATGTACTGTACCTATATTGGTTACAGGTAGTGTCCAAATTTCGATTGAATATTATAAAACACAAATAAGTTTTTCTAATAAAACCCTGAATTTTAATAGGAGTTTGTTTAGGAGCTACCCACCCCTAGTGGTCTGATTAAGATAAATTATTGCATTGCTAAATAGAAACGTTTGTGCAAAATTTCAGCTTTCTGGTTTATAAACTGTTGGACTAGTTTACATTCATACAGACGGACAGATATACAGACCGACAGACGGACATGACTTAATCATCTCGTTTTGTCAAGCTGATCAAGAATATAAGTGTACTGTTACAAACTTCATAACAAACTGTGTTAAGGAAGATTATAATGATGTTAGCTGTGGTAAACGTTTAAATATTCCTCACATTTTAAAACTTTAGTTGAAAGGAAAATCATGAAATATTTGAGTCTTTGCCATATAATAATGTATGTCTTAGAAGTCTTACAGAGAAATAAAGTATTTATGGTTTAAAACAAAGGTAGAATGAGAAGTCTTACGTGGTGGTACCATCTTGTTGAAATCATTTCATGAACAATCAACATTAAAAAATCGATTAGAATAGATTGATAACGCTCCTGATTTTTGGTCGTTCTCTTGACAAAACCGTCTTCGAAAAGAACGGCCAATGATTGTCCTGCCTAAATTGTCGTGAAGATATACATCTTCAATAATTTGAGGTTTTCGCTAGCGTAGAACCGTTAATTTTGTATGCTTCCGGTATCGTTTAACGTGAAATGCGCTTCATCATTCATGATGATTGTTTGCCAGAAATCATCGTGGGTTTCGATATTTTCAAGGGACGAAGCAACACTGGTTGAGTCAATTAAAATTTCTATTTGAATAGCTTTATTTCACAACGGATTCCCTCCATCCTACCAAAGCCTTCTAAAGTTAATTCGCCGAAATTATCCAATCGTAGACCGACACTTGGTGTCGCGTTTTTGCACAATTTAATTGTTGCAGTATTTGCTCCCCATCTTTGGTTTTTATTGATCTAAAAAATTAAACTGACAATGTAAATCTTTCATACTCGCAGAATTTTTCAGAGATGTTAAGTTTATTTTCAGAAGTCTTCTTCCTTTTGTAATTATTTATAAAATTTCAATATTTTCATCCTTTTCTTTTCAATAATTGAATGACTGCAAAATTAATGTAGTTAAGTGATTTAATGTGAATAAAATACTTGCTAAAACATCATATACATGCTAGAAGAAATTTAAAGAAATTTTAAATAAAATTGCCTTTGACTGCACTTAATTTGAAGCTCATTTATTTTGCTCATTTGACAAGCAATGATCAGGTGATGGACAGAAGCGGTAGTGAGATTGGACAGACATACGGATTGACGGACCTCAACATCGTGTAGTTGTATATTGTATTTTCGTGAGCTCAACCGCATATTTGCCAGTTTAGGGCCACACTAGTATGTTTGCTGTCCAATCAACTTTTTTCAGTAGACATCTGGGCGATCATCAGTTGGAAAAAACTGACGAGGCGTCGTGCGCCACAATTGTTTTTAATGAAATTGCTGTGGTTTTTGCCATTTGCATGCAATTTTTATATTAATTTGGTTGAGTCTCTTGTTGGAACTTGTTGTCGTTTTTGCTGTTGTTATTTTGTGGCATCAATGACATTAGTTTTGTCACAGTTACACCACATGCAACAAACTGAAAATTGTATCTAAAGCAAATGAGCAAAAATTTTGGTTTCGCTTTTTAGGTTTTATGACATGACTGACAACTTCTCACATGTTACATATGTGGCATGTATGAATCTGTTCTGTTTTAACTTCTATATAATGTCTATCTCAGCGGTTCTTAAGTTTATATTGAATACCACAATGATTTCACCGCGGACTCAATCTCAATCAGAAGCATTTTTCTTATGAGTATGTAAAGTAAATGTCCAAATAGTTTTGTGGGCCCCCAGGGGCCAGAGGACCATAATTTGAGAACCACTGCCTCATCAAACTGTTTGTCTGTCTGTCTGTGCGTCTGGTTGCCTGCTTGTCTCTTTCCCTTTCTCTAGATTATATGCAAAAGAGGTTTGTGTCGGTTTGCTGCTCATTTCCCAGTGACATTTGTTGGCTTCGCATGCAAATTGCTAATTGAAAATAAATTGCATTTTAATTTGTTATCATGATAATGATGCTCAAATTATTGTTCCTCTTGTTGTTATTGCTTATGGCTTTTTATATGATAAATTGCGCAATGATTGTCAAAACAATTTGACCGCAATGGAGACTTTTCGATTTACGCATGGCAGATGTTGTGGTTGCCTTTATTAGCTCTTAAACTGTTGTACAACAATATGCTTTTTATTAAAATAATATAATTTTTCTATGTGATTTGCTATTCACTAAACCACCTCCCATATATAGTTAAGTTATATGTATTAATGTTCAAAAGTTGATCAAAAGGAACTCTATTGCCGAGACTTCGTTGTCCGTCCGTCCGTCCCCGGGTCATATCTCATAAACTGCAATATCTAGAGAGTTGAAATTTTCACAGAATGTGTAAATCTATCTGGGCATCAGCAACAAATACTAGAACTAAAATATTTTCAAAAACTTAAATGGGTCCCCATACAAGAAACATTTTGGTTTGTATAACTTGTAACTTGAAATTTGAATAGTGGTTACATCAGAAACTTATATTGTCGAAATTTCAGTTTGATCGGATTACCCCCTTTAAAATTCAGGTTCTTATTAGAACAACTTTTTTGTTCTATCGAACTGAAATTTGGAAACTTTCCAAGACTGGCGCAGTTCATTTGTCTTAACCAGCCGAACCGGACCACTAGGTATCTCCCATACAAACCACCCATTTTGTTGCGAATAAAGCTTAAATACTATTGTACAATAAAACATTCACTGCGTGAAGAATATTTCCTCTACGGCATAGTCGAAGATAACGTTCTTTCTAGTTTTAGATTTGGGGAGCAAAATTAATTGGCTTAAAAATACTTTTGTCTAATACTTATTAAAATCTGATACATAAAAATTTAAATTTATTATTTGTTTGTTCGAGTCTTATAATCGGTATGTTCATCAGATTGCAATGAAATTTTGAATATGCGTATGGTTGGTTCTCGTATTGGTCATAGGATTGTTTTGGTTGCGATATGTGGCACATTTATAGCGAAATTGGCATATTTTAAAATCAATCAAACAATTTGTGTCAAAAATCTAAGATAATATATCTATTTTTAAATCAAGGTATTCGATTCGTATGAGTTTTCCAAAAGTATTTCAAGTGCTGCGCTATTTACTATATATTGTTTGGATAAATTAAAGAACTCTATAAATAGAGATTTTGAAAGAGTCTCGTTTATTTTGCGGTAGACCTTGTATGTTTGCAACTGCGCACATTTAAAGAAAGTTTAAATTTTGTATAGGATTTTAGAATTGAATTGCATAATGTGTATTTGCTAGTAGGAGCTATTCTTATGGTTATTTGCCGCTTCTAGCCTAGAACCACTTTTTTCAACTGAAGAGACATAGAAATCCGTGGCTGCTGGATGCCATATAAATAAAATAGAGTTATTATCTATAAAATGCTTACAATTTTTTGCGATCGAATTTCCTAATTTATGGTTACGTTTACGAAAAAGTCTAACAATTGTAGCATACGAGTAGATTGGGTCTCACTGCATCCTGGGCAGAAACGTTGAAATTATGTGTCCTTAACTCTACTCTTAGCTGAACAAGGGTTGCCAAGAAAGAAATATCAACTTCAATCCACACTTTATTAAAGACTTAAAGGGAACTTGGGAACTTATTGCCTCCAGACAATAATAACAAGAACAACATCAGCATCAATATGTAACAAATAACAGTACTAACAACGTTAACCCTTTGTACTCGATTGTACTCCTAGCGGTGACAATTTGAGAAAATATTTTTTTTTTTAAAGGAGAAAGTAATATTTTTGGTATGAAGTAGCTGAAATGCGATCTGCTCACTGGAAAACAGCAGAACACTTTATTTTGCTATGCAAGTGTTTTCCGTCATGTGTTCACAATTGAGCAAAGAGTGTAAGAATCGGTGTAAGAATCACAATTTAGCAGGACACTTTGATACAGCTCAAGTGCAAGTGGACCGAAGCGCACACACAAAATTACCTACAAATGCATACATATATGTATGTACAGAAATACTTTAGAAAGAAACCGAAAAAAGTGTTTTCGGTTATTCTGTTTTCAACCTTTTCCAAAGTATTCACTGTGATTTGCGAACTCTGTTCATAGCAAAAATGACACGGACTTATTGACAGCAAATTTTGTGCGGGATACAAAGGGTTAAAAGATGCAAGGAAGCGTAAGCGACAGCAGCGTCGCGGACTTTGACGGTGGCAGCAATGCCGACGCCCACACAAACCCCTTTTCCTTTAAAATGTTGATACAAACAATGGCGGTGGCGATGGGTGATGGCGACGATGACTTCGACGTTAACTTCGACTGGCACTCATAAATTTTAACCTATTTAAGCCAAAAGCTTGAAAAGGCTTTTCTGCATCAAGTTGCTTTGTCGCTTTGTGGCAGCGCATGTTGCAATAATTTTTAGCTCTAATTGCGCCACTGTAAAGCCAAGTCGTAGTCGAATAAGCCCATTTAGTCAGCAATGGCCACTTGGCCAGGAAGTTATGTAGAGTTAGCAAACTTAAAAAGCCAACTCAACTCAACTCAACATATTTTCATCCTTATTTATTCAGTTTTTTTTTCCTTTACTTCATTCACTCTTTGGCCTTTTCCACATATCTAATGAAATTACAATGAGCTCTAAATCGACTGACGACATTTGCAGCTGACATGACGGCGGTGGCGATGGAAATAGTGATGACGGTAGGAACATGAATGTGGCAGCATTTTGCCGGCAGCTGATGTTGGCCTAAAGTTGTCCAAAGTTTGTTTAAAAACCGCCTATTAGTGTGCGTTGGCGTGTTGTGGATATTTATATGGACATTCAGACGTTTCTCTGGACATGCGAATTGGACAGTTGGCATTGCAAGTGAATGCTTCGTTTGGTATGTGGCAATGAGGCCAGCCATCAGCAACTCCATCGTTCATTGGTTCGCTCTTAAGTATTTTTGTGGGTCGAAATCCATCTATTTGTGTTATTATTAGTGCAATTAGAGCGCTTAGCTTTTAGTTTCCATTGGTCTTTTATGCTCGCTTCCTTTTGTGGTAACCTGCTTCGATTTCCCTCTTCATTTGTACTGCTATTGTTGAGCTATGAATTATGAGACATATCTCGAGTATTGTGTTGATTTCGGTGTTCGTTTGATTGGAAACACAAATAGTTTTGACACTTTTCTAAAATGATTCACATTCGTATGTTGTTGCACTTGAGTTCAATATTCCGACAGTTTCTTATTATTGAAATTGTAAATTTTTAAATTCTCATTAACACCGAGAGTCTGCGCCTTTCAAAATAGGAAACAAACATATTTCTTGAGAGACTACAAAATACTTACTAATAACAAAGTATTAACTTTCTTGAAAAGAAAACACAGAATATTTACATCAGTTCACAGTAGCTTGGATTTGTTTCAACCCAAACTTTCCCTTACATCGAAAAATTAAAAAATTAAAAAGTTTCCCTTACGGAGACTCAAAGGCTTATTCCGACTTTTGGATTTAGATATTGTACATTTATTTCATATGAACTGGTTTTAGTACAATGTCACATGACTGTAATATATATGATTTTAACTCAATAGTTCAAAAACAGATAGATTAGTTTTTATAGAATATGGTTTACTTTATTGTACTTTTCAGGCGAATTATTTCTAATTATACAAAGAAGTTAAATTTAAGAGCTTAAGATTGAGACTGCATAACGCAATTAACAGTTTTTAGGAGTTAGATCAAACTAACTTCTGTATTTTTGCCAACCCATACATATGTGAATAGTCCTGAAGCGTTCTGTCAATTAACATCCCACACTGTTGAATGGCTGCCGCATTTGGGCCTCCTTAAAGAAATGAATGTTATGACTTTCTTCCATGTCCATCAGGGTGGTTTCGATCCGAAGCAAAGATATTGAATAATGTCAAGCTGATGAATTTTTAGTGGACTCCGCATCATCTGAATAAGTTTCATATTGCACTGTGTAAAGTAAAAATGTTATTAACTTAAATCTTTAAATAAAATCTCCTTTAACATAAGAACTAAACATTTACACATCACCCTCTTCAATTATCTTATCTCATCTTGATAAACATATATCATTACAAAAAGATCAGATAGATATCTATCTATTTTGTTAGGTGATTATATAAATACAGAACTCTATCACAGAAAGAAGCTTAAGAAATTGTCAGTAAAGCCGAAGTTTTTCATTAAATGTAAATTCATTATAAATTCAATTATACAATACTTTTACTCCTTCTCGTTTAATCAATAGTATTCTTATCAGAGTATTATCTTTAACTTAAAATACAATATTCATAGTAGAACTTAATCAACTTGATGCAGACCTTCTTATTATGCCAGTCAGAGTTGTTTATTTAAAGCCAATTATTTACTTTCGCAGTTATTAACGAGTTTAAAAACAATTGCAAGAAATGAAAAAAAAAAAAGAAACAAATATTTCCCAACGAAAAATTATGCGAAAAAGGAAGGTAGGGAAAAGGTTGATTTCAAGCTACTAGTATGCTTTATAAGTAAAGTGGGAAAGATACTCCTTATTCCCCAAGAACACGCAACGTGCTTGTCAAAGAAGTGGTTGTTGTTGTTGTTGTCGTTGTCGTCATCAGTATTTTTTTCTTATTTCTTCGACTGTTTGATGAGCTTGGACAAGCGCTACGTGATGCAACCCACAACCAGTAACCATTGACTCAATCAACTCAATCGATGGCTACAAAATAAACACCTGTTGCTGCTGCTACTGATTTATGTTGTTGTTGTTGTTGTTGTTGTTGTTGCTATTATTGCTGCCGTTATGGTTGCCAGAGGCAAGCAGGCGTCCGTTAGATGTTGCTATTGTTGACAACGGGATTTAAACGTTCAAATCGTTGATAAAATAACAAAATCCCGCAGTAACAAGAGAACTGAACGAGAACGACAAGTCGGGGGGGAACTCGAGAGGAAAATGTTAAAAAAATAATATTTTTAATAAAATGACAGTTGCTGTCAGATGCCGTCAAATGTTGCTGGTGTTGTTGTTATTGTTAGAGCGGGCTGCCAAAGACATTGCTGCCTGAAACAGCAATCAATGCTGTGGGCGAGAGACTGTAGGTGGTTTTTATACTAGTACAATAAAGTAATGATGATCATCGTCGTCATCATCATCACCGTCGTCGTTATCATCACTAACATGAGACACGTACCATGATATATGTTTACTGTATACATAAATAGGTATATAGATATTATTGTTGCCGTCTCTTATTACTGAATTCGATTGTACATTACTTGGCTGTGCATGGGAATTGTTCATTTAATTGCTACATAGAAAGTGTTGTTTATTTTTGTCGTTTCTTTATTTTCTTTTGGAAAAAAAAAAAAAAGAAAAAGAATTAATAGTTTGAGAATTTTACGCACAATATGACATAACATCGCACGACTCACTAAATATATAAATGCATGATTGAATGAGTGAATTCAACTCGAAAATCTTCATGGTAAAGTAAAATAAATTGTGTGTGACAGGAAGATGATAGTAATAAGGAAGAGAAGCATAATAAACTGTACGATTTCATTGGGTTGCGTTTGCAAAGAGAGAAAAATAAAAAATTTATCAGTAAAAGGGTTTCCTTTTTATGCCCTGATAAGGTAAAAATTCGGAACTCATTGGATTATATTTAAGAAACAGTGTAAAACCCTTTGCTACAGTGACTTTATTCTATTGTTTTATACGGAACTGGAACAGGATTGTTCAGTTTTTTGTGGATGATATTTTTTGTTATTTAATTGGCTTCTGGCATTACAAATCATTCTTTTATTTCTTTTGCAGTGTTTCTATATTGGAATTACTTGCAGTTCTCCATATGACCAGACAAATTTCAGCATCACTTTATATAATAGAACTTTAGTTTTAATCTTAAATTACATTTTGAATTGAACTTCCAGTATATTTTTTTTTAAGGTTTGATTGTAAGAGGAATGACCTTGGTTGTTTTATGGACAAAAACAGAAATTGAAATTTTATAAATAGGTTCTAATATTCTTTTTTCTACAAAATCTCTCAACACTTCAGCCACCTTAAATTATTCCAATTTTTGTATACTGGTCGTTAAAGAGAAATAAATGAATTTAAAGTGAATGCATGCATTTTGACACAATTTTTAGATTAAGTAGATTCTAGTAGAGAAGATGTTCATGTTTTCTAGCCAACAATATTTTGAGTAAACTCAATTTTCTCGTAATCCAAGATCATCAATTGAAATGACTTAGCCAACATTATCAAGTCAACACCTGTTGAGGCTCTCAACACTTAAAGTCATCGTAATTCGTTTTGTAAACCTACTATAAAACACAAACAACATTAGCAACAACAGTAATAACATTTCACCACAACCACAAGCAGCAATCAGACCACAGAATAAGCGAATCAAAACCAAACCAAACCAAACCCAACTAACCCAACACGCCCACTCAATCAACAAACAAACGACGCCTACTGTCCTAGATATTTGATGATGATGATGATGATGATGGCAAACGAGAATCGGGCCAAGACAAAACAAAACAACAAACAAGAATGAACAACAACCCATAGACGATGATGATGGTGATGGTGATGGTGATGGTGATGGTGATGACAATGCAAACCAAAACCAGCAAATAAATGAAACAGTTAACTTGCAGTGCATCAATGGAAGCAGCAACAATCCAAGCAAGTAACTCCTACAAACATGCAACCAACCTACCAACCAACTAACCATTGAACCAACTTGTTCATATGTGTGGATTCTATAGCAGCAATTAACACTCAACCAACAACAAATCAATTTTCAATGCACTCACTACTATTTTGTGGTGTTGCACACTTTTCGATACAGTTGATTTCCGCAACAATAGAAACGGCAACAATTGCAAATGCAATAAGAATGGCAACAAAAGATGCGAAGCGAAATGCGAATTGTAAAAATTCATGAATGAATGAATAAGTGAAAGAAAATGGTTCAAATCGAAAAATATACGAGTAATGTATAACAACGGATGTGTGGCACGAATGATAATCAAGCAAAATATGCGAATGCAATCGGTCTATCGATCGATTGATCGATATATGAAATTAATCATATATTAAAAGACTGTACCGAGTGATGTTGTTCAAAATTGCCCCAGTTTACATTGAGCATGCATAGGTACCTCTGGACACACCCAAAAAGTAGCTAATTTAATGGAAATTGGCAAAACCACAAACTTGAACATGACGGAATTCCTGATTTTAAAAAATAGAATATTTTTAGTATACAAATTGGGTCGACTATTTGTTTTTGTTTTTAATCTCTATATAGTTTTAAATAATTATTCATTTAACAATTTGTTCTACCTAGTATAATGAAAAGGAAGGAGTTCTGTTAACTTTTAGTAGCAGTAAGTGCAGATATTTGTGGATTTCGGATTAAGCTAATTGGGGCAACAGACGCTTGTGTTTTGATTCCATAACGGAAATATACAATTAGATTTTGAACTCAATGCTAACATGAACATTGAAGTTGATTAGTCAGTGGATACTTAAGTTTCGTATGGGTTTTTTAATTCAACATATTTCCATCTCTGAACCATCTGTCGTCTGTCTAAAAGTCTCACCTTTTCTTCTCCATGAAATTCCGGATCTTACAAGCGACCGCATCTTGGCCTCAACTCAATTGAGTTCACTTTGTATCATCCTATGTATAAAATTTCTTTTAGATTTTCCCCTTTCAGGCATCTATTATATTTAACCTTGGCTTTGGCATCGACTTGCCTGTGTTGCAATAACGTCAGCTATTCTTCTTGTTGCTTCATTTGGAGGCATTGAAATTTCTATTGCTTTGAAACCGCCCCCAATGCCATTTAAGCTCAATAGAATTTCAAGTTTTTTTCTCTTTTGTACTATTCATTGTCTATAATTTAAGTTATGATAATTTTAAGTTGCAACAATCAGCACCGCACATTGTTGATGTTTATTGTAGTGGCTCGTTATGATCATCGATCGACATTGTAATCTTTTACCTGTAGATCTAACCTAGTTGTCTTAGGATAATATTCGCATTTATCGTTACGTACACATTGCGAATAAGGCAAATAAAGTTAAAGAATAAATTTAAAGAATAAGATGAAATATTGCATAGAGAAATATTTCATAAGGAGAATCAAAATGGCATCAGAATAGTTTCGACATTTTTTGTCGATCGGACAATATAATTATCCGAAAGTTTGTTTTATAGCATTGCAATTAATTAATCCGAATCGCATGATTTAGTTATGTTTGCAATGAAATTCAAAGCTATAAGAGAAATACTACCAATTCCAGCGCCAATAAATTTAATATTTCCCGAACTCACATTACTCAGGGTTTTGGAAAACAATCTGTCGCTTGAAATTCTTTGGATAAAAGTCAAGAAGATTATTAAAGATTTCTGTGGTAGTGAGAAAATATTTAGTGCTTTATAAGGCTATTATCAAAAATTTAAGACAGCATTTAACCGTTGTTTTTTAAAAATCTGTGGTGAAAAACTATCAAGCAGAGTACTTCAATGTAAACTGCAATTAAGAGAAATACAATCAATAGATAACTTTTTTTCGGAAATTTCATCTGAGTTCCACTTTGATAACGAAAGATATCTTTCACGAAATAAGAAGTTCCAAAGAACGGGACACTTTTCTTTGCTGTACAAGTCAGAGTTGACTGATAAATTGCGTATTGCGATTTTGGATAAGGAGCCTTTAAGAATATTCACTCATACTACGCACTTAAGAATGGTTGGATGTGTTTTATTATATTTTCGGATTGGTTTAAAATTCTTTCATTCTACAAAAAAAAAAAGGAAGTATTGCAATGAAACTCACGTAGGTATATTAAAACCTGCTATCATTAGATGGCTTTACCGAATCACTACTTTAAAATAATAAAGATAAAAAAAAAAAAAATCTTTCTTTCTTCGGTGCTCCACTGTTTCACATATGCAGTAAATCTTTGATATTTAATTTTGCACTTTTCAATCCTGCTTTCCGCAGTTTGCAATATTTATTGTCATTATAATTCACAAAATTCAGATGTGATATCTATTTTCTATGTCAAAGAAAACTTTATAAACTATAAAGAGATCAAGGGGAGATGAGACAATTATAATTATAAACTTTATATGTAAATTTTGACCCTTCATCTTAACATAATTTCAGTTACTTAGGTTGAAAGTTTGGTATGGTATTGATTACAATCCAAATTATACAGAAAGTGTATCTCAAACGTGAAAATGGCTCTACCTATTTGAATAATTTTTTTTGTTTGTTCAACCTAATACTCGGTTGATTTACAAAAAAAAAAAAAAAAAAAAATCGGTTAAGTGCGAGTCAGACTCGTACACGCAGGGTTCCGAACCAGATTGGGGTTTGTATGGGTGGAACTCCCCCTAGTGGTGCAATTTAACTGATTACAACAAATATACCGCGCGTATATTATTGTAAAAACTCATAGTGTCCAAATTTCCGTCAATAGTGAAAAAAACAAAAAAGGTTTTCGAATAAGAACCTGAATTTTAATGATGGGTTTGTACGGGAAATACCCTCCATAATGGTCCCATTAAACTGAAATTTCGACGTTTCTGATATATAGCCCCCAACCGTCCAAATTTCAAGATCGTGGCATTACTGGAACGTATAGCTGATGTTGTTCTTGTTATTATTGCCTCCAGACTACTCAAGTTCCCTTTAAGTCTTTAATAAAGTGTGGATTGAAGTTGATATTTCTTTCTTGGCAACCCTTGTTCAGCTAAAAGAAGAGTTAAGGACACATAATTTCAACGTTTCTGCCCAGGATGCAGTGAGACCCTATCTACTCGTATGCTACAATTGTTAGACTTTTTCGTAAACGTAACCATAAATTAGGAAATTCGATCGCAAAAAATTGTAAGCATTTTATAGATAATAACTCTATTTTATTTATATGGCATCCAGCAGCCACGGATTTCTATGTCTCTTCAGTTGAAAAAAGTGGTTCTAGGCTAGAAGCGGCAAATAACCATAAGAATAGCTCCTACTAGCAAATACACATTATGCAATTCAATCCTAAAATCCTATACAAAATTTAAACTTTCTTTAAATGTGCGCAGTTGCAAACATACAAGGTCTACCGCAAAATAAACGAGACTCTTTCACAATCTCTATTTATAGAGTTCTTTAATTTATCCAAACAATATGTAGTAAATAGCGCAGCACTTGAAATACTTTTGGAAAACTAATACGAATCGAATACCTTGATTTAAAAATGGATATATTATCTTAGATTTTTGACACAAATTGTTTGATTCATATTCATAAATTTCAAAATTTCATTGCAATCTGATGAACATACCGATTATAAGACTCGAACAAACAAATAATAAATTTAAATTTTTATGTATCAGATTTTAATAAATATTAGACAAAAGTATTTTTAAGCCAATGAATTTTGCTCCCCAAATCTAAAACTAGAAAGAACGTTATCTTCGACTATGCCGTAGAGGAAATATTCTTCACGCAGTGAATGCTTTATTGTACAATAGTATTTAAGCTTTATTGGCAACAAAATGGGTGGTTTGTATGGGAGATACCTAGTGGTCCGGTTCGGCTGGTTAAGACAAATGAACTGCGCCAGTCTTGGAAAGTTTCCAAGTTTCAGTTCGATAGAACAAAAAAGTTGTTCTAATAAGAACCTGAATTTTAAAGGGGGGTAATCCGATCAAACTGAAATTTCGACAATATAAGTTTCTGATGTAACCACTATTCAAATTTCAAGTTACAAGTTATACAAACCAAAATATTTCTTGTATGGGGACCCCATTAAATTTTTGAAAATATTTTAGTTTTTTATTTGTTGCTGATGCCCAGATAGAATTACACATTCTGTGAAAATGTCAACTCTCTAGCTATTACGGTTCATGAGATATGACCCGAGGACGGACGGTCGGTCGGACGGATGGACGAACGAACAACGAAGTCTCTGCAATAGGGTTCCGTTATGTTACGCTTTGGGTACGGAACCGTTGTGACTACTTGTGTTGTATATCCACTAAACCGTCCTCCTCTTCCCCTGGGCAATATACCTACTCCGGAACTACTTTGTGCGTTACTTCATAGTAAGCACCCAAGGCATCCCTCTATTCACCCACGGTAGTCAGCATCATACGATTGATTGCATGGAAGGGAGGCTGTGGGCAGTCGACATGTGCCGCGGCTCGCGGATGGCCCGTGACTCTTGCCGGTGTAAATAATATTAATAAGAAGAATCATAATAATAGTATCAAAAAGCAAACTTTAGGCCCTTACTGCTTCCAATCCTTTTCAGGTTTAGTGAAATTTTATATTCTGCTGTAACCTCACTCATTCAAGATACTCAAATGAAGAGATGAACTTTTGAACTGGTCTTTTTCTATCTATATTAAGATTAATTCATCAACAATTCGAAATTATGATTATTGTTGTTCATGTTGAGTAAAGTCGGAAGACGACATTACCTTTTGGTAGCACATTAAGCATAGATATCTTTATGACTTAAGAAAGAGGAAGGTTAATAATATTCTTTTCTTAATCAGAAAATTTAAATTATAACACTTTTAAATAAATTTCTATCCACGTTTAAAAGATTTTCCAATTTTTAACTACACATTTTGTTGTAGTTTTATACTCTGTTAGATATAACAACTTGAACCGAACACTGTAATGATGGACTCCTACTTTCATTTACACTTGAAACGTTGAACAGATTGTTACATACTGCAATATTTATATCGCATTATGTTCGAATCAAGACGAGTTGAGTCGAGACGGACGTAGTAAATTTACACAAAATTGTAAATGAATTATTGCCAGCTTCTAGGCGCAAAAACTACACCAAAATGTAAATATTGTACATCAAATCAAATTAACAAGATTGTTGCTTCCGGCAACAACATTTTCCGCACACAGAAACAACAACAACACCAGGAACAGCAACACAAGAAGGAAAACAAAAACAATAAATGGCATAAATTTTCCTTTACACTTGCAAATTTCCCACCGAAACAAAAACATGGAGAGAGAAAGAATATAATCAAAATGAAATTTATGCGCAAATTTTATGCTGTCCTGTCTTGCTCTTTACCTCACTCGCATCGCTGTATCTCTTTGAGAATATTGGACAACAAAAAGAACAATATTTTGTGTGGCATAAAGATTGGACGTCAGAATTCATGGGTGTACAAATGCATCATTTTGATGGTCATCATCAGTCTCTGCCTATCAAACGCAATCGCAACAACACAAAATTTACAAAACACAAAACACTGCAACAACAATACTACAACATATATATATAGTATATAGTACATAGGATACCAGACACACAAATATTTTAAAGTCGAGTCGAATAGAATATTGTAGTATGTAGTAGGATGGCGTGTGTACTCACTCGTATGTTGCAGATACTCGTACAACGATACTTTATTCGTAGCAAATGTTAAATGTTAGAAATGTTGGCGTTGCAAAAATTACCTGCTATTCTTTCCACTCCAATACTTTGCTCTGGCTGCTGATTCCTCAGCTCAGTTCAGTTCAGTTCAGATCGGTTTAGTTGAGTTCTATTCAATTCAATTCAATTGAATTGCTCTTGTTGCTGCTGTTGGTGCTGCTGCTACTGATGCTGTTGACCATTTTTTGTTCTTGGCAGCATTGCTCTGTTGTTGTTGTTGGTTTTTTGGTGGATTGTGTGAGTGTTGCTGCGACATTGTGTGATTGCTGCTACAAATTTCAACGTTCAACATGGCAAATCTAAGACTTGAAATCTAACATGGAACTTGAGCGCAACTGGCGCTGACTACTCCTATATGTACAGTACATATGCGTGTATGTATGTATATATTATTCACATTTTCAGTGTATTTGGCAACCTGTTGTTGTTGTTCGTTGTTCAGCAAAGCAGCGCACTTGACCATGTTCCATCGCAACATGATGTTTCCCAAATGACAATTTCTATCTTCTGGAAGCAATTCTATGGCATTTTACCTTTGTTGCTGTTGGTGTTGCTGCTTCCTTTGCTGTCAATTGTTAGTTTCGGAGTGGTTTCAGTTAAGTTTTTTTTTTTTTGTTTGGAAAGAAAATAAGTTAAAAAATGTTGCTTTAAGTTTATGCAAATTGAGTTTACTATTCTGCTTGCCTCGCCTCGTTGTATTGAGTTTTGATGTGTTTTTCTTTTGCGTTCAGTGGGCGTTTTTGATTTCAATCGCTTTTCTTTAACTGTTTCTATTTATTTCTTGCCTTCTTCATTGCTCCACACATGCACTTTTCATGCCCCCTTTATTGGAGTTCTTTTTGGTGTACTTGTCCAACAGCGCGTTTTCCTAACGGTTTGCAATTTCATTTTATGTTTTGTTATATTTTATGTTGCTTTTTAGCTCTTTTGTTTAACAAAATTGGCCTATGATCTTGGCTTGCCCATGTCGATCGTTATTATTCTAACAAAACAAAATGCATTTTTATTTTATTATAGAACAATTTCCTTATTTCATTTGATGATTTTTGGAGTGTATCGTTTTGATCGCGACGACTCAGAGAACATGAGCTAAAAAAATCAATTTCAAAAACATATAAAATTGATGATGATATGACAATCATCAAGATGATGATGATGATGATGATGATGAGTCTACCTAAGAAATGATCAATGAATGTAACAAATTCAACCCATGTGACATTTTTCAAAATGTTAACGGCAGCAGCAACACACATTCCAAATTGTAGCATCTTATGGCATAAAGATGCTTAGATACATTTCAACTTCTGCTGCCTATCGCATTCGCTTATAACTTCTGTTGTTGCTAATGCCGTCGCTGTTGTATCTTATCACTTAATACAATCTTAATGCGTTTCATGTTCATTTGACAAGAAAATGATTTTTTTTTTTCTTGGAGTCTTGTTTATTTGGAAGTCACTCATGAGTGTCACATTCATTTGTCTCAATGCATCAACAGACATGAAATGTTATTAATTTTTTCTTACCATTTGATTTCTTGTTGTAAAATGATTATCAGGTACGGAATCCCTTGGTAAAACAAATTTTATTTATGGAAAAATTTAATGTGATTGGAAATTCGAAATCAGAAGTATAATATTTATATATATTTATAAGCAATTTGAACACATACGTATACTAATCCCACATTAAACTGCCTTAACGACTAAAGAGTATTGAAATCTCTTCACATCACCAGTTTGCAATAATAGAACAATGCTTTAGAGACCTGACAATGTAGATATATGGTATGATAGGCATAGTGAATAGTGGCGGGAATGGAATGGACAGGCTGTCCATTCATTAATCTGGTTGTCTGTCTATTCCTAAGCAAGATGTTTTCAAATTATTAAAAGTAGTGTAGTTTGTAAATTTGTTTCATTTAAGGATTATTTAAAAACAAAATTCTAAAAAATAGCCATTAAAGAGATAATACCACAGTGTACATGACAAAAGTCTATTTTCTTAAAAATATGTTCACGTAACTCATGGTTTTGAAATTGTTGGTGGAGATAGATTAGTAACTTAAAGAAACGAAACATTACAAGAAGCTAACAGTGAAGGAAAATCTGGAAAACTACATACATGGAGAGTAATGACAATACTAGGTGACCTTGTAATTTAAAGACAAATAAAACAACGGTTTTACAATGGCTGCAAGTGACGGACTAAATGTCCGTTTACAATTTTTGAGGAAAATTATTATTTCTCAACATTGTTTTATATCAGCTTTCCTTTCAGTAAACTTCATTCAACTGCTGATTGATTGTTGTTGCAAAGATGCCCTTCTTTTTTAAAACTTAATGTACAAAGGTATTTGCCTTCTTTCACTTTTTCATAATTTTTTTGATCTTCTTATTCTTGTTGAACTTTTTACCACATAATGCTTACTTGAGTAAACTAAACAAATAAAACTCGGAAAGAGCCAAATCTGCATTTTATGAAAATTACCAATTAAATTCTAACAATAAAACACAAAAAAAAAACCTACATTTTATATGACATAAAATGAAAAATGGAAAAATTGTTAGTTTTCTTTGATAAAATTTTAAAGATTTTAATATTTACGAAGATATAATAAATGTATAAAAACTTCAAAAAACAGAAGAAAAATAAAATAAAACAAAAAATGTACAATGACATTCCCAATGCTTAGCACGTTTCAAGTCGTTCAAAATCGAACACAGATATTGAATATGTGATAACATTACACGATCAATTGATCTCATCCATAGCTAAAAAATCCAATTCTTCAAATACTTGTGACTCGTACAATATCATAATATACATACTCATATGTATGGTAAGTCTTGTTGTGTGTTGTTTGTATATGCACACACATGATGGTGATGGTGATGATAATGATGATGATGATGATGATGACTTACGATAGTGTCAAGCAAAGTGTCACGATTTTAATAGGTTTAGCTTAGCTCATTACCCATTTCAACTTGTCTACTTTCAAAGATCATTTATTCTACGCCCATAAGATCTATGTGTGTGGTATAATTATTTTATCGATCGTTCGAATTATGTACTGAAATTCTCACTGCTTTATAAGGAAAAACAAGCCAACACGCAGATACATTTCTATACAGATAAGAATGGATGTAGTAAGTATGGATGGAGCTAAACAGAAATATACTCTTTTCTAATTAAAATTTCAAGCACCAACACTTGAAATTATTTCATACTTACAATCGTCACAATAAAAACAAAAAAAAAAAACAAAAAAAAAAACAAAAAACAGAGAATATTAACATTTTTTTTTATATTTGATTTACCTGAAAAAAGATATAACATGTGGCTTTTAAAATCAGTCACGAGTAGTGCGTGCCCGTTGCCTCTCTTTGCTCCACTTTCTTCAGGGAATAGGCTTCTTTTTTCTGTCCTCGCGGCACTTGAGATTATTATTTTTTTGTTTTTTATAGCATTCAACTTAAAGTGCCCCAAAGCGATGTAAACATTTTAATGGGTGAGGTGAGTCGTAACCGATTTCCGTAGGTTTTTTGTGTTGAATAGAATGAAAAACCTTTTCTAATTTATTGAGTTTTGATCTATGAGGCGTAAAATGATCTTGTCCCCAATAAACATTACAACAATAAACGAAAATATGTTTTTTAATTTTTTTTTAAGAGTTAAATTTTAATTATTCAATAAATTTTTCTTTGTTTTTTTGCTTTTGTGTTGGTGATTGATTTTTTTATAGTTTTACATTTGGCTATTTGGTTGTTATTTCTTATTACTAGTAAGCCCTTTTTGAGATTTAGAGAAACAGATAGAGATACTCGTGTAGTTGAGTTTTTGTATTGCAGGTTATCGAACTATTAAATAGAAATAAAACCAGTGAAACAAACAAAATGATTATTTCAAACATTTTTAGAATGGCAATAAATCAATTGAGAGGTGCAACTACAATATGATGGGGCGCATTGGAGTGAAGGTGCCCGCATTCTCGAACAATGAAATTCATAACTGAGATTATTGATTGTTGTATAAGAATGTGGTGTACATAAACACAAAAAAAAAAAAAATGAATAAATTAATATTTCTATTTTCAAGAAATTTGTCGATTTGAATAAATTTAGTGCTTAACAATGAAATAACATGAAAAGAATGATGGAACTGTGTTGATACACTACGTATACAACATAAATCTTTCTTAGGTTGACTAGATTCTTCGAACTACTATGTATTTGCAATAATATTAAGACTCAAATTAAGATTCACCTGTGTCTTTTCAGCACAGAAAACTTTCTTAGAGCCATGGGCCTGAAATGGATTACATCTTTTAGACCATCGCTGAACATATTCACTATATCGGCTTCACTCAATTATAGTATGTATTTGAAGTTTGGCTCAAACATAACTTGAGTTATGGCAATGCGTAATATTGCTGGGGATAAACAGCACAAAAAACCTCTCTACATATCAACCCATAACTTCACTCAAAATTAAAATTATTTATGGGCAATTTCTTCGTTTCTTCAGTTAGGGTGGATTCGATACAAATTTTCAATAGTTGATAGTTCAGAATCATAGTTCACAGATGACTGCAAAATGTAAATTTTCAACTGTGATTGCTTATTGAAATGACTGAATGAAAAAACTCAATATAATCATATGTATGTAAGCTTTGTTGTTGTTCCAAATTGTTTCTTTAATTATTTTGTTTAATGTTTAGAAACTAAACCATGTTCATTTTCATACTGTCAAAGCTGAACTGTGCTTTTTCCTTCCTGAAGCAATGGCAAAACGCTCAAGGCTTTAAAGTACATTAAATTGTCATTTAATTCAATTTTGCAAAATTTTCAATTTGAATTTTCATTTGCAATGCTTAAGTACAAAAAGCCAATCAAAGAAGTAGTAGAAACAGGCGACAACTGAAAAGGAAACACAAGAGCATTTTATTTGAGTTTGCGGTTTCAAAATGAGAAAGCAATTGGATAAGAATTGTGTTTACCTACACTCAAAACATGTACGAGTATGTATGTATTTGTGTTTTTGTTCTTCTATCGTACATACATAAAGCGATACTTTTGCAAATAATAGATAGAAACTTTTCGTATAGACACAAAAATGAGGTAGAAAATATTCGTATGCTTTTGCAAAAATGACAGAAGCACACAAACGCACATAACACCATCATGAATTCACGTATGTATGCATAATCTATGTGCAACATCGTAGGAAAAGGTGGCCAGGAAACGCAGCAAGCAAATAAACATGACAAAAGATACAAGCACCAGCAGCAGCAGCATCAACAACAAAAACAACAACACAACAACAACAATAATAATAATAATAATATAATAACAGATACAGAAACATAAGAACAGCAACAGTGGCGGACCAGAGACAATGTATAATGAACATTTGGCATGGTTGCTATAGATAAATGGATAGAGTTTGGTCAGAGAGACACTCTGATACTGAAAGAGCCGAATGAGAGTTGATTACAGTAGACTTGCGATAATGTGAACTTATAAAACCCAACCATAATCTCAAATCCAGGTCACTTTAAATATTTGAATGGCATAAATCTATAAACTGATTAACTTACAATATTTTAATCCATCTTCAATTCAATCGTACAGTTTTTACTCTTTTTAATGTGTTTTTTTATTTCCAAATCTGCTCCTTTTGTAATAAGTATTTATGATACACAAACAAACTCTATTGCCATACTCAGGTGGCACATTAAAATCAGAGTTATCCGAATATTGCAACTGATAGCCCTATATTTGTATATAGAGCTCCCTTTATTTTAATTTTAAGTCAATGTGTACAACATGCGTGTATGCTAAGGTTCAGACAACTGAAATTATTATAGCGTCTTGTTTTTGTTCAGCTTAAATTTTTATTCAAAGTGCTTATGGATTGGTTGATGGGATAGTGATGGGAGCCTCTCCTACTCTCGTTACTGCATCCTGTCGATAACAAAAAGGCTTTGGTAACATTGGTCTGACAACCCTCGGCGAAACTATTGGTTGTCATAAAAACAGCACAGAAGCCTCGGATACAAACCCAATATGTTGAAGAACATCAACGGATCGGGTCATATGGAAAACCATGTACTGCTGCGGTCAAAACTCACAAAGAGCAATAGAGTCAAAAATGATTATGACTACGTTAATAAAATTTGTGTTGACTTTATCGGAAGTCTACTGTTCTGCGAGTCTATGTTATTTTGTCTTTGCAATTTTTTATTATTATTATTATTTTTTTTGATTGGATGTAAACAGCGTCAGGAACGAAATCATTGGGGGCAGGGTCGATCGTCCTCATTATCATCATCAGCGTCGTAGACATCGTCATCGCTGGATGGCATTCCCTGTTGTTATTGAACTATTGAGGGTAGGCGCTGCATTTCATTGTGTCGCATGAATTTTTGCGTTGCCACAACCACAACAGGAACGCAACATATTACAAGTATGTACATACTATATGCGTTGTTGGCTACCGTACTTTCCTGCTGCAGTTGACAATCGATTAAAATTCATTTTCTTCTATTTACCATTCTACTTACTTACGTCCATTCCTTCCACCATTTCAACTATTTTCAACTTTATGCAACATAGTAAAGATGAACCTTGACGTGGCCAAAAATTAGAAAATATGATGTTCTTTGCTTGCATGGACAGCTGCTGTCCATGTTAATGCAATATGTATGCAGCAATGGAGCAAAAAAAAAAAACGTTTGATAACTTCCTCTTAATAATAGCAAAGCCTTATGGCTACGGCTATAAAGAGTCGCCATCATTAATTGTTAGGTGTTGGGTTATGAAGTGTTGCATTGAAATGTGTAGCCAGCCGCCTCCATTAAAGCGCCCCCAAGCATTGCAGGAAGTTCCCTCTACTACCAGTTGTCTGCTTGCCTGTCTCTTTGATTTGCATAAACATGGTACGTGTCTAATACCTGGAGCTAGAACAACGTCGTCTGCTGGAATCTCGTCTCGCTAAAATGCGTAACCAACCTAGGTAGACATACATACCTACAGCAGATGACTGCAGTTGTCTGCAGGCTCACTCGGGCTCAAATGTTAGACAACAAATTAGACACAAAGCTGTTTGCTGTTGATTACTTTAGTAAGGCATCAAGTTGTATCAGTTGCATCAGTTGGTTCCAACTGGTTCCTCTAAAATGTGTGAAAGGTGATTTGCGTTAAGTCTCTGTTTCTAACTTAGTTTGGTTTTGGTTTTTTTGGCTTAGAAAACATAAAAATTTAAAACAAAATTCAATTAACCGCAATTAACACGAAAAAGGCGTGGCATTAAAAATTAGACAGACGGCGTTACACATTTAAGTGTCCAATTTTTTTGAGTGCCTGCAGTCTTTTTTAGGGTTCCGTACACAAAGGGTCATATCTCATGAACTATAATATCTAGAGGGTTAACATTTCCACAGAATGTGAAGTTCTATCCGGGCATCAGCAACAAATACTAAAACTAAAATATTTTCAAAAACTTAAGGGGGTCCCTCTACAAGAAACATTTTGGTTTGTATGGCAGCTATAAGATCCAGTAAGCCCATAATCTTGAAATTTGGTTGGTTGGTGGTTATATTGACGAAATTTCAGTTTAATGGGATTACTAGGGAGGGTACCTCCCATACAAGCCCACCATTAAAATTCAGGTTCTTATTCGAAAAATTTCTTTTTTGATTTTTGCACTATTGTACTGAAATTTAGGCACTATAAGTTTTTAATACACATTTATTGGAATCAATCAAATCAGACCTCTAGGGGAGTACCTCCCTTATAAACCCCAATCTGGTACGGAACCCTCCATGTACGAGTCTGCTTCGCACTTTGCCCATTTTTTTTTATCCTATTACGATAAACGCTATAAATGTGGATCAATTTAAATTGAACATGTTCACACATTTGCTATTGTTAATAGGTTTTGAAGTTTTATTACTTATTCACACACATCTAGTACTACTACTTATGTTACGTAATGAGCAAGTTACAATATAACATAACCGAGATTTAGGTCAAAGGCAAATTATTTACAAGCATATACTTATTTTTAGAATCAAAGAGGTAACGACCAATTTAGTGCATTTACCAAAGGAACGAGAAATATTCAAGAAAATTGAGTTTATATTTTTTGACATGATGAAACAGATCAAGATGAAATCATTTCATTTAAGCGAGCCATTCACTTTGTTTTCAAGACGATCAATAATTACTTTACCATAGTTTTATTGTATATAATACATACTATCTATTAGATCTGAAAATTTTATTTTTTCAAAAGTTGTTCAAGTCTTTCAATACCGAATTTACATGAAGGTTTCAAATTTTTTAAAATTTTAAATGCTATTCCTCTTATTTAAACTTTTTCTATACTTATGTATATGTATAACAAGGATAGCCCAGGAAGTATCTACTTATTATTTCAATAGAATAACTAAGATGGAATGGTACTTTCTTTTTACCTTAAACATCTTTATATATATAATTCTTCTGTGAGTGTGTATGTCACTGAACTTCTCTTAAACGACTGGACCGATTTTGATGAAATTTTTTGTGTGTGTTCAAGGGGATCTGAGAATGGTTTAGATTCACAATATGTATGTATATCTATTATATAAAAATTAAACTTTGTTTGTTTGTTTGTTCGAGTCTTATGCGCGGCAATACCATTCTTCTGATTGCAATGAAATTTTTTGTATGTGAATAGTTGGTTCCCGCCTTGGACATAGGATAGTTTTAGATCCGATATTTGGGGCAGTTGTCGCGTAATTGGTGAATCAATTGTTGCATATAAAGCTTAGAGACATATTTTTAAATTAATCAGGTCGCCTGCGTTAAAACCCTAAGGATATTATGCCAATTTTTGAATTATATTATTCGATTCGTCTCATTTTTTCAAAAGTATTTCAAGTGCTGTGCAACGCACTACAAATTGTTTTGAATAAATTGAAACACTCTATAATACAATAATACTGAAGACAAGGCCAGGTGTACGTTGCTGTTCATTTGTCAAGTCACTGGAATTTGTTCTGTGTCTGTCCGGTTGTCCAAAAAAAAAAAGCGGCAGGGGGAAGCGAGAATGAAAGACCAAAAATATAATTCAACTTTTCTATTCATGATCGTACTGATGACACAAGTTTAAGGATTTCGGTTGCCTGTGCGACGCCGGGCTGTGTACTCTAGTTAAGTATAAAATTTGACGATGCTGTGTTACTTAGTATTTATTACTAGTATTTGGAAGCCTTTAATGAAGTGAATTTGTAAATATAGAAAAAAAATTGTCATCGTCATGTGTTGCAATACTTTTATTAAGATGGTCCTGAGTCTATCAAAGCGGATCGAGATTCTACTCTGGGGGAGTCTGTTCCTTCGTTTGCAACTGTAAAATACAAGCTGCCAAGACGATTATCGCAGTGGTCGACCAAATTATGTGACTATGCCAAAAATTGTGAAGAAAATACACAAAATGCCATTGGATGCTAGCAGCTATGACATTCTTTTCAAAAAGTACTGTTCAAGTATATCGCATTTTGACTGAAAATTTGTACAAAAAAAAAAACTGTGATCAGGATCAGAGGATTTCAATTGAGTGTTTTGCTAAGTTTCACAGTAATAAAGCAGATTTTTGCTTCAATTTATTATCATGGGTGAAACATGGGAAAAATGATTCAAAAAAGGAAAATTCCATACGCGGGCAACATTATGGCATCAGTTTTTTCGGATGTGCGTGAGATAATTTTCGTAAATTATCTTCAGAAAAGAAGAACTATTAACTGCTAGTATTATTCGAACTTAATGCAGCGTTTGAGTAATGTAATGACTGAACTCAGTACCCTCGGCTTGTTATCTGTTTCCAAATTTGAATAAATGGCTCGTTTGAAAAAGATTTTCTAACCATAAATAGATAAAGCCTGCAATTATTTTGACGGATTCGACGATTTAAAAAAGTCATTGAAAGTTGGAAAAGTGTACCGAGCTAAATGAGACTATATAGGGAATTAAAGATATTTTTCGGTCATTTTTTGTGTTTTCTTTGTTATTTCTGGTATTTCTGGACTACGATTGGATATTGCTGATTTCTTTCAAGATTTTCGTTCTAAGAAAAACGATTTAATATTCATTTTAAATGCATATACGAGAACATATCTGTATTTAGGATACCTCTGTGACTGCAAGAAATTGGTTGGCAAAAAGTAATCGAAATTAAAACATATGAAACGATGCATTGGAAATCCATCGATGTAAAATCTTGTTATATTCCATCGAGTAAAACTTAGATATCTATGTATGTATATTTTCTAAGTGGACAACCTTAAAATTTTCAATTTGAAATTTAATTAAATTAATTTCTGATCCATCGCCTCTTGGGAGCTTGTCAATAGAAAACTTTAAAATTTTTAATGCTGAAAATTGATATGTATGTATGTGAGACTCTGGTCGTTTTTGCGTAAAACTGTATGTCTTAGTATTGGAACCATCATAAATTCTCGACCAATGTCAAAGCATTTCAGTGATCCTATTGATCACAATACATTCACTTCAGCTTTGAATATTTTATCCGTGTTAGCAGCAATGTTTGAAGTGATGGTCGCATGAATTTGTCGCCGAGTTGCAACCTTGAACTAAGTGCACTTTGCACTTTGGTAATCATACATTGAGACATCTGAGAATTGTTAACGGTCAAAAGCAGTGAGATATTGTACGAAGATCTAATAAATACGTAATTGGTTGTATTACTTTTTTTTGAAGTTCTGTCATGAATGCTGGATTATCTCAAGCACTGTATTCTGAAGTGTTTTTGTTAATTCAATAGTAAGTGTACTCGTACTTATATTGTAAACTATTGGCTTTTGTTTGAAAACTAAGAATATTTTTCACAAATCATCAATTTATGTTCTATATCCTCAATTTTTTGCTTGATTAAAATTTGATCTTTGCTTCATGTGATTCCCACAACTTTTAAGAGATTCGAAAATTGATATAATTTAGCGCACTTTGTAAGAACTTACAGGATCGAAACTATCAGACATCTTTCAATCGCCTTCAATCCACGAAAGCAACGAAATAAGCTTACATCAAACAATTAATTCTGCTGTTGGAAGTAATCTTAGTGTTGTAATTCATAAAGGCGTTTGCTGTGAAAAATTGTGTGAATAGAATAAAATTGCATTAGAAACAAACAGTTTTAGAGCAAAAATTTGTAATTGTAATCTAAAACTAAAACGAAGTTAAACTTAATTTTGCATCTTTTTTTCTGTATATGTAACAAAAAGAAATGGATTCTTTTGGTTCACACGCTTATTAAACGATCAGTTTTGATATTCAGAAGATGTTCCACACTCCACCACTAAACACTAACCACAACAAATGTGGAATGCTCTTTTCATCTTCGATGTGTTTATAATCAACAACAACACCAACTAAAGCAAGATTGGCGACAATTAAAATGAATTGCAAAATAAAAATTTATCAACTTAAAGTTGTCTCCACCCTGTTACCGCGAGTCTTATTCAGGGTCTTACTTCTTATATAAGCAAGCGCAGGACCAGAGTTTCTAAAACTTTGGTCCACTTAGTGCCCTGCCAACTATTCACGAAAATGTGGAACATGCTTAAAATTGATTTTTTTTTTATATGTGGAATAGAGAAAAGTAAAAGAGCTTTAATATTGTTTTGGTTTAAAAATGTTTGTGAAACTCTGCACTGGACCAAAGCGCATGAGGCAGGAAATTGTATGTTGCCAAAACGAGAATTGAACGCAGTTCATTTCGAGCTACTTGCCATCTCGATTGCGCTTTTAGTTTGCAGTTGTTTGTTCGTCGGTCGCTGCAACAGATTTATGTATGCAACATGCATGCAATGCAACAATGTGCCGGCAACATTTTCATTGTCGGCTTTCATTCGTTCATCGTTTGCTCTCGAACGATTGTTGCAAATGAACAACAAACAGTGCAGTAATGTAGCAAGTTGAAGGAGGAATGATCGGTTTCTGAATAGCAAGCAAGCGGCTTACAACAAGTTGCCAACAATAATTTCAACGATGCGAGGGCAATCATTGAAACAGAGGAGCAACAACACCAAAACAATCACCAACAATACCAACCATAAGAGTTGCTGCTGTTGTAGCATTGTCATCTTCTTGGGGTCGGCAGCACAGTCAATAGCAGCATCAGCAGCAAATTAAAACGATGGTGGAGGTCGTCTATGTCGGCGCGACAGAATCGGTAATCGGCGACAGTAGCGCGCACCCATTCATTTAAGCATTCGACTCAGTCTGTGCGACTGTCTATTCTGTCTTCAGGCTAACCGTCCCATGATCTCTTTCCTCTTGCCCTATATGTGTCTTTGTGGATTTGTTTTTCTGTTTTACTCGCTGCCACTGACAATGGCAAAAATTGTCGCCAAGTTTAGTTCGCTTGCTATTGATTATATTTGTTTCAGTCTACGATTCAAAACCGCTAATAGGCAGGATGAGTGGCCAGGAGAACGATGGGTTTTTGAGTGAAGGTTCATGAGCAGCATACCAGCCGCGCATACTCGAAATCGTTTTGGAAAATTCTACATTGACGATTGTTTCATTTAATGTTCTTGACTCCCTTCCTATTTGTTGTTCCCCCTTATTCATTTGCTATTGCTATAGTCACCAATCCAGGTTCAGTGTCGCAGAGTAGCCTACGATCTCCGATGTCCAAAACATAAGCAACTCGCATCGTTTCAATGTGCCTCAATTGTTTCTTTCTTTGTTTGTTTGTCCTGTTTGGCATTTCATTCTTCAAAATTTGTTTCTCGTTCTGCTTTTGCGTTGGATGCCGGCTTTAAGGTTATATCACAATAGCAGAAGTAGGTAAGTTGCTAAAGAAACAAGTTCGAACTTTTGTTTTCTTGCTACTCTTGCGGCAGATTATGCTGCTCAGCTCGAGGCTTTTGTCAATAATATTTGAAGGTGTTCCTTCTGTTCTCTTTAAGTACCAGCTTGATTATTTTTATTTTTCTTCTTTACAGGTGCTTCTCACCCAACCCAACGTTACCTTGACTTTGGATCTCATTTCATTTCGTTCATTTTCGTTTTGGTAATTTGAGCGTACCCAAAAGCATCATCAGTTATGTAAGGAATTGAGACAATTATTTGCGCATCGTGTATACGTGCAGTAGTCAAGCCAAGAACAATGAAGTCAAGTCAAGCCGAATTAAATTTCTTTGAGGCTCAAGCAACTCCTGCAACGTCCTCGTTGCGATCTTCCTGATCTAAAGCATGCAAAGCGCGCGGCGCATGCGTGAGTCGCTTACAAAACAAACCAACAATAAACAACTAAACAATTTGCGATTTTCATTAAATAAAAAAGTCGTGAAGTCAAACGCTCAAAGTGGCTGTCAGTGTTTTGCTCAGTCTCCATCATGCTCCGGCCTTATACCTTGATGTTGTTGTTGCTGGCACTTCTGTTCGATTCAGGCAGGCATTGCAGTTATTTGGCAAAACGCCACTTGTACTGTTAAGCCTTCATCCTTCATCTGTCCATCCACTCTTCTATCCATTCCCATTCTTATTGTGATCAGCATCAGTACTTCTTAGTGGCAAAAGCCGCTGGCAACTTTTTTTTTCTTGGGTACGCAACATGCGGTAGGTCCTTTTTTCGACTTTCAACTACTGGATATACAATATGTTTGTATGTAAGTTGTAGTATACTTGAAAACATTTTTGCGTAAATATAATTACTTTTTGTTTTTTACTCAATGCAATTAACGTTTCAATTCTAATGACATTGACATGTCTGCACGAATGTGGGAGACTTCACTCGACTTGGACCTTAGCAGGTAGTTTACGACTTTCTGAAATCATAAGACAGGATTATTTTCCTCATTTGAAGGGTTTATTGGATAAAATAAATTTTATATTTATATCAGCTGAATATAATGAATTGTGCTCTTCAAAAATAATATTTGAAAGTAAGATGTTGTCTAAGAAGTCTCGACTCTCTATGCTCTAGTCTATATGTAAGTATTATGCATATAGTCATACGTAAGGCCATAAAAAAGTTATACACAAATATTAAACGCAATAATGAAAAATGTTTAATTTTCCAAATTTGTGTGGACATTGGGAAGTTAAGGTCATCTATTTGCGATTGGAAACGTAGCATGAACACCGATTTTTTCTGCATTTAAAGAAACGACCCACTCCCACTTCTGTGGGTGACGACTGCCAGACAATCCATGTGTTTCTAAAGACCTTCCAAGAAGAGCCGGGTAGTCCATTCTTCATAGTTGTAGCTTCAACAGAATTTATTTTGGGAAAACATGCTTTTTGCTTGATTGTGACGACATGTGAAAGTACATTCATTTTATTTTTTTGAGATTTTTGTCCCAGTTTATTAAATAAAAACTCTACAAGTAGTTGATTTCTTAATTTAAGGGTTTTTCTGTCTGATTTTCTTTTTGAATCAATTGAAAGTTTCCACAAACTCTTATGTGCACAATTACTTTTCTGATATCTCAATTAGAAATGACGACATTTCAGATTAATTACAGTTCTTATTGGGTTAAAAGATTGGTTTACATATGTAAAAGTACATTATTACATTAACTCATGGCTCACCCTAACTGATTTACATGTCAGCCCGATTACATAATCCATCTTAATACATCTAGATATAATAAGATTTTTATCTATCCATTGTGTGTGGCGTAATTATTTGAAACCTGTTCGGACCAGACATCTGACTACCGGTTAATTTGTTGTTATTACAACAAAGACAACCGAAAAAAGAAAGACTCTACAATAGCAAGAAATAATAACAAGAACAATAGCAGAAGTTGGCATAATTAAAACATGAATGAATGCTAATATGGACAAACATATAAGCGACCCGCAAGTCAAATCTACGCACAGATCGACGAATGACTGGACAGACGACTAGAGAAGGGATAGATGGATAGACAGACAGATAGACCCTTTCATGGTTCGCTACACTTGGTAAGAAAAACACATGAAGCAAACTTACGCCAAAGGCGGCGTTCTCAGTCCAACTGTGTGTTGCGGGTAAAAACTAATTAATAAATTAATTATCCCATTACAAAAACATATACGAGTACATTCATTCAGTCAATAGACAGACAAACAGACAAACAGACAGACAGACTGACATACTGTTACACGCACTTGAATTATGAATATTTTTCATATTAAAAGAAAAATATTTTTGCAGCAGTTGGAATTTTCTTGTGCCTCGTAGATATGTTACAATACATGCATAGCAGTATTGCATAGATAGTTAGTTGGTTAGATATAAAGATAAATAGATAGATTGCTTGGTATTTAGTTGGAGCTAAAGGCACTTTTTGCTGCGTACATTCAAATATGAGTGTGGTCCCGACATTCAACTTGGATAGCAGGTTGCTGGTGCTGTTGCATAACATTATATTTTTCTTTTTTTTTTTTTGGCAGCTAATTAGTGAATTCATTAAAGGCAACGCGCTCGTAATTTTATGGAAATTTTATAAAGGAGTAAGAATGAATTTTGGAAAAAATTTCCATTTTAATATTAAGTTGCATGTAAATTGTTTGGCATAAATTGTTGTAATAATTTTGAAATGCAGCGAAGCATAATTTTTAAACTGAATCAAACCGGACCGGCGATGAGAAAGAGGTTTCTCTATCCTCTTTTGATTAGAACGTTAAATGTACGCGATTATCCTTTTATAAACGGACGGCCGGTCCGGTTCGGTCTGGTCCGGTTCGGTCCTCTTAGCCCGCGACTGCGGCTGATAAATTGCTGCTATTTATTCAGAAATCTTTTAGATATTTCAGAGTTGCAAGTCCATAAATATTAATTGTCTAACTCGATTTGAGGCAAGCACACATGTATGCATCCACATCCACATCGATGCATGTTGCAAGTTGTTGTCGTTGTCTTTCAATTGCCCTTAGCCAAGATAGTTTATTATCAATCGATCGCATTTAGCGGTTTGCGCATGAGCGCACACAGCAAATCTACGTTTATGGAGGGGAGTTGGGAAGATTGGGGCCTGCAATTGCAACTATGACCAAAATCAAAATATTCAAAGAAAAAACCAACCAACCAACAAGCGTTTAGACCTGACATAGTACGATTGTGGCCTAAAGTTAAGAATTATTCATAAGCGGCGGCGGCGGCAGCAGCAACCACATCTGTGATTAATATAGCTTGGAATGTTGGGGTAGATCCAGTGTCTACAATACCTAGTTGCAAGTAACTAATGCTGATTTCAGCACTCATATGTAGTATGTATTGTAGTAAGAATGTACATATGAGTTAGAGCAAGGTAGGGATAAAGAGTATCGAAGGAAGATACTTTCATTTTGCCACTTGAGCGCAAAAGTTATAAATTACAAGGTATAAGTGGAACCTAACCTGGCTTTAAGTCAAAACGTTCAAGTAGAAATCAACAAATATCTACTCATATTTTGCTACACATATTCCACTATATTTCATATCTTTTCCATTTCGCTTAAACAATCTCAATGCTGACATCTACCTGCATATACAAAACCTACTATAGCAATGTAGTAGTACATATTCATATGTATGTATTGTATATTTGTAGATTGGACTTACTATTTGTAGTTAGATTCTTTTGTTATTCGAGTGTTTTCATATAGAACATACAAGAACAATAGCCATCCAGCGAACAAATATCCTCATCCTCATCATCATCATCATCATCGTCATCGCCATTTGCCTGTTCATAATAGAGTTATAAAGTTTTAGTGCATTACACTGCATATCTTCATTCCCTTCCTTTCTGACTTGTTCCCTTCTTTAGTGTGCCAAGCAACATTTTTGTATCTTTTTACAATATACAATAAATGTATGTCGGTCGGTCAGTCGCTCGGTCGGTTGGTCTGAGGTGGAGCCCCCATGGCGTATAACGTGCCGTTTCACTTGTTCTCGCTATTGTCCATCACAATGGAGAGACAGACAGACCAGAGTCCAGGGCGCACACGGAACCGTTCACGCTTTAGTCAAAGTCAAAGTCAAACTCAAGCTAAGCTCCGCTAAACCCAAACCGAACCAAGTCAAGCCAAGTTTCATGTAATTTGGTTTCACAAGGGGACGAGAAGACGGCGATGGAATGAGATAAAGAAATACGTATATATATAATTGTGATTAATTATCCAACATAAAAATATATTTTAGTGTTCTAACATTATGAATTTACCTCTGAATGTTGTATGTACTTGTATGTAGTTACATTCTCACATAAACCAAATGTGAATCACTTCAAATAAGCAGTTTCAAGACTCTTTTTCTTTTGTATGGTTGCTTATCTTAGCTTACAATACAGTAATCCTCTTCCAACTGCCCCTCCCTGTGCGCCCCATAACATCTTTCTTGTCTTTTTGTTCAGTTTTTACTTGTTCAGCATTATTTTTATGTACTATTTTAGATTTAGAATAGAAAGTTATGGCTTTCTTGTTAGTTAACTTTTAATCGCTTCAAATGTTCGTAAATCAGTAGTTAAGTTGAAAAAATTATTCATTTTATATCTTAAATCCAATAAAAGAGTTGTAGTAGTAGTAGTAGTCGAAGAACGGAACTTTAGAATTTCATTGGGGATTTTTGTAATAGTCAAAATAATATTGTAATAATAATATTTAAGCTAAATACATACATCTTTTGCTATTACTATGAGAAGTGTATGCAATAAAAAAAAAAAAAAATAAGAAATTGGTCTTGACCAAGAATTTCAGAAGTTTCTTTGGTGCAATTACAAAAGACTCTTTTGAATCATAAAATATTTTTAAGAACACGAATTATCTGCTATAAATTTATAAATTTTAATTTACCATATAATCCAATAATAATATACAACAATAGATCGTCATTACAGTATTACAATTATAGACAAGTATATATCATTTTTAATAAAGGTAAAATTTTAAAACGAATACCAACACATAGAGTTAACTGCGATTCATCAAACATACAAACTTATGTGTATTAATATTTTAGAACTAGAGAAACTTCAGTTGTTTTAACATGAATACAACAATCAACATTACTTAATACTTACATATTATTTCATTTCTTTATTATATTATGACAAAGTAAATGATAATTAACATAATAAAGGAAAGTAAAATAATAATAAACTTTAAACCGAAGGCCACAGCAGCTTGTAACTTTAAGTTAGTTTTAAGCATACAAGATGTAATAAATAAATAAAAAATACTAATAATAAAAACATGTATAGGTGTGCTTAAAACTCACGAGCCTTTTATGTGAAACACATTGACTGTGTTACTAAATGAATTAATGAAAGTTTGATGCAAAATATCAGTATTAAATTTCAATTTATTTGATATAGCCGATTATTGGTCGATGTTGGCTAAAATATGTTATATAATACATTATTGATTCTAAATACAGAAACTTCGAGAAGACCGCATCAATTGTAATTTTGGAGTTGGTTGTTGGAAGGAGTCGACTTGTGGTCATTTGCCAGTTAAGTATATCCTTTAAAAACTGAATGAGTGGTTCGGCACTATCTGAAGCAATGTTGATGTTAAAGTGGTAACTTCGACTGGTCTAAACAATGTGAACTTAAATAACACTTCCTGAACTCTACTTTTTTCCAATAAGAGGACAATAAATAAGCATGTTGCGGAAAACCTAAAATATCCAGATTAAGATATTCGGAATCAAATGCATTGCTGAAATCTGTGTTAATGACATTTGGCATTTTTCGCTAAAGCCAAGATGTAAATTCTAGCCAGTAGTTGGTGACAGCTTTTTGATCAAACCGTGTTGACATAGAGAAATAGTAGATTTAGAGTGGTGAAAAAAGGAAGAACAAACAGCTTTGGAATTGCCGAAAGTTTTGCAATATCTCTGATGCGCTTTGAAGTGAGAAATTGAATAGTTTCAGAAGCGGCTTACATAGAGATTCAGCACAAAACCTAAATAGACAATTAGGTATTTTGCCTGAACTGGGTGCGTAAGTGGTTTTCAATTACAGGCGTAAAAATGTGCTTACATTGGAAAATGGAAAATTGATGACGATTGCCAATATGTGATTCAGACGAATAAGTGGATTGAAAGATTTTTGATGCGTGTCCCTGAAACGACATGATGACGAAACAAATAAAACGAAGGTTAACTTCTCCTATGCCGAAATTGATATACTCTTCACGCACCCCTAGAAAACATTTTTGCCTATTCTTTTGTGATAGAGCATGCATAAATATTTGTTTATTCATTTGACTTATGTTTAGGGTATAGTCAGTACACATGCAGCATTTCAACACTGAGACCGTAATATTTATATGGGAGCTATATGATCCAGTAAGTCAAGAATCTTGAAATTTACATGTTTCGTGGATATTGATTAGAAACTTATAGTGTCTAAATTTCAGTTCAATACTGAAAAAAAACAAAAAAATGTTTCCAATAAGAACATGAATTTTATTGTGGGGTTTGTATGGGAGGTATCCGACCTAGTGGTCCGACTCAGCAAATGTACTGTATCTAGTAAATAGAAAGGTTCGTGCAAAATTTCAGCTCCTTAGCTCGAAAACTGAGGGACAGACAGACCAACAGATGGACATGGCTTATTAAACTCGTCTCGTCGAGCTGATCAAGAATATAGGTACATACAATGTATACTTTATGGGGTCTCCGATGTCTCCTTCCGTCTGTTAACGGCTTCAACTTAATTTCTCGATTAGTCTCGCTGCTGTCCTTCATGTCGCCGCTGTTTGGACTACATAGTTGTTCCTCGCGGGTCTTAAACTGAAAGTACCCAACGTTACATTCGGCCATCCTGATGTTCGACGTATCCTCTTTTATGTTCCGGATCCTCTGTGTAACCATGTAACCACCAGATTGAGATCTTTGCGCAGAGTCCAGGCACAACTAAGAATGATATCTCGTTCTCAAAGAGCTGTACAGGTTAATAAAAAAAGTACTCAGGAAATGATTTTCTCGATCGGCATTATCGGTATATCATATTAACCCTAGAAAGATAACGATATTTTTTTTTTTGTTCTGATAAGATAACAATACATCTACGGGACGTATGCTGATTTATATCCCTTTAAAATAAGTGGATACATGAAAAAATTCCTTGCTTTGCAAAGACATTGAATAATAACATGAAAAGTGGTTCTAATAGTGACAACAGTGATCATAGAATATCCCTAATAGATTCTCTACTCATGCAGTTCAAAACAACGGCAACAGCAACAGGAACATTTGTACTTATTTCGTGAATGACAATTCTTGCAAACTATAAGCCTTCTTTTTGATCTTTGTATTGTTCTTGTTGTTTTTGATGATTCTATTGCCGCTGTTGGTGAAGTGCTTAGTATAAAATGTATGGAATCGTCTTTAATTGAGTTCAACTATTGAATTCATTTAGTCGTTGATGTCAATGCCGACGCCAGTTTATATGCTGCTGTTGTTGTTGCAGTTGTTTTCTTAATAGTTAAGTTTCATTTCGTGCTGACAATGGTGCATTGTGCGAATTTTCATTGAGCTACACGTTAAGATTGAAAGAGAATGAATGCGTTCATTCGTTATCACAGAACATGGCAACACATGGGAGTTGATGTTGTTTCTGCCGTCGCAAATGTATCTAAGAGACTACAATACATTGAAGTATTCTTTTCATTCACTTTTCACTATTTTTGCAACTTTTTTCACTGCTGATAGAGCTGGTGCTGGTGCTGGTGCTGGTGCTGGTACTACTACCCTGAAGCGCAAACAACTCAACGCACAGAAAGCTTGGTTGCCAGTTGCAACATTCGACGACAATAGAACAATGAGGACAACATCAAATGTTGAATGGAGGCTGCATTTCATGCTCATCAAATGATTTGACATTGAACAATTGCGCGTAATGTTGTCGTACACTTGACAAGCGCGCAAATTGTCGTCGTTTGGCTACTCGAGATGCATTCGACGCAATCGAACCAAGCCAACTCATCTCATCACAACTCAACTGAGCTCTGCTCAGCTCAATTCCACTCAACTCATTTCATGCAACGTGACATGACTTTGCCACAAAGCGAAAGCAAGAAAAGTTTTTTTTTTTTAATTTCAGTTTCGTAGTTCTACCTCTTTGTGGTTTTTTTTTTTATTGATTTTATTTTTATATTTTAGCCGAAAATTTTCGTTGTTCAACGACATGGCATATCATTGAAGTGACCGATCAATCGATTGATCAAATGATGTCATGTGATAGCGACGTTGATGGTGACAAGGTCCCCACTAGTTTGATTGAAATTGTCCAATAATAACAACTACACGAGACAATGTTAGTTGCTTAATGAAGTGACATCGTTAGATACAAGTTCTACTAACATTGAATTCAACTGAAACATACTCCACGTACATCGAAATCAACAACAATCAACAATGTTGATGCTGATGATGCTGATGATGATATTGCCGCTCTCCAAAACGACATTCACAAAACACAGTACACTGACACTACTGACTTTTATTCCATATACTTGTATCTACAAAACAATAATTATTTGATAGCTTTTATTGAAGTTATTGCAGTTGAAGCGTAGGTTGTTGTCTTACTAGTTGCCTTTTGTTGTGTTCGAGAAACTATAGTCAAATGCCAAAAGTCATTATCCTAAGCTATATTTACCGTTCACATCGAGTCGGCTCAACTCAACTCAACTACGTTGAGAATAGCACACAGGGTCACTCACAATCTAATATCGTCCATATGCCAAATTTGGCTAAAAAAATTGTTAACATTTTCCTTCTTTTCTTAAAAGATTTTTCGTCGTTGGAACAACTGTAAATAGCGCATTTTTGTCGCTCCTTAAATGGTCCAACAAGGTTCAATAAACGCGAAAAATTGGGAAATAAAAAAACTATCGAATGTATTTAAGCTTCTGTTGCTATTTCATTCTATTCACTTCAGTTCTCTCCCCTCCTGTTGGAGTTGGGATATTGTGAAGAAAAACAGCAAAAGAATTTTGCATTGTTATGCCCAAAGGTTACCTCTTATACGAATAGAACAGTGAATACAGTTAGAAAAAACATAAAGTAAAAGTATATAAAGTTGAAATGACATGGATACACTTTCCAACAAAATCCCTCAAGTTGTAAGGGATTCCTTTTAAGATAATGTTGAATGCAGAATTTTTAAAATATTCTAATATACCAAAACCTATTGAGTTGCTCCAAAATTGAAGTTGGATTTTTGTTTTTTAAATGGGTGTTAATGGTTGCAATGTTTTGGGAAATGGGACATACACAATCACTAACACATAACTCAGAGATCTGTTTAATTCGAGATTGAAATTGTACTTATAAAGAAATTATACAAGTATGTAAAATCATAGTTATTGGGTATATTGTTGGGTGAGAAATTCTAAGGAATGAATGACTTGAATTGGGTATAGATCTTTATATCGTCCGACCATGTGTGTACGACATCGTACACGTGATAGAAGTGAAACTTCTTAAAAACAGAAAGAGAGAGAGATCATCTCAAAGTCTGTCAGTCTGTCTTTCCGTCTGTGTATTGCTTTTGGTTTCTTTGGCGTGCCTAATTGTTGTTGTAGTGTTTACTGCATCTTGTTGTTGTGGAAATGTAATCTCTTTTTAGAGACTTTTCCGGTGGGTTTTATTTTTATTATTTGTTGTCGATATGGCAATAGGAATACACGTTCTGTGAAAATGGTAGGACTTCAAACCTAGTGCGGTTCATGAGATACAGAATTATCAAAACGTGACGATTTTTATTTGTTCACTCAAATTTTTAGTATAAATTTTTGCCCAATGCCGCTAAAGACGTATCACTTCAAAAATATTGTCCTTTATTCATGTGAGAGAAATTGAAAACCTATACTATACAAATGAATACTCATGTCAATATTAATTAAAAAGACTTTTACTTTGAGATCTTCTTTAGGACTCGCTTTTGAACAACAATTGATTTTCATCATTTAAATCTATAAACTTAATTTCTGATACAATACTCATAATTCCATTGATTCATCAGCTTCAAGTAATTCGATCGAATTTTTCTTTTAAGGTTTCTTATCAATTTACAATTTTAAGAAACTTAATGGAAATATGCCTGGATGACACCTTATTATTATTTTTTTTTTTATTATGTGTACTAAATATTGGTAAAAATAATAAATATTGGCAAAAGCTGAGAATGGAAGTCAAAGATTTTAAAATTTTTTTGCGGGCTGCCGATTATGTCTCCCTTGGGAATCGCGTACTACAGTTTAAAAACCAATGTTCTACAGATTTTGGTCATACCATTTCGAATTTCTTTTTTTTTTTTCACCGTGTAAATTGATAGTTTTTAATAGTACAATCGTTTCATGAGAGAAGTTCAATATTCTTCTATTGCAGCGTGTGAGAAACAGTGTGAGTGGTTTCTATTGTTGTTGGGGAATTGCAATTAGTTGCGTTTTAAGATATTTTATTTGTTGTTATTGTTGTTGTTGTTCCTGTTGTGTTTGTTGTCCTACAAACTACAAACTCGAGCACCCCAATGTTGTTTCGTTTATCGGATTTTAGCTCTTTTAGCCATCGCCATCGCCATCACCATAGCGTTTATTTAATGCTACAAAGTTGTCTATTTATGTTGGCTTAAATTATGTTGTTCGCGTTGCATTTTTATCTCAATTTTCTTTTTAGTACTCGCTACCTTACCTTATTAGCTTATTTTCTTTGGTGTACTGCTACTGTTGTTGTTGCTGTTGGATAAATTTCTGAAAGAAATATTTTAAAGAAAGTTGCTTAGTTTATGCATGCGACCTTTTGGGTCGTTCATTCGCTCCTTGTTTTCTTCGTTCGAATCGTCGGATCGCTGGTTAGTTCGTTCGCATTGTTATGAAGCGTGCGGATGGGGAAAAAGAATTTCAAAGAATCATAAAACAAAATAAAAACTGCTGGCGTCTCATAACTTGTTGCAATGTGAAATTTAGTTGCTCTTTAACAGCAGCAACAGCAACATCAAAATCAGCCACAATAGCAATATTGTAATAGCAACAACCGTTGTTAATTCTGTTGCTGTTGCTGTTGATGCTGCTGCTGCTTCTTTCATGGCTCACGCCTTAGCTTCCTTGGTACATTTGAAGAAACTGAGGCGCAGATGTTGTCCGTCATTAGTTTGATTGAATCTTATTGCAGGCAATTAACCTTCATGACTTAAAGAAAAGTAGACGACGAGTAGAATGAGTTTACCAGATCTCTGTATAAAAATAATAATTATGTTACCCCAACAATTTCAAGGCAATAATAACTTTATTTTTTATTTTTTCTTTTTAATTTTTTGTTGACTTTGTTTCGCTTTTGTCTTATGTTTTTGTTACATACTTAAATAATTTGTATATTATATGCGCCCTTGTCAACTTGCATGCTGCACTAATTACCGGCGACAAGTTTGTTGTTCCCTAACTGAATAAGGCCAGAGCCAGTAAATGATATGCCTCAATTAATTAGCAAACGCCAAACGCCAAAGAAAAAGTAAAGTCGAGTTGAGTTGAGTAGAGAGAAAAACGAGAAAAACCACAAGTTGCACGAATTTGAGATGAAGCCCACTCGCGCTTATTTGCATGACGATGATGTTGCCAACGATGATGTTCATGATGTTAATTTTGATGATGACGATGACGACAATGATGAGGTTGATGATGATAAAATGTAGCTGAACTAAGACATCATCAGACAACAGAAAAAGTCACGGCAGCAACCTGATCGAAACAGTCAACCAACCAACCAACCAACCGACCAACCGACCGAACGACAATTAACATGAATGAGAGACGAAGAGTCTACCTAAGCAGGAGTTCAAAACAAAAACAGGCCATCTAACTAACCAAACCAACCAAAGTATATGTTAGTTAAGCTAATTCAAAGCGAGCTCAGTTCAGCTAAGACAAGTCGAGTTCCATTGAATCGAAAAGTAAAAATATTTGAATTTCACTTACACGATTATACTAGCTAACCGAACATGCAGACATCATTGGTTGTACACTATGAATTAACTTAAGAAGTAGGTTGAAGTATATTTAATACAAGTAAAAGAAGAAAATGTTAAAAGAAGAAACTCTGACACTTTTGGTTTCAACAAAACGTAGATACACTACACGATAATTATGGTTTCAATCATTTAAAGTTTGTACCAAAGTCATCCTTTAACTTTCCTTGAATCGTAGGTAATTAGAATAACCTAATTTTAGATCAATTCAATTAAACTGAAAGACTCAAAGAACTGATAAATAGATAGCGTTTCATAGTCTCATGCAATTGAAATTGTAGAAAATTGTATTGTAAATGTTTTGATATTATTTATTATTTTCATAGTCTTTTATAATCATGTATTTTTAGCATCATCATATTATGTGAAATGATGTGATCATTTAAAGAAAATATCACTTTCTTCACTAGCAAGTTCAAGCTTCTGCAATAAGTTTTTGCTTTAGCAAAGCCTGGTGGTATCATTTGGAGATTCTGACTTGTAATATTGTAAAACCAGTTAAAGAAGAATGATTGATTAATCAGTGTTGATATACGAGTATGATGACTACATCTTCAACAAGGATAGTTGTGGTTGTGATAGACAATCTGGATAGAGGAAATCGGAGACCCGAATGAATTGAATAAAAACATAAAGACTTTACGGGAGTCCCATGCTATTTTCTAAGCATTACAAATATCAGATTAAAGTAATGAGACATCTAATAATAATGTAAAGTGTATAAACACCCAACGACATACAATAAACGACAAACGTTGAATAACATAAACGACAAAATACCGATTTGTCAGTTATTCTTGCCGTCGAGTTTGGTATAGGTTTCTCTGTGTGAGTATCTAAGTATCTGTCGCTCTAAGTCATCTGTGATTGCGCTGCATACCCCCCATAACCCCCCTCCATTTCCTCCTTACCCATTTCTCTTTCTTTCATTCTCATCCATGTGTCTCTATGTTTCTTCAACTTCAGCGCATTACTAAGTAGTAAGAGTTGTTGCAAGGAAATTGCATGCAGCGCATTTTTTGTCATGACATGACAGCATCCTAATTCATCATTATATTTAACATAGTTAAAGCTGATTGAGTTCGTACGCTTGAGAGAAGGAAATCAAACAAAAAGATATAGTAAGTGTATATGGAGAGGTAAAGAATTGTTGTTATAACGTTGCATGCAACAATCGACCGAACGAGTAAAGGAGCAAAAGCGATCTGCAACAGACGATCTAAACGCGACTATAACTATTCATGCATGTCTCCGTGAGCGATAGCAGTTGAAGCTTAAGAAGGGAAGTCAGAAGTCAGGTGAGAAGAGCGGCGGAGAGGCAAGGAGATATGAAAATGTTGCATGCAGATGCAAAATGTTGCGCAGCTGCTAAGCATGAAGACGATGGCAATGGTTGGCGATGGTTGGTGTTGCTGGTGATCATGATAATGATGTTCATGATGAGGATGGGGATCACATTTAAGTATAACTTATGACTGTGAATAAAGGAGAGGTGGGAGCCGTACCGTAGACCAACATTTTGCATTTCGATGACATTATCAGACTCATCACAGTCACGGGTGTCAGCATCATTACACATACAAGCATTTATGTTATATAGATTTTATTTTTTCAAAATGCTCTCAAGTTGACTTTATATGAATGTATCTTTCACTCTTAACTCATTGTCATTGTTGTTTTTGGATTTGTTGAACTGCAACATTGGATTTCTTGTGGCACAAATTGGGCACGGGTCGTGATTTGGTTTTTTTGTATCTTTGGCATGCTTTTGACGAAGATTTAACTTTCATTTCCTTGAGGCTTAAAAACGATTTTCAATTAAAATCACAAAGGGAAAAAATGTCAACTCATGAAAATGGTGAAAATGGAAAACGCAAAATGATTTCTGTTGCCTGACAAAACAAAAGACAAATCATTTAAGTGAAACACCGTTGAAAAACGGGCAAAATATCACAAATCACAAAATACCAAATGCGCTAATGAAGTCATAAAACATTGAAGTGAGCAAATGTTGAAACAATCTCGTAGACGTGTCAGACGATCTTGTTGTTGCCAAAACCAACAACCACAACATCGATGTCTGACATGGTTTTTGGTTACGATTTCGTTGGATTTGGATGTGGTCTCATATATGCAAATATTATTTTGTTATTTTGTGTCAACCACCACCGACACCGCAACCACCCACAAAGCTAAGCAAAATCATGCAACAATTGACTGAAGCTGACTGGGCTTTCAGCATTGAGCGGGCGGCCGGCAATGAACATTGAAATGCGATCAATGTAGAGATCTCGGCATATTCGAGACCTCAACCAACCACCTCGAACGTCTGTCGCATTTCCATTTGATTTTTTTTTTTTTTTTTTGTGGCTTGGGATTGGAATATCTTTGTTTGTTGTTATTGTCATCGTCATCGTCAAAAGCCAAGAAAGACAAACATAAAAAAAAAACAGAATAAAAAATCGATTTGAGTACACGATCTCTTGCGTTTGGGTCCCTTTTTGGTTATACATAGTTGGTTTAGCTATTCAGTTGGTCGGTCGGTCGGTCGGTTGTTCAGTAATATTTTTCGCGTTGCCGTCATTTTAGCGTCTTTTATCTCAAGAATTGGTTTCTTCGGGCGTACACCCTCCTTGCTGCTTTCCTTCCACGTATATGTTATTTACTTTTTCCTCTGCAATAACTTTGTACTCCTTTCTTCAGAAGAAGAGATTCATGTTAAAAATATGCAAAACTCAATTCATTCAATCTTTCTTTTTTCATTTTCTTCTTTGAGGTTTTCTTTATTTTTGGTGTTTCTTGCACCAAAATGCGGTCGCATTACTTAAATAAAAGATTTTGATTTTGTTTTTTTTTTCTTTTTGTTTTTTTGTTGTCATTGTCGTGGCATAAATGGCATAAATATTCTTGACCGCGCAACACAAATTTTACTTTTCGTATCTTCATTAAGATTTTTACTATATGTACGAGTATGTAGATACATAATAAAAAGATATATGTTTTAAATGCCAAAAAATTATAACAAAACCAAAAAAAGGTCATGCAAATTTACTTTCACTTTTGGTATATCATCGTAGCTATGATACGTGATAGATTTACCAAGATTTGCATTAGAATTGGTTAGGATTTCCTTTTAAAACTTGTGAAAGTGTATAAAAAACGAGATACTCACGGTTGATGTCCACATATGTATTTAATCCAATATCTTCTAGTTGGAACTTAAATGCAAAGTCAATACTTTCGAAGTTCGAAAATGAAAAATAATTAAACGAAACAATTAAAACTGACAAGATTATACTCAATGCGGGATAGTAGATATTTATGTGTTTGGGGATATACTATGACACATTTCATATTTTTAGGACTACTAGCGGATGTTTTGTAATTTACAATAACAGTGAAAATCGCACACAATCCTTTGCATTGTTTAGAAGTTCTGAGTATCGGAACGGAAGTCAATGATTTGAGCCCCCAAACAAAGTTTCTTCATTCAGCGTTCTTACTGCAAAAAATACTTCAAATGACATTTCTTAGAGTCAATAATTCTTAACCAATTGATTATTTAAGAATCAGAATAGAAAATATTTTTCACCATCTGAAACAAAAGGAGTAACGCAAAGGTTTTAACTCCCATACATCTTCAAAATAAGATTATTTGGCGGTCCTATGCACAAGACTACAAACCGTACTTATTTTTAAATTAAAAAAAAAAAAAAGAAACTCAAGAAACTTTACTTTTTAAGATTGTCTCACTTAAATGTTGACCGCGACTACGTTTCAAGTAATCCATACCACAAGTCTAATTTTGAGTCACTTTTTTGAGCATATTGGCTGGAACCTACAAGTAATGTTCTCTTCTAATTCTATCATTGACTTTGGCTTATTGGCATAGACGATTGCTTTAACGTATCCCAAATCATTCCAAATCATTAATCGTTAGCGGGCGATAGCCTTTGCTGTAAACGCCGATGAAAGGACAATGAAGTACCATTGTTTAACGGGCTCACCTGTCTAGGAAGACTTAAAAACACGGTGGCAAGCACATGGACAATTATTTTTTTAAATATTTTCCTCTTTCTTCAATACAATTGGTAGTACATGAATTGTTTTAAATTCTAGGTCGTTTCTTGGAAGAGCCTTCAAAGACACCGTCGACTGTGCTTTGTTTCGGCTTTGTATTACAACGCCATAAAAATCAACAAATATCAGCTGATCGAACGATGTTAAAACTCTCAAATGGCGTGATTGGTTAATGAGTTTTTATAACTTTAGTACTGATACTTATGGCAAGGTTCATATTCTGTGTATCGGGAGATGTAAGTAGTCAACTATTAAAGTCTCTTTCATCTATGAAATCATATCTACTTAGTATGTGGCATAGAATAAATTCACTTGCAAATAAATATTTTATATGAAAAATTAAAATTTCCATGAATTTCCATCTACTGTAATAGTACTAAGTACAATAGTATTGTATTTGACCCATTTCATGCCAAACTTTCTACAACAAAATGTGGAAAAGCGCCGTATGTACAATAGTATGTAGAAATAAAATACACAACATTTGTAATTACTTTCTTTTGTTCTTAATTTATTTTTCGCATTTAATTAAAATGTTTTAGTTGCATTTCATTTTATTTGGAGTTTTGTATGTTTTGTAAATTTAATTTTTATTTTTTGCATTTCATTTCACATTTATGAATTTTTGCATTATATTGTATTATTTTTATTTGAAATTTAACAATGATTTTCATTTTCTATTCTAAAATGGAACATTTTGAGTTTACATAAGTATTTTTTGTATAATTTTTTTTTTTTTGTGCGGGAATTTATGTTTTTGTTTCTTTTTTTTTTTGTGTTTTATTTTGTTTAATTTTAATAACTAATTTTCTTTAATGAAAATATGCTATGATCTAATGAATAAATATTTAAAATATTTAATATTGCATTTGTTTTGTTATATTGTAATAAATTTTAATAGTTTTTGTGCTTTATGTGAATATCGTTTTTATTTTACAGCGACAAAAAATTCATTTGTGCAATTTATTCATATAATTTCTTTTATTTATTTTAATAAATTTAATTTTTATTTTTTTTAGATATAATTTATACTATTTAGTTATTAATAAAAAAAAAGCATTAAGTATTGTAGTTAAGTAAGGAGTTCAGTATTTCCTTTTTATTCAATTTCTTTTGTACATAAAGAATAACTTAAATGACTAGTCTTTGGTTGTTTTGTATTTATTTAAGTATCTGTTATATGAATTGAATGAATGAATGAATGAGTGATTGAATAGATCGATGATTGATTGAATAAAATATAAATGATTAAGTAACTAACGCCTTAGAGAATAAAAACAAAAGCACAAAAAAAAAAAATAATAATAATAAAATAAAATAAAAACCAATAGTATCTATACAATGTTTATAAAAATTATTGATTGATAAATCGATTGATCGATTGCTTGATTGAACTCTTTTGAGGAATGTAAGTTGTTTGCTTGCTGGCTGAGTAAGATTTTCTTGTTTCTTATAATTAAAAAAGTTAATAGCGAGATACACGATTTCATCGTAGTTGAAGTTTATAATATTTATACATTTCACATTTATTTTCTCAAACTTGTTTCTCATGATATTGATATGCATGTTTCAATAAACATATTCAAACTATCTACAGTATTATAACAGATAGAATAGGATGGATCTCCTTATGTCATTAAATCACAAATCACCGCCTACCTGCTTGTGTGCCTATGTTTGTAGGCATGGATTTTAACACAATGAAAACAAACGTAAACCGAAAACTTTGAAAGTTTCCTTGATTTTATTTTAATTCCTGGAAATATCCTTTGCGAAATCCTTTCGCAAAACTAATGCCAACCAAATGACATGATATATGATATGATATGATGACGCCGATGACGATGACGATGACGAGGGTAATAAAGTGTTCTCATGAAACGTGCATGGCATTCAAAATCAAGTTTTGTATCGTTTCTCAATAGTTATGGGTGGCAAGAATTCTACGCCACAACGGAAATATGCACTTCCGACACTAAAAAGTGGCAACTTACTGACAAACTTAGTATCTTTTTTTATCATCATCATCATCATCTTCATATGTCAGGCTTTGCGTTGTTTTGCGTTACGATGAGTTGAGTTAAGTTTATTTTCGGGTCGTTTTTGAAGTCAATTCCTAGCTCAAATTGAGTTTGTTGACTTAACCACCATTTTTATGAGCTTAACTCTCACTTGCCCCCGATGTGAATTTATTTACACGTATGTGTGAGTATGTGTGTTGTGTGTGTGTGTGTGTGATTGTGTTGTGCATATCAATGAGTTTGCCTATGCCATGTTGCAGCAACATTTAATGTTGCTACCGTATCCCTTTACCCTTTTGCAACATGTAACTGGTGATTTCATTGCCAAATCCAGCTAAGGTTGCTGTTAAGATTTTGTGTGCTTTGAGTGCGACGCGTTGTCCAATCAAACTCAGGCGTGGTGGCACTAGACATCGGCGTTGTTATTATTGCTGGTGCTGGTGCTGGTGCAGTTGCTGGCGCTGGTGCTGGTGCTGCCGGGCCTTTTTCCACAACATAATGTTGGCATGAGTTAGCCGTTACTCAGCTAGCGACCACCATCGTCGTTGCCTGCGGCCAATGGCGGGTGGCAGCAACGGCAGTGGTGGCATCCTGTTGCTGCAACTCTAGGCTGCTCGCAGAGAATTGTGGCTGCTGTGGCAACATGTTTGCGTGCAATAGCGATGGCGATGGCGACGTGACGACTGACGACATTGAGGAGCTGTGTTGACGCTGATGTTGTTCCAGTTGGTGATGATGAAGATGATGATGCTGATGATGCTGGTTTTGTTGTCGTTGTTGTTGCAACGGCATCTGCAGCTGCAATTGTAATTCTTGCGGCTGATGATATTCATGCTCATCCACATCATCCACATAAGCATCGTATGCGTCATGCGGGACTTGCTGTTGCTGCTGATTGGGATGATGATGACGATGCTGTTGTTGTTGTTGCTGCTGTTGCTGTTGATGATATGAAAGATAGTGTTGGGTATTTGGTTCTGGTGGAGCTGTGGCCGTGACCATTGCTGTCGTCATTGCTGTCAACGATGATGATGCTGAAAGCGTGGGTTGATATTGTTGTTGCTGTTGTGGCAATGGCAATGGCTGGAGGCCACGTATACTATCCGCTGGATGTGCTGTGTAAATATTGCTGCGTCTTAAATGATTGTTGTTGTTGTTGGAATTGTTATGAGCATCGCCGCCACCAATACCACCACCGCCACCGCTAGAACCATTCATGCTACTCACATTGGGCCGTTTGTTGCGCGACCACCACTGAACATGTGTATCTATTGATCAATAGAGTAGAGAAGTAATAAAAAAAAAAATCAGAATGCTGTAGATGCATATGGGAGAAAGAGGAAGAAGATGGAAAGAAAGCTTTTCTTTTCCTTTTGTATATATGGAAAAATAATATAGATTTTCGATTTTAAAGTTTTTCTTACCATTTCTATGATTCGATGACTTTTTTCTCCGGCAACGCACAACAGCAATCATGATGATTGCACCAAAGAGTGCCGACAGTACGGAGACAATGATGAGCGTCAATGGCCAACCAAGTTCTGTAGCTTTTTCTACAATGAAATGGACGAAAAGTAAAAGATTATTAGCTTTATAGATACTTCCGGCAATGACATGGATCTCCTTGTCGTTACTGTTTGTTATTGTACAAAACTCACCTATCGTTCCCTCAAAGATGAACGTGCTCTTTGTGGGCATTGCCCAAGAGCATAAATCACATGTCGTAAGACCATCACTCAGGACTGGCTCATCGACAAAGAAGGGTGGTCTTGGGGGCGGTGGCACAAAGCGACCATTCCACAAGCCATATTCACTGGCATCAAAGGCCAACGGTGAACCATATAAATCGTGTTCATCATCAAAGATATCGAATGTACCATCCCGAAAGCCGCCGCTCAAATCCTCTGCTGAGCTGGCAACGAGACTAGCAATGCGCGGTTGACTTAAAGTGGGCAGGATGCTATTGGCGACAGCAGATAGTGCTATGACATCGTCCTGTTCGTGATTTACAGCGTAGCTTAAGCCAGCGTCCTGCATAGACCCCAGCGTATCTATACTAGTTGCGACAACATCTTCGACATCGTTCTCTGGTGTTGCTGTCGTTGGCAGGAAATTAGAAAGTTCCAAGCTTGTTGCCGCAGCGACAGTCGCTTGCAGTCGTTCCTTTAGCATGAGTGGCATAAGCAACACGGTACTTGTATAGTTGGCAATGGCCGGCATCTTGTCCTCCTCTTCTCTCCTCTCCTTACCTTTTTTTCTTTTCTTTTCTTTTCTTCTATTCTTTTCTCTTCTCTTCTTCCCTTCTTTTCTCTTGTATACTTATTAGTTTGAATCCTTTTCTTTGTTGTACAAATTTACGATAATCCTTTTGTTCGCGCTCTCGCATTCACTTCCAGGCCACGATTTTAACTTTGGTTATTGGAATGTTTTACTGACTGGGAACTCAATTGAATACGATTTTTTTGCTCATTTTGTTGGTTTTGCCATTGCAATCGTCTAATAAATTTAAGTTTTTTGCCATTTTTCTGTGTCCTTTGATGTATCTGAAATTGTAAAGCAAAAATGATATTATATTTTTAGAATCATGCATTTGACTGATACTCGATATACAATGAGTAATAGTACAATAATTGATATTGACATTTTATTTTCTTTGACTGACATTAACAAATTGTTTGGTTGGTTGTTTGGTTGATTGACTATTTTCGCTTCTTCCTTCTTATGCTTTATAACTAATACATAATTCTATCAATGTCATTTTATTATGGTTAATTTCTACCCAAACCAAAGATACTCACACTGAACATAAAGAAGACCATGTAATCCGCTTTTAGCAAAGTCCATAAATATTTGTTTTCTTTTGGATTACCAAAGGTATCCCTTATGCTCCAAGGTAGTAAGTATCGTATCTATTACAGTAGTCAGTCAGCAGATACATATACATTCAAGTATATACGAGTAATATGCCAAATAAAAAACGAAAAATTCCCAAATACTTTTCGAGTTCTGTTTTTGCACTTGACACGCTTAGAGCGAGTGTTCATTCATTCATTGGTAAGTTCAGTCACTTCTTCGAGTATCTATCTTTCTATCTATCTATCTATCTAACGTTGTCGAATGTTACTTCATGTGGAAATTGAATTTTTGAGTGGCAGTCGCTCTGTACTTTCAGGCATTCCCATCCCAACTATATGTAGTACTGTTGATGTACAGGAAAACATGGCTCTGACACTCTATGGAAGTATCAATATTGTTTGTATATACATACTTGTATGTGTCGAATGCTAACGAGAATTGACAGCTCGACAGTTTGATATTCTTCATTGCTTTTAAGTCCTTTACTACTAACTTTCTTCTCCTGCTCCTCTTTTTCTTTATTTTTACATAGTTGAAATCGCTTATCAATGTTTTTGGCTTTGTTTGAATGAGAGAATTGGGGGAGGTGTTAAGATTCAATTTTTTTTTATCTAAGCCCAAAGGCTAAAAGTAAATTTAAGTCAAAGAAATGAAAAATTAAACATTTCTAGATATACAGATGATTTACATTTGGTTTATATGTTTAAGTGGGAATTGTAAATTTCAGAATCAGACTCACTGAAATATTTCTATTGTAGACTTTCGATCTACGCCGTTTTAATGATTTAAAGAGTTTCTATGCAAATGTAAGAATAGAATTGCTACTCGACTCTATGTCAAGTTCAACTGGAGAGTCCTTGGGATGCTTGCGGCAGTCAGAAAGTTGGATTCATTATATTTTGCAGATCCATAATGGTGTTAAAGAACTTAAGGGGATTTTGCTTCATTTGGTTTAACAAATCCCAACTTTAATAGAAAAATGGAACGAAGGTTTCACATATTTGCCATTCATTTATAACATTTTTATTGTAGTTTTACCAAAAGAATATTCTCGATATTGTAAGATGCAATTTCGTATTATTTAAAAAACCTTTTACATTTCTTTAACGTTGATTAATTCACCAAACGTTGAGTGGTAATAATCATGATAAATCGCAAATAATTTGCATGTGACAAGCTTTGCAGTGCTTTTAAGTTATGATTATACTACAATACTTAGATGGACGGACAGATGGATGAATGGATGGATGGATGGTGAGATGGTTGGATGGTTGTTAGTGAACGGCTTAAAAGTAACTGCATTTAGCACGTTTTAAACATTAGTAAGAAAGAAAACAACAGGCAATACATTGAAACGGACCCAACAGAACGCCGAGTAGCTAAAATCGCTTCAGGTGGGGTCTGAACTTTGTAGCCCCTGGCTGACATAAAAAACTAGAAAGGAAAACCAGAAAGAAGAGTTTGTGACTTCGAACAGAGGAAAGAAGAAAGTTTTCGCCCATCATTGTAATGTTGCAAACAGATTCAAAAATATTGCAACATAGATCGCGTAGACAGTAGACAGTAAAGGTGTAGGAAGTGGAGCCATGGCAGTAGCCAAAATGGCACATGTTCATGTTGCATGTTAGTGCATTTGTGCTTTCTGCATATTCAAGTGTTGTACTATTGAAGTATGATGGTATGGTATGGAATTGGATTGTGTGGTTGGGGGCATGGATGGGGAAAATTTTGACTGTTAAGCACTCGCCTCAGCTTAGCTTAGTTCAGCTTGGTATGGTGTGGCGTAAACGATATTTAGTCATTCTCAAAAATGAGAAAACGTGATGCGCATAAATTGTAAGTTGCCAGAAACGGAATCGGAGTCGACGTCAGAGTTGGAATCACTTATAAATCGCAACGCAGAACCATCTATGAATGAACGTCTGAATGAATGAATAGATGGTTGGATAAATAGAAGAAGGGTGGATGAATGAAGAAATGAATAAACATTGTAAATGAACTCGTATGAATATGCGAAGCGCGCCAACCTGGAAATGGATGGCGTTAACAACCGTGATGTGGGTGGCGTCGCGAGCTCATAATAAATTTTTGTTTTGCGTTTTTAGTAACTACGTAACTGAAGGAAAAGATACATTCTGTTATAAAAAAAATTCATGATGATAATAAATGGGAGAAAACCTTATGTTATATTGCATAGATACAACATAACTTTGCTCCAGAAGAGTTTGATTTGTGGCCCAATTTAATATTCAAGCAAAGCGTATGAAGTCAACTTCTTCATATGTCATGCAACATAGTAAGTACAATAACATAAGAGAACGTATCGTGATTGTTCTAAGGTGGAATTTATTTACTTTACCATATGAATTTTTGGATTTATCTAGTCATACTTGTTGTTGTCTCATAAAATCCATACTTTCTTTCCATGGACATTCAATAATTTACCTTGTTTAAGTTCAATAAAATATTTGCCACCACATTTTTTATTCATTCATAACCTTGATGTAATTAATTTATTACATTTATTTATTTATTTGTTTGTTACTTTTTAATGCAAAAATTTTTTTTTAATTTTACAAATTTAGAGGTAAATATAAATAATTAATTTGAGTATTTGTAGAACTGAGATTTATTGCCATTGTATGCTGAGAGTAAAAAAGAAAACAAAATCGAACTTCAGTACTCTGACTCTATGACTATAAATACACATTACCATATTCAGATGTGTGTGATATCAGGCTATCAGTATGTTTATCATGATTGCGCAGACTTTTCTTTACCTACTTTCATATTTCAAAACACACAATGTTCAATTCAATGGAAAAAAATAACTCATGTTAAGATATATTTGCCATATATGTATAAATCCATATTTATTACATTCTTTAATCATAAAGAGATGAGATACTAGTGAAAATATATTTACATATTTCCATACATTGTATTGAAGGACTAGTTTCTACTTTACAATGATATGATTAAGTCTAAAATGGAGCTATAATTCTTCCAAATAGTCAGTACACTCTTTAGTTTTGAAACTCTTTTCCACTTTTAGCAGCAGATCAATGAATAACAGTGCAATTCAGTGTAGTAAATCGTTAAGTTAGAACACATATAATCTGAGCACTTACAATAGATTTAAATTTCAATTTAATAGGTGGAACTGTGATTACTTGAAAAAGCTTTTAAAACTCATGATTTAAATCAAACCAATAATTTGATCGTTTACAGAGGTTTTCCAAAGAACATGACAATTTAGATCATTTATTTTATTACAAGAATATTAATTTCAATAGAATTTAATTGTTTTATGTCTCGTGAACTACAAATAAATATTTGAGTTGTATAATTTTATCAACTAACTTGTAAGAAGAGTTTCGTTATTATTGGAAATGAGATATTCGATTTAGACTATTCAGACTATCATTTGTTTCGTTCGATGCAGCACGGACTGTCGGAACAGCTATTCCAATCTTACGAAAAAGTTGAAAATTAGGTGGTCCAATGGATTGCCAGACAAGATCTGGATTTCTGCAAGTGTGGAATCCATGTTTTGCCTGACATACATATGGATGAAAGTCATAACCAGCGACGTTAATTCTTTTGATTGACGTATTCCTTCATTTTGATTACAAATTAATGGCTGAATTAAGCGAAGGAACGGCAGTTTCATAGGAAAAGACCTAATATTACTTATGTACTGTACATTTGATTCACATTTCCCTCATTTCATTAAAGCATCATTGGGTTTAATAATTATCACACTTACGTTTGATATACTGTATACAATGAAAATGAAAGACTGATGTTTGATATACTGTATTCAATGGAATCCCAGCATATCATCTACATGGTAAAGTCTACTACTTCTAAACAGATGTCAATTAAGCTATGTACGAGTAACAGTTTAGAACTGCAAACTAGAAACTCAGGGCATGAAAAATATCAAAATAATATTACTTACATCAAGAGAGTAAACCGTTTTCAGTAAAATAACATTTCATATTGCAATGTGTTTAATTTTAGCAATAAATTTAAGTATAAAATACGAAACTTTCAATAGTATAATTTTTAAGTAATTTTTAATTTTTCAGGTTAAAAAAAGGTACAAAATTTTTATCAAACCATAAGTTCGATACATATTTATCTAATTAGGAATGATGACACCCATAAGTAAGTATGTATGTCAGTAGAAGAAATCGTTGTCAAAATAGATAAACCTAAACTGAAATAGGTTTAAATTGGTTTATTACTCACTTAAGACGAAGAAAAAAGAAAAGAAAATAAAAGAAATATTGTGCTAAGCCACTTGACTTTGGTTGAATGATTGAAATGATAATGATTTTTCTTAAATGAAGATGGTGCAACCACATTTCTTCGATTCCTGGTTGGTTGATTGGTTACTATTGGCTTATCTCATAAGTAACATACATTTTTCAGCTCGATAAGACATAAAAACTCGTAAATAAATAAATATATATATATGTATATAATTTTTATTTATTTTTTTTTGAATTATACATTTTGATGATGGCATTTCATTTCATTTTATTTTCTACATATTAAATTGAATTGAGTTTTTTTTTTTTTTTGTTTTCCTTTTGTACAATAGTTTTTGTTTTGTATGTTCAACTTCATAGCGAGTTGAACAAAGATGAACAATGAATTGATGAAGGTTTATCACACACAATTCAATCGTTGAATAAAGGAGGGGGGAACAACTGTACAAACGACTCTATTAAGACGATAGACAGTTTGTTGTCTTGTTGCCTTTGAATTGAGTTTTGATGGTGAACAAAAACTTGCATATGAATTAGAAAATTTAGGCGCTTCACAAAATTCGTATCTTATTAGCTACGAGAAGTTTTTATTGCTTTCGATCTTTTTTCTTTTATGTTTTAAAATTTCAATAAGAAATCAATAAGCTGTCATTATTAACCATTGAGGAAGTTCTTTTGTTATTACTATTTTTGTTTTTTAGCTTGGCTCACAATTTCATACTACACACATGAAGCAAGAGACTCCAATGACTCCCATTCAGTGTTCACACACGCGCTCACTATCTTCTATACACTTGATGTTATTGTGCCCTAATTTACAATGGTACTACTAGATACTTTTTGCAATAAATTATGTTTGTTCATTATCATCATTATCCAAACAAATTACAATATTTGGAGGCACCTTCCAACAAGACACAACAATAGTAGCAGTAGTAGTAGTAGTAGTAGTAGTAGTAGAAAAAGTAGTAGACTCCTTGTTCTCTACACCTATTCTTAGCAAGTTCCTCCTTCAATTGTTCTCTGTTCATCCTTTTGCATGTTTTCTTTTCTTTCCCTTGTTTAATGTTAATATTTTTCGTGCATTCAACAATTTCCCTATTCCCTATTCCCTATTTCCCTTTTCTTTTTTTATTGCTCTTGTTGTTATAACATTACATTCCTTGATAAGAAATTCGAATCACGTTCTCGCTTCCATGGTATTTTTGTTATCTTTCATTGCCTCTACCCAATGTACTTACTATCTCGAGTTTTAAATGTAACATCGACTCAGTGAATTTCATGTGTATCCTTGTTCATGCAATAGTTTAAAATTCTTGTTCTCATAAGCATCTTCAATAAATTGTTGTATATAATTTATTATAATTTTGGCATGCGGCATGGAGTTAAATTTTATGTAGTGGATTGTGTTTTTAGGCAAATCGTACGATTATTACAATAAAACTAAGTACAATTGGATTATGTGGCATAAGTATAAACGTGCTTCCGACTAAATATGAATGTAATTGTGGATAATAATGATTTTGTTATTTTTTCAGCTTAGAGAGATTAGTTTTAATGAATTCTAACTTGGCAAACATGAACTGGAAAATTGTTTTAAATAAGAGTATAAAAAATGATGAAATATTAAAGGATCTATAATGAAATCTTGTAAGTTTTATATTGTAATTTATTAAATTAAATTAATAGTAATTGGATTAGAATGGATAGGGAAAATATTTAATTTTTGATTCGTTTCGTTGGTTTATGAATTTATTATATTTCATAAGTAAAATCTGAAAGGGGCTTCCACATTGCGGCGTGGCACTTGTCAAGTTGTCAACTATGACTCCAACATAATTCCGTAGGTGGACCAAGTCCGTTACCTTGGACTAATCCTTGACAACCGCCACACATCTCGCGCTCATATTAAAACCACACTCGCATACTGTTATTTGAAATTATGTAGGCCGCCCAGTAAATAGTCGCTCAACAACAAGAGGACAATTAACAGACAAGAAGCGGCTCCTGTTTGGCGAAACGCAATGCAAATCTGAGGTATTACTGCTGCAAGCAGCGTTCAGAGAAGCAAGGCCTGCAAAAACAAGGTACTTCACCGCATAACTGGGGCTCCTTGGTTTGTGCGCAACACCATCTTGCACAGAGACCTAAGGATGCTCCTTCCTTCTAAGTTGAAGGTTACCAGCAACTTAATATTATTCGCCAAATGAATATTCTGTATAATCATAAAATGCTTGATGCAATTTTTAATGGTAAAATGTTATAAAAATGTATAAAAAATGAATGATTCTTCGTCTTGTTAATTGTATTTATTCAGTACTAAAATTGATTACATTGTTTTTATTTTTCATTACAATAAAATTTCAAAATTTAAGTCATCCAAATTGAATCAGAACAAGTATCAACCAGAAAGTAACATCATCTTTACTTATTAAGAAGTAGACACATACTACATATTTTTATATCATTTTCTTGAGAAAAGATTGCCAGATGATTATACATTTTCAAATCCTATTAACAATTTGTGTGCGATCCACTTCATTATTCTCGATATACTTATAATTCAATAAAATATATTGTACATAAGCAACTGCCTCTTCATCAACATTTTGTTTGTTTGTTTGTTTGTTTGCTGGTCGTCTCAATTTCCTTTTGACATTCGAGACAACAAAATAAATCCACTCAACACGTCAAATCATACAAATGATTTTCACGCAACCATTAATAATCTTACAAGGAAAAAACAAACACGAATTGAAAAACGAGTATTGTGTTTTGTGTTGCGGGAAATGAGTAAATGGAAAACTGTTTGTTTTCCAACACATTAATGTGTACACTTCAGAAATAAAGGAAACTCATTCACAATTCTTATCTAGTACATTAAGAAATAAAAGTACACATATAAAAAGAAAAGCAAACAGCGATCAAATTACATAACAAACAAGTTGAAAGGTTGTCAAGGATACAACGAGTATTTGAAAGATTTTAAGTAAAATGAAAAATACAAACTCAAGAAAATATTATACAATAAAAATAATATCACAAATATTAATAACAAAGAATTCAAAACAATGGATGGATAAAGAGGAAATGTATAGGAATATGGCAACAGAATTATTATTATTATAATTTTTTTATTATTTTTATTGTGTAAAAACTCTATAAATATGAAATTCTAACACTTGAGACGCACTTGCTGAGAATATGAAAGAAAATATTAATATATTGAAAACTATTGTGGTACTTTTGCTGAAGCATATCATCGTCATCAGAAGTAAATGCTTTAAGAAAAAAGCATGTTTCGTTTTTAATGTGTCAAAGAAAAACAAAAGAAATGTTCATAAGCATAATATTTTTATGCCAAGAAAAAGTAAATATTTTGAAAAGATGCCGACCTAACCCAATATTAACATCAGCCATCACTTGAAGTTTTTTTTTTCATTTTCATATACGAGTAGTATATTGCTGTGTTTAATGAAATTTTCCGCTCGTACTCTGTAAGCAAGAAAATTCAATAAACAGAAAGTGATTCAATAAACAGAAAAAGAAGAAAGAAAAGATACAAGATATTTCCATGGTACAGGTATTTCCCTTCAGCCTGCGTGTAGCAACAACAACAAAAAAAAAAAATATAAGATAAAAGATAAAAATATAGTAATAATGCATTGAGAGAAGGAGATTGAGTGGGTGCTCGCTCACCTTGAAGGGAAATAAGGACCAGTGTGAAAGCAAAAGAAAAATAAATTAAAAAAAGAAGGCAATCCAAAACGAAAAAGATACAAACGCGTGCCGCAGGCATTTGACCCAGCGTGTGGGTAAAAGAACCCCGCAAGGAGTTTGAGGAGGAGCAGACTAAAGATGTACGATACATTAAAAATCATCAGTGCCAAAAAAAAAAAAATAATTAAAGTAAACAATCAAGTAAGAGAAGGAAGCAAAGGTAGAAAATTAAATGAAAATAAAATAAAAATTACGAAAATCAATATGTAGGCGTAGTCAGAAGCATTAGATACAGTATAAGAATCTTTTGTAGCTGCTGCTGCTGCTGTTGCTACTCCTACTGCTGTTGTTGCTTCGATGCAACAAATGAAATGAAAAATACACGACAGAATCATAAAATGAGTTAATTTGTTGTCGAGTCCAAGAGCGCATGCCTCTGAGGGGTCTCAAAGTCACCATCATCAAATCCAACGCACTATTATTCATAGATCTTGTTTGGAATAATCGAAATTTCAAAAAAAAAAAAAATATAATTTAAAACAGATAGAAAAAAAAAATGATTATTTCAAGTGTGCTAAAGTGAGGCTTTGAGAAAACAAGAAACAGGAAAGCAAAAATACATAAATATTGAAATGTTTACTTAGCTTCGCAGGGTACAAGAAAAACCGATTGATAGATAGATAGAAAGATGCCGGTTCAAGGTTTGAGAGATCAGTTGAATGAGCAAAGACATAACAAAGTAAGGAGGAGATAGGAGCAGTGGTAACCAGTGGTACGTCTTCACTTCTGGGGCCCTGGTCAAAATCGACTTTCAATCCAAAACACAAACTAAATAATTTTCACATTGGTATATTACCCATTGGAAGTTCCTTATTTGCATCAGCATTTTTATTTCGTTTGGTCTAGCTGACCCGGGATAAATGTTGTTTTCCACTAGAAAAACTTTTGTGAATTTGCTAGTAACGTTGTCCCGTCCGAATATGAAACAATATAAGATTTGAAGAATTTTAGCGGACTTGGGCAATAAAAGACTATTTTAAATGTAAATATAATATATTCCTGTCTAAAATAACGCTTCTCTGTACACAACATTTGAAGTGGAGTCTTCAGGAATGTGTGCATATAAATTATTAGAATTGCTAATACTATGTCTGCTACCGAAAGAGTCTGTCCTTGTGCTTTGCTAGTTGTCATTGTGTAGTCGTAGGCAACTTACTAGAAACTGAACACGTTTGAAATGAAATGGGAAATTATTGGGAATTAGAGGAATTCTAAGTATGAAAACGCTTTTTCCCTTGCCACAACCTGTCAAAATCTCTGCTCCACACACACAATTTAGAAGGACTTAAATTTCTTAAAAGGAATATGGGTACTTCTATTTTTAATTTGTAACTGTGTGATGGCAGACCGGGGACACTCAGAGATTCTAAAAATTTTATAGTAGAATTGGTAGCGTCTTCTTGTCCCATTACTCTGCTAATAGAACGATATTCAGTGTTTTCCTCCGGGACATTCGTCAATATTTTTCATTAATTACTCTGGCCTGATCATTGCGTGGTGTCAGAATTGTTCTTTCGCATGGCCATGAATTCAGTTGAATTGTCAATGATGTTGCGTCACCGTACACAGATGAAATAAGGTCCTGCAGTGATACATAGATTTTCAGGTAAGACAATTTTTCCTTCTACTTGTGGATATGTTCCGTCACCAATTTTTAGTAAAAAGTCGGAAGACATTTGTGCAGTTGGGTTACTTCCTCTGTGTGACCGCATATTTAATGCTAAATGCATTGGTATAACATATCGCCATAGATTCGAGCTCTTAAGGCATGCTTTAATTTCATTAGCCCTCGTTCCTTGTGGTATTACTGTCTGTCTGTCTTAACTCACCACAGAACAGCATTGTGACACCACCCATGGGCTGATTCTTGTTTTATATCTCGCAATGTTTTGTGCGTACTCAATTCTACGATTATATTATATAGTGAGAAATATAAAAAAAAAAATAAAAAAATTAACTGGGATCGAACCTCTGACACGAAAGTTACGTACGTTACTGTGCATACCGAACCGACACCTTAGCACAATCGGCCAACGACTACAATGTGAAGTGGGTTTAGACGCGATAAAATGTTGTGAGGTAATGTACAATATGTAATATTTGCAAGGTAAATTTTATAAATTGTATATTAAATAATATTTGGTGGGTCAATTTTGAAGAAATAAAGTCTATGCCATGTGCCAAATAAAGCTTCTTGTGTTTCAGTAATTCATTTTCAATGAAATGACTGGCTTTTAATTGATACTTGAACAACAAGGAAACTAACTTACAAAGTCTACGATTTTATTACATGTATAGATAGATTCTAGTATTTTTTTTCAGTTGCCCCTTTTGCCAGGACTCTGTATATAACATGCATATGGTGGGAATGTTCTCTGTATACCTAAACAAGCGAGAAAAAGTCAAAAATCTTCAATTACAAATAAGCGACCAAACGCGAAGAGGGCGGTTGTGCAGACGGAAACCATGTTTACGTGTACGAGGTGTGGTTTCTACATGAGAACTGCACCGTATAACAAATTTCAGATTATATTGGAGAAGGAATTTCTAGGCAAGCATAAGATCCCAGCGTTCGACCACCTGCCTTATTAATCTGACCGGGCAGATCTATTCCCTATGGTCAAATCTTCATTGTCGGGAACGAGATTTCAGACAATTGAAGCTGTGATAGAAAAAGCAACACGCATCAGAAGGCAACTCAACTCAACATAATAATAAAAATCTACATGAAGCATAGAGGAGAGAAGTATATGAAAGTGAAGAACATCTAATTATGAATAAATGTAATGTGATGTTAAGGTGGTGAAGATCTTTGGTCATTGTTATTTTATAGTCACACCTCGTCGGCAGTAGAATAAAAGTTGCAAGGAATGGAATGTTTTAGGAAGCAAACAGGTTTATCCTCTTGATGTTTGTTGTTTATCGATGTTATTATAAGATTTGATTTGTTTTGGGGGAAATCCGTTTATTAAAAATACTTGAAATTGGTTAAATTCAATCATGTACTTATCTGTGTGTGTGTGTGTGTGTGATTATAAGTTAATGTGTGGGTGGCATGAGCTTTTGTGATGTTATTGGGTTGTTACTTTTAAAGATAAAATACTCGTATAAATAGCAAGATATAAAAATGCTTAGAGTGAAGCGGCAACTTTAATTCCCTCTTTTTTTTTTTCTTTCTCTATACACAATAATTCTTATCTACTTACTTACTCATATGAGTTCATGATATTTATGAAATTTATTTTGGAAATAGAATAAGAAACTTTCTTATATGAAAATTTATGAGAATTTAGCGCAAAACCAACATGAAAACAAATTAACAGAAAGCAAGATAGAAAAGTATCTGACATACGTACAAACAATATCCTCGTAATATTTTTCACATAGAATAGAATAAATATACTATTGTATATACTTAGTATAAGAAAATATATTTAATTTATTAGCAAAGCATGAAATTGTGTAAATAACTAAGAAGAACAACATGAAGAACAACAAGAAGAACATACTAAATTGTGTGGCATGAACAGAACACAAATAAATAAACTTAAAGATGGAAAAACATTTCAACTGACATTAATGATAATAATGGTTGTCTACTACTACTACTACTGCTGTTTCTATTTGGATTTATCTTGCGAAAGGAGCAAGGGAATGATGTTCCTGTGAAAATATACAGATTTATCCAAAAAGAAATGAAGTCAAATAAAGGAAGAACTTGTAGTATAAATGAAATGAATGAAATAAAACAAAATTCCAAAGGTCAAAGTCCAAATACTGAAGGTGAACTCGAAGAACTAAAACATTAATGAATGACGCAATATTTGATTGGACCAAACACCAAATAAGGAATGCAAGAATTTTAGTTTAGGAAAGAATGTTTAGAATTTTCTTTTAAGGAACCATTTTTCATCATCAGTTGACGACAGGAAATCGGCAGACAAAACTCAGAACAGATTCAATTGGTAACAAGTAGGAGTATGGCAATAGAAACTGTGGCAAAAATGTGCAATTTACAGAGACTAATAAAGATGAATTTTTTTTTTGTTTTGTTTTGTCATTTGTAAAGAAGCTTAAACGGAATCATAGAATTACAAAGAAATCGATAAATGAAAGCAAAGCAGGAAATCGGATAAAAAACAAAGGAGAGTAGCTAAAAGGAAGCAAAGTTAGCTAAAGATAAAGAAGTGACAATGTAGTTGAAGAAAAACAAAAATGAAATTACTGAAGAAATTGCAACTCAATCAATTCTGTTACCACAGCGTACAATAGTCGACATAATACTTAGTATGATGATGACAAGGCAATCCAAATTTTTTTTTTTTCTTTTAAACTTTATACTTATAACAAGATAAATATTGTAAGTTTCTTATTAACACATTGATAATTTAATTGGCGAAAAACAAAATAATAAACTGTACAAATTTGAAAAATCTCCAGAAAGGACGTCATGACATTGAATGCATAAAAAATAATGGTAGCTTCTTACTCGCCTTTATTTAATAGAACACTTCCCAAGGCCCACAATTTTTCTATTGTATAATACTTAAATCCCGACTTTGAAGTGATCAGTAATGAGTTACCTTTGAAGTTCTGTTGCAAATATTATATTATCAGTTAATGATGACTAGATGGCCCAAGGGGGCATGAAAACTGTAACTCCTCCGTTTTTCTCCCTTATTATTGAAGTCTTTGAATTAGAATGAGATTGCATAAAGTAATAGGTAATGTAATAAAAATAATAATTATATACTTTAACACCATTATCACCATTGATAAACATAGTCAGATTTTTATATCGCTGACGTCTTCTTCATTTAGGTTAGGTTAGGTTATACAGGCCGCCCGCGAATACACGTGAGTTCACCCAGTGGCCTTACGGCCCTTTCTGATGCCTCTTAAGGGAAAAACAAGTGAAGAAAAAGCGGGGAAGGAGAGGATGGGATAGGAGGATAGAAATGGGAGATAATTGAGTAGTACAAGGCAGTCACACAGGAGGAGCAGAATGATTTCTTCTTCTTCTTCGTTTTATCTTCATTTATGTTATACTTGTATTTTACAAAATATCTGTAACGATTTCTTTTAAGTATTGGGCATTTTCTTAGAAAGTATACTATATTTATTATCAACTTCATTGAGATTGAAGAGTGTGCAGTTTATATTTCTTTGTCCATTAAGGTATTAATAGATAATAAATACATAGATTGATTTGACGCAAATAATCAAGAGTTGAGATTGAAAAAATATTTATGCCGGCTATTGTACCAGTCTATCACTATTCCAAGAGAGTTGAACTGAGATGAAATTTGACATTTGAAAAAAGCTTGGCAAGCAAAAAATTCTTAATTTTTTCTTTTTATTTGTGTTGAACATTGCTTTTTGTATCTCGCAGCTGTTAACCATCAGCTGCTCCTATAAGGAGACATAAAAATCGGTTACGTCGATGGTGGCAGTGGCTTTCATCTATGGCAGACAGCGAAAGAAGAGACCAATAAGATAAAAATAAAAAAAAAATATTGCATAGTTTGTTGTTGTTCTAGTATGAGATCTCATTATTCGTTTAACTTTGCTTTACTTTACTTTACTCACAAGTACACGAAAGAAGTTATTTTCGAAATGAAGCGACAATAACGATGTTGATGATAATGATAATGATGATTAGCAACAATTTTCAGCTCAATGCTCAGCTCAACTCAGCTGGAGCAGTAAAATTTCAAAGACAGATAGACAGACACACTGACTGACAAACAAAGATGTAAAGAAATTCATGAAGTAAGGGGAATATTGTAGATGGCTTTTGCAAGCTTCAACTTTTACTCTTTCATTCACTCATCCCAGGGTCAGGTTTTCCATATAGGCACTTAGGGCCATGCGAACCATGTACAAAAATCAATGTCGTCACGTCTTTTACTGTCTCATTAGTTAATCAGAATGGAACAGTTGCATGTGAAAATGTATCAAAACAAAGAAATGTATCAAAAGAAGAAATAACATTCAAAGGTTACTTAATATTCTTATATATATGTATTGCCAATATTGGCACGTTCAGTACTTGGCTCAAAGAGAGAGGCCTCGATACTTGCTTTGCCCTTGCATAGCTGAGTGCGGTCCTGATTAATCCATTCTTTCAGTTATTCATTTCTTCCTTTTTCTTTAACTCTTGATGCGGCATAATTCGCATAAGAAAGCGAATGTAAGAGCGGAAATTGCCCAAGTGGAAGATGAACTAGATAAAAGGAGATGATGAAGAAAATGACGGAAGAGAAGAAGAAGAAACTACCAACAATAGAAGTTAAAGTCAAAGTAGAGAAGTCGCCAGAAAAAGCGTTAAAATGAACTCAAGTGGAAAACAATCTAATTTGCTAAAAATAAGAAAAAGGGAAAAGAAAATCTTATACTCGTCAGTCTTCCTTTCCTTCTTCCTTCTTATTTCAATCTTTCTTCGTAAGTATGTTCCAGTAGATAGAAAGAAATCGCTTGATTCACAATAAAATATACTTATAACTACAATTGGAGTAAGTGCAATTGCCAAGTATCTAATAATGTCTACACTTGCATGTATTGTATGTTACTTTGTGTTTAACCTATTGGAAACTTATGACTGCCACAAAACATATGAACATGCGATACAATATTTTGTAAGATGAAGTCATTGTACAAATATTGTAGAATGAGATATGAAAATATGATGATATTGAATATGGAATAAGAAAGTCGTTTTTCATAAGATTAATTAAACACTTATCCTATTATTATATTGTTTCGTTTTCTTAATCTCGATTATTGAATAATTTTGTCTTCATATAATAAAGTTTAATGTTTCAGTTCCGGTCCGAGGAATAAAAGGCCTACGGGGAGCCCAGCCAAATACCAGGTTGCGAATAGTGAACGACCTCAAAAATATAAAGGTTATCTGCGAATAAGTAACATACTCGTATACGAATAAACAGTCTCAGACAGACAATTAGCGGGTGTTTGAACATTGGGCACTGTAAAGCCTTAATAAAGAGAAATCCACAATGACGCGTGCTGATGTCGCGAGTTGATATCGCCTCAAGATAAACTTCAAGCCCAATAATACCCTTCAGCAGCGATTGGCACAGAATAAATGGTTGCGCATAGAGGTGGAAAACTACTGAACCCTTAAGAAGGCTAAGGGAAACCACTGGAGTATTATCTCATGGAAATCATACAACGGGACCCATCATACAAGTACATTCACAAAAACGTTCCTCAGTTTCTTGCCAATCAAGGGTATCAAGCATGCCGAGGTAAAACAAACAACTAACTATAGGGCCGTGGAACATCTGCAGTTTTATTACTGTAAAAACTTCTTAGAATTGTATGATCGCCTACATTCGGAGTCGAATTGGCAAATAAAGAAGAAGATGATTTCACTTGATGGATAAAATAAGAGTTTTTGAAATAAGTTGGAATTGAAATCATTTCTCATATAAATACGAGGTGTGACAATTAAGTAACGGGACTGAGTATACCACAGTCGTCTGTCTTTAGCTTTAAGAGTGGGGATGGATGGTGAGTGACCTTGATTCCTACTGCGCAGAATCCACTTGATCCCGCCTCTCTGTCTAGTCTAGTTTGCTTTTAAACCTAGTTTGAGTAAAGTGTTGTGTAATAGAAGTGCCGGAAAAATGATTAGTTTAAAAATCGAGCAGCGAATTCATTTAAAATTTCTCGTAAAATTAAAAAAACCTCCAAGTGAGTGTTTTCAATTGCTTATAAATGTGTTTGGTGATGACTGCATGTCACGTACTAGAATTTTCGAATGGCACAAACGATTTTCTGAGGGCCGGGAAGAAGTTGATGATGAGGAACGGACTGGACGCCCTGTGACATCAAGAATTGCAGAAAACGTTCAAAAAATTAATGAAATTGTTCGGAAAGACAGGCGTTTGAGTCTTCGGATGATATCAGACATGTCGAATGTAGACAGAGAGACAGTGAGAAAAATTTTACATGAAGATCTGAAAATGACAAAAGTGTGTGCCAAAATGGTGCTGCATCAGGACAACGCGCCAGCGCACAATGCACTCTCTGTGAAGCAGTTCTTAGCGAAAAAATCAATTACCGTGCTCGAACACCCACCGTATTCACCAGATCTCGCTCTCTGCGACTTCTACCTGTTCCCCAAAATCAAAAGTTCGTTGAAGGGAACACGTTTTGAGTCGGTTGAAGAGGTAAAAGCAAAAACGGCAGACCTGCTAAGGAGTCTAACACTTAGTGACTTTCAGCACTGCTTTAACCAGTGGAAAACTCGCATGCAGCGGTGTATTGATAGGGAAGGGGAGTATGTTGAAGGAGATTAATTGTTATTTGTAATAAGTTTTCAATAAAGTATGTCTTACAGACCAGTCCCGTTACTTAATTGTCACACCTCGTATATATACTCGTACAGTGAAATCTCCATAACTCAAATTTTCTATAGCAAGAAGCAAATCAATTAAGAATTCTTCAACTTCCTAACCGCGATTATATCGATGTCAAGAGTCAAACAACATCAAATTGCCTTAAAAATTTGGATTTGATAAAAATTGTACGTGAGATAATGAAGATGACATACTTTTAATTATCTTGACTTCGAAACTTGATGGAAGCTGATTACGAGGCATGGATAAAATTGAATCCTATTATAACTTACAACTGATCCAAGATCCATGAAGTGACAGTTTGTAACAGGCATAAGGAGATATCAAAGAGCACATAAAATGTATATGTATATATCGGCTCGACGAGACGAGTTCATTAAGCCATGTCCGTCTATCTGTCCGTCTGTTTTTATGCAAATTAGTCAATCAATTTTTAAGCCAGAAAGCTGAAATCTTGTAATTGTTTTTCTTTTTAACAGAAGCTGTACATTTGTCGATACTAACCGAATCGGACTAACCACGGTAATTCTCAGACCCTGGGGTTATTGGATCGTATAGCTCCGAAATAAACCAAAATTTAAATTCAGTTTCTTATTAGATAAATTTTTTTTTTTTTTTATTATCGAACAGCAAATTTAGGTACTATAAGTGTCTGACCCATATTCACCAATCATATAAATTGCAAGACCCTAGGGTCACTGAATCGTATAGTTGCCATACAAATATTTCGGTGTCAGTCTTGAGATGCCGAAGTTAATTTTTTATTTTTCTTGTTTACAATATTCTAGAAACCCTATTTAATCGATCTAAACAGAACATTAATTGTAACTTTGTAAATTTCTTATTCAGTTCACATGTTGTAATAATATCTTTCAAAGTAAATAAGAGTACAAAACCTCTTGTAATTTAATTATTTTCATTTAATTACTACTCTGCATAGAATTACTTCTTCCGCAACTTTAAACAAACATCATTTATATTAATTTCTCTATTTTCTTTTATATCTTATAAAGCCATTCTACTGTAAATAGATAAAATTATTTGTCTTTTTATTGATTTCAGTTCAACTGCCACTTAATTATAAAATCTTCTATGCTTTTCCCCTACATTGTGTGTTGATAGATGTGTATTAAGACATTGTCTTGATGTTTAAAGAGAATATCAGAAACTCCGAGACGAAACGATCTTGCAAATTATTATAATTTTTTTTTGTTTTTTTTTTTTATGAATTTGTGTCTCAAGAATTTTTGCATTTCTTCAGAAAATCGATTGGAATTCTTTAAAATATTCACAAAATATGTATAAATAGTGGGGATGAACTGGAATAAATATTCTTCAATTTCATTTCAAATGAATATTGGAATTGTTGATTACTCATCGAGAAAGTCTTTAGTTCTACTTGAACCAATTAAATGGTGGTTACCATCATTAACACAAAAGTGAATTGACCCACACCCATTGACGCTTTAGAGTAAATTATATAGTTTGTGAATGAAAAAGAAAAGAAAAAATACTTAATACTTAATAATGTAGAATAATTTTCAGCTGCGATGGCGATGGCGATGACGATGATGATGCAATTTTCCTTGTGGTTTTTTATTTGGTCAAAGTCTGATAAATCATCTTAATGATGGCAATGTCGATGATGATGATGATGATGATGATGATGGTGGTGATAATAATAATGAGGCTAAACCACTAGAACCAACAACACATACATGTTTTTTGTTGTTGTTGTACTTTGTTATCAAGAAAACAGAAAAAAAAAAAAAAAATAAGTTAAATATTTGACCGAATCCACATATTTTGGCTTATTTCAGCGCAATTATAAGCGATCGTCATGATCAGCGCTATCTACCGTAATTCTTCTCCTTTCAAAGTATTCTAACCTAAAAGGCCACTTAACGGCTGCCAAAGAAGATGATTATGAAGAAAATAAAAGAAAAAAACAAAAGACAAGAAAAGGCACAAAAACAATATCAACTTCTAACAAATTAGGCATCAACATCAACATCATCAACAGCAGCAGCAGCAGCAGCAGCAGATACAATATTTCCCATCTACAATATTAAGAAAAGCAACTTGCAGTCGTCGTCGAATGAGTATAAAGTTGGAGTCGAATTGAATTGAACTGAATGGATACTCAGACTAAGATTGAGTTGAGGTCAGCAGCGCATGCGCAACCGCAAAACGAACGATAATATCATTTGATGTATGTATTCATGTATCTATGCATGTATCTCTATACCTAAATATGTACAAGTATGTGCTTGTGTTCGTTCACTTTGGTTGAACTTAGTTTATTTCGTTTTTCTTTTTTTTTTGTTCTTCAAACCACATTTTGAACCGAATTTATTTTATATTTTTTTCTTTTTAGTTTTTCCCTCCTTCTTACTCTGCATGTTCTTTCCTTTTCATGCTTTATAACCACAAATTATTAGATACTTTTTATTTTTTGGTGTGGCAACAAACGCTAATACAGACATCGCTTCTGACATTTCTCTAAATTAATGTAATTTCCCTCAGACTACATATACCTTTCTTTAGTGGGTTCAACCGAAGTTCTTTTTTTGTTTAGTGGTTTTTTTGGTTTGACTTGGTTTTTGATAAAAGGTTTTTCATGTTGTTTCATTTAGAATTCTCCCATTTTCAGAATCATTTTAACGCTGACTAAAGTTACTTGCTACTTTTGTTGACTTGTTGTTATTGTTGTGGGTTACCGTTGCAGCCACTTGAATTGAATTATGCATGCAACAACAACAACAACAACAACAACAACTCTTAGAAACATCACTCCTCGCCTCTTAACTTAATCTACGAGTATAGTCCCAGACTCAGTCTCAGTCTCAATCTCAATCCAAGTCCAAGATGAAGTCTAACTCAATTCAATTCAACATTCAAACGTTCAAGCGGCATACTCGTAGATACATTGTGTAGAGAAGGTGTGGGGAGATGGTGTGGAGAGCGTGTCTATCTCTAAAAGCAACGATTTATTAACATTTGCAGCGGTAACATAAAATAAAAATGTTTTCCTCACCATCTCAACTTAAGTTCAACCAAATTTGGCTAAAACAATTTTGTCTATCATTAATTTTGACGTCGTCAGTCAGTCAGCTAGTGAGTGAGTAGTGAGCACGAGGGCGTCCATCAGTAGCAACAACAACAACATCACCAGCAGTAGTAGCTAGCAGTTGTTGTGGAAGCTATAGTAGTGATGATGGTAAAATGCGCTTTGGGAGCGTTTCATCGTTGAAATCGTTTAATGTGTGCCGCTTTTTAGTTGATTTAAGTTTTCCCCCACGCCATTTTCATTTTTGTAGAATGATAATGATGACTAACTTTTGATTTCTCTGTCTGCCTTTTAAGCTACTACCACAAAACAAAATATTATAACTACAATACAATATTAAAAAAGGAAAACACTGACAAACAAATGTAGTAAAAAAACAACAACAGAATCAAACAAATTAGACAATTAATACTAACAATGTTTAATGTCTTTTTTTATTTGTTTATTTTTTTTTTTTTTTTTTTTTTGTTGTGGGTAAAAAGTATTGGTGATGTTCTTCGTTTTCTTTGCTGGGTGTGTCTGCCTGTCTGTCTATCTGTCTGTCAGGCTTTCTATGCGTTCGTTAGTAGCATAATTTTTGTGAGTTTCCCCTAAAAGCTACAAGAAACTTACGCATGCGTCTTGTCATTTAAAAAGCATTGAGAAGGCATCTTCAAAAATTAAGCTTCACTTTAAAGGTGATGACTTATTCCTACATGCATTAAGATTATAAAATTGAGTAATTAGCAACTCGGGCTAATGGCTTGAAGGATGCACGTTTCCAACCAAGAATTCTGTCGTCGCTGTGTATCAAGAAGAGACAGAAATCATGCAATGCATCATCATTATCAACCTTTCAACCGTCTTGCTTTCACAATGTGCCGTCAGACTTCTGGGGCTATTGGCTCATCCATTCTATCTGGATATCAATTAATCACTAGATTACCTAAACCATTTGATTCTTGAAAGATTCAATTCTCTTCAATTGTTGTCATTACTGATTCTCCCATTTTACCTCTCCCGCACACTTGGGATCTCATGGATTCCAACAAATAATAAGAAAGGAATCTTAGGGAATATAGCAAACATCAGCATCTTTTAATGCTTTGCTTTCCATTTGAGGATGTGTTAAGTAAACAAACAAACAACAAACACTCAAAGGACTCGAGAACGCCTTAAGTGAAGCGAACAAGAAAACGCCCAGAGTAAAAGATACTTAACTAAGAAGAAAAGATACAACAAGGCAAACATGAACAGCCAAGCTCACCTGATTTGGCAAATGTAAGAAGAAATGTGTTCTTCCCTTGCATGTAACCACAAAAAGGATGTGAATACACACACAGCAGGACTACATGTTATACTCGTACATATAAAGGATTGCGTGTGTTTGTATAATGTTTTATTGAAAGTTTTTTTTTTTTTATTTTGTTGTCAGTTTCTCATTCCTGCTATCATTCTCATCCTCATCGTTAGTCGTAGTGATGACGCTGTTGTCATCAACATCCTCAATGGAATGGGATGTGTGAAAAGGCATCAAATGGCGTTAAAAATTGTTTGAGTTTGCATTTCAGTTACTTGAACTTATTTATTTACGCAACAACAATAACAACAACAACAACAACAATAACAACAACCGAGTAAAGTAATAACCGCAAGGGCTAACCGGGCAAAGATCGTAAATTCAATTGATTGTCATCGCCGACGAAATGTTAAGTTTCAGACCAAACTGTCCTTTCTTCTTCCCCTATCCATCCATTTTCTTTTCTTACACTTATTCATATAGTTTCTTTCCTTCATGGATATATCGTATTGTTTTCAAGCGTTTCTACGACTTCATTGTCGTCTTCAATTCTAACCGAAATACTCGTAAAACCTTTATACTTTACCCTTGCATGCATTGTTTTAAGAATTGTCTGAAACTGAACGACGACGAGTCTTCCCGCATGTGTCAGCGCAGAACTACATACAGCAGCAGCACCCGTCATTGCCGGCTACCTCCACCACTACTTCTCTACCTCACCTCAACCAACCCAACCGAACCCAACCCAACCCAACCAGATTATTGAATATGATAGGCAAGTGAAGTGAAGTGTGAACTATTCACGGCAGTAACAGCAGCGGCGGAAATTCAAAAACCACCACTGAAGAATAATATAAAAAGAAAAAAAGGAGAAGAGACAAAAGAAGCCCAACAGAGAATAAACCAAATTGAATGGTGTGTTAATGGTATAAAACTTGTACCAGTAATAAACTTTTGAAATGTTTTACATAAGCGAATTTTTTATGTTATACCTAGATTCAATTTGAAGATTTCTAAAAGCTCTTGAAAAGAAGGGGTGAGAGCATCACAGACAAACTAAATCTGAACAAATAATGACAGTTTCTTTCTTTTCTTACACAATATCTTAAATATTTGTACATAAAAAAGGGTAAATAATACGAGTATTATCACTTTGTGATTAGGTTTGTAACGCAAAACAAGGTGAAACAGGTGATCAGCATTAAGAGAAGAATTCTCGAACTCGGGAAGGCAGAGATGGTACAGATAAAATTATTTTTTCGTGAAGGCAAATGATCAATTTTAAGAGAAGAATTCAAGTATCTCTACATACACCTTAATTTGTTATCTTAGTTTAAGAGATGCCAAGCTGCAATGTCGCATGTACAAATTCTCCTTTCAGCTAAATCAACGAAACTTTATTACATGACCTCTAATTATAATAACTGAATATTGGATATTGAATATTGATGTTATAAATGAGGTCCATATAAAGTATTGTAGGAAAATTGGGTGATGTGTAAAGAATATTTTATTTCTCAAAGTTTTCCTTTCTTTAAATACTTTTGATTTTGTGAGAGGATTGTAAGTTTCGGTGGAACCAAAGATGATAATCTCTCTATTTCTTCATCTTCTTTTTTATTTTGAACTTATTTGTTTAGTTTTTAATGGTGTTGTTGTTGTTGTTTTCATGCCTTGATCATAAAAAAGAAATTGACAAACTTAAACAAAAACGAAAACACACTAAAAAGTGTTAAACAAAACTCTTTTGTGCATTTGAGAACCTTTTTCACACCTTTTTTTATTTGTATTTTTTTTTTTTCTTGAAATCTGTTTTCTGTTTTCGTTTTGTGCAGCGCCACCATGGAATAATTTTCATGAGAAAAACGTACTCATGTACGAAAAGTACTTACCGCAAACTTACAACCTTCCTACCTCATCGTCACAATCTTCTTCAAAAACCATTGGCATCCAACTCAGTTGCATGTCTCAACCTCTTCTTGTTTATTTTTTTATTTTCTTAGTACACTAAAAGCCAAATTTGATGTCCTTCGGATATAAAAGGATGATGCTGATGATGATGATGATGATGATGATGATGATGATGATGAGAAAAATGAAATGCCAACAAATATTCAGAAGAGTTGACACGAGTTTAGCTTTTAACTTAGCTCCATTTTTATTTTATTTTCGTCTACGAATTTCTTTTAAGTGGGTCGATTGCTGGCTCGCTTCAAAACATGTTTACCCCTTTTTTTTTTGTTATTTGGAGCCTTTTTTGGGGTCGCTTTAAGGGACTCTTAGAGAAACACATACATACATAATTTGTTGCAAGAAAAAATTACTTTTTTACAAGTTCCAGTTCCTCATCATCAATTCATCTTCTTCTTGTACTTACTTTAACCTGTTCTAGTTATTGTACAATATATTTTCTTTATCACTTTTTGTTTTTGTTCAAGTAATTTTCTTTTATTAGACACGTGTCAAGAAAGGCTTACCTTTTACCTTAAATTTAAAGTGAAGTTTAGTGTCCAAGGGAACTACCTTTTGATTTGGTGTCATGCCAACTCAATACTATTGTACATAACAAAGAGATTAAATTTTCAAATTGTTCATAGTGGATGCAAAAAACAAATCATAGCCAATCGTATTACTAAAAAATATAGACAGCAAATGGGAACTCTGCCTCTAGAACAAGATTCTCCCATGCAATGGCATTAACCTTGTAGAGTAAACTAGAAATGAAGATAATCATAAAGATCTCATCATTTTGAATTTAAAGTGTTCCCATTGACTATCCGAGCCTGAAGAATTAATTCAACTGCATCAATCTTTGATGTTTGTGACTCCTCTTGAGGCAGGAGTTTTGTCAACTACAGTTAGGTCCCATTAGGTCTGTGGGGATATTATTGTGATGATCTCCTTTCAGGCGTACTACATGCTTGTAACTCTTTCGTTTCTCGGTCTTTTATCATCGGGTCTACAGATTACAACTAATGCTAGTGTTGTTGTTTTCAGCTATCCTAAACAGCATAATTTTACAGCTATGACCCATGTCTTTATCTATGTTCAATATTATTTTATGAATAAACCCAAATAATCGTAGATTAATGTTCAATACCAACAAATTACATTCACTATTTAATTAAGAATAATACTTTAGTTAAATAAAATAAAAAACTTTATTTTATAAATCAATTTTCTATCATTTCAAATGCGAAAGAATTTCCAAAGAATATCAATTTTATTGTGATTATTTCAATATTAAAGAAAACAATTTACGAGTTGAAAAACTAAAATTCACCCTTTTCATATTATTAACACCTTTCTCGAAGTTTCAAAATGAAACTTGCAAAACTTTTCCATTCAAAAAAGGAAATGAAAATAAAATCCATTTAAGCATCTGAGAAAGGCAATTTACCTCTTAAATTGCAGTCAAAACTTTTAAATCCACAAACCAACACAAAAAAAAAAAAAAAAACAGAAAAATATAACAAATAAATAAATAAAAGAAGGAACAAAGGGAAAAATCTGAATGGAAAAAATAGCAAAACTTTTGACATTATTCTAATAACTATTTAACCCGCTATTGAACTTTACGCTTCAACAGGCAACTTAAGGATCGAAAATGGCGAGAAAAGAAAAATGCAAAGAAATTGTTTTGTCAAACGAAAGACTTACAGAAGTCGTAAGGGAACTACTACGAGTAACAACTTCTTTTTAAAAAAGAACAAAACGAAGTAAAACATTCCATAAAACTTTTTCACAATATTTAAGCCAAAAAAAAAAAACAGAAAAAAACGTAAACCCCAACAAAAAAGAGACTAAGAATAAAATTATAGTAAGAGAGAACAAAAAAGTGAAAAAATGGGGTAAATTGAAAAAGAAAATGAATAACTTTTCAACACTGAAAACAGTTTACATATTTGTGCCTTGTTGTTTGGCTATCTAACTATTGTTGTTACTGTTGCTACATCGTATTTTCTTCTTTCGTCCTTAGTGGGCAACAAAGAACCACAACCCAAAAGCCGCAAAAATCCTTGTGGCAAAAATTCCAAAGCGCAAGCATCAAGGAAAAATACTACAAGATTTTTGCCTTGGGATGTTGAAAAGGCGAAAGAGGATGATGACAAGGAGGTTGACTCAAATAGCAAATAAGTGTATACGAGATGTGTCACAAAAGTATGCAAGTTGCTTTCATAACTTAGCGCCCGAATGCAGAAAATTTCTATGGCTTATTCCAGTGACTTCTCACCTCAAGCCGCACTTACTTACTTAAATGCATTCGTTGGATTTCGTTGGATTTCTAGACAAAATAGTGAATTGGTAGTCACTCAGGGCAACAGGATATGATCAATAAAGACAAAAATATATATGTCCTAAACTTTCGTGCGATATTTATTTGTTTTCCACTGAAAGGACTATCTTCAGAAACGATGTACCGATGAAACAGCACATTTACTTAGGGACTACTTCCGATACTTTTCGGACACCCCTCTCACTACTATACTACAATAGTTGGTAGTATAAAAGTTGAGTGTGGCAAGTATTGCAGGGCATTTAATGGTGGCAAGGTGCACGAGTAAGTGTCTTTTCCTCGTTTCAAATAACAAAATGTTATTTTGTATTCAACTAAACTTTCCTTTTCTGTAGAGCATACGCACATAAGTCTCTGCCCATGTCAATGCCTACTCCCACCAAACACCCTACATACTATGTCCACACAAAACCTTCTATCTTCTCTAAGGAAAATAGAAAATGTATGCAAAAAATGTATGTAGAAAAAAAGAATGTAAATAGAATTTCTACAATTTATTCATCGTCTTTACTCTACTGTCTCTCACTGTCTGCATAGTTGGGATCCTTTATCCTTAAGTTATAGATACGAGTATAGTAATAGTGATAGAAATGAAGTGTAGTGCATTTATTGTTGTTTAAAATTCCGAACTCATATTTTTCCATATTGTGCGAAACTTACACTAAGATTCATATTAAGTCATATTATTGTGGCTCATGAACAGCAGCATAGCAAAGGATAATATGTCGTATCCTTCATTTTCTATTTTCCACTCGTTGTCTTCCTTGATCAGTGGCGTCCTTTGGCATTTTAATAGAGCGAATTTCATAGAAAGTGCAAAAATGCGTAAACACCTTTTTCTTTCTCTTTCTCCACTCATGTCACTTGCATTGCTGCATGGATACTTTAATAGATACAAAGATGTGCGTTCGTGTTTTGTTTTTCTTAGTAAACACGTTAAGAAATAAATTTATAATTTTATTTTGCTTTTGTTGCGTTTTTCCGACTTTCAAAAGTGGAAAAATGAAGTTGAGAAAAGTTTTATGTATTTTTTCTTTTCTTTTTAAAGTGAGGAACAAAGTATGGATAAAATCGCTATACATAAACAAAACACTGACAAAAAAAAAAAAAAAAAAAACGAACTTTTTTATATACGAGTATGAGATGTGAGAGATGAGAATCCGTGGAATAACTTTAGAAGGTGGCGACAGAAACTTAAAATAATGATAATAATAATATGTAATAATAATCATCGTTACGCCCAACGAAGTATGAAACGCCCAACAAAAATAAAACTCATAGATACGCAAATGCATACATAATAGTAATACAATACAAAATACACATAAATAATAAATACGGACACCAAGAAGAAAGAAAATACAGGGACATTGCCAAGACTAAATAGCCCCATAGGACTTTGGAGACCCTGCGTTTATTTTTTGCTGGTTCGCTCGCATATTCAAAAAGGACATAAAGCTTTTGCACAAAAATTTACGATTATGATTATTACAAGTCAACATTTTTCTTACTGGCGCGAGATGCTAGCAAGAACAAGAAGATACGAAAAAAGGAAGAAGTATGAGAATCAGCTATACAAGTGAAATAAACGAAGTTAAGTTAGATAATAATGAAGTTATATAGAAATGCTTCACTTTCTCATTCTCATTCCTCATGCTGCTGGTTAAAGGAAAAATTGCAAGGAATGCGTCAAAGTATTTTAGCACTTTACAAACAAAAGAACGCAAGGACTAACAAGAGCAAGTCGAGTCACAAGAGAGTCGGAGCGCAAAAGTAAATGTAAGTTTTCTAAAAGATGGAAAACTTATTACAAGACAATTTCTATCTTGTAAAGCAGTAGAACGATCATGGGTGCCACAATGGCGAGAATAGGTCGCCGTTGAGGGTGACCAACAAAGTTGGCAACGGAGACCTGCAGGAAATCATAAAATTCCGTAGAGTATAATAAACATAAGATAAAAGTCAAAAAGGACAAAAAATTATATAATAAACTGTTGTTGTTATTGTTGTTGTTGTTGTGCGTACAAAAGAAGATACATTTTTTTTTCTGCATTTACTTAGTTTCTCTTTCGGTTAAAGATATCGAAGAACATTGAGTTTCTACAGCTGGCTTTACTTTTTGGTGGGTGGTTGGGTCGGTTGAGTGATTGTTGTTCTTTGTTTGGTTTGGTTTACTTTGTTAGTGATGATTGCTGATGTTTTGGTTCGCTTTCAGATGGTTGGGGGATGTTAAAAGTAATATTTTGTATTGTTTATGGTTGGAATAGTCTTTTTGTCGTTCGTTGTTATCAGTAAGTATCCTTCCTTTTTTTTTTTTTTTTGACATTTAAAGAAAAGTACTTTATACACACGTCTGTTTTAGCCAAGAATAAGAAGAATGATCTCTTTAATCAGAAAATCTTGAAAACATCAAATAGACAAAAATTTTATATAAAAATTTCAAAAGCTTCTGATTCCTTTGAATCTTTTTCCAATGCACTCCAAAAGTTCATCTATCAATGTTCAATAATTCTTTATTTTATTTTTTTTTTTGCAAATTCTAGTAATCCTGTTTCTCTTATCCGTAAATTTCTTACGTTAAGCTATACGTTCATTAGCAACCTTAAATGTAGAAAGTAATTTTGGAAAAAAAAAAAAAAAAAAATAAATGTTTAAGCCAAATTCAGTGGCAGATTGACATTATTTAAGGTATTGTAAGCAAGTCCCTACTTCACTAAGAGAACACTGAAATGCACCTGAATGCTAAAATTTATAATATACTAAAACTCTTATGAATGATTTGCAAATGCAATACAATTCGGAAAAAATATATAAGTACATTGTCTAATAGCTTCTCAAATGCCTAGTGAAGTTTCCTCCACATACATTTTCATTTGTAAAAATTAATTGAAAAGAAAGCTAAACAACTTGTAATAAATTTTAAATATAAAGTTTGGTAAACACCATCACATTAGACAAATCGCATCAAACGAACGTTTATCCTGAAATATATGCCAGAAAGTTTAAGAAAGTTGAAGGGAATTAGAACACGAAAACTTCTTCGTTTCTTGACGCACCTTAATTTGTTTGTGTTTTTACATAAGTCAATCAAAATCTTAAATCAGAATAACACCACCAATAACAACAACAAGACAATAACAATGAATGCATATCAAAGAAAGCATATCAATATAAGAAAAGGAGTAAACACAACTCAAACACCAAAAAATGAATGATGAAGTTGAGAACTTTAAGAAATTAAAACAATATTTCATAAGGCAAATTTCATGAGATCCAGAACAATGATGATGTTGTTGATGAGGCTGATGATGATGCTATCACAAACAGACACGACGCGGCAATAATCCAGAGAAGCGCATCAAATGTTGAATATAAAACAAAGAAAAAGAATCAAAATCAAAATCATAAAGCATGACGATGGCAAGGCAGGCAACATACAATAAATGAAACAAATGCTGCCATAAAGATACAAATGTTGAAGGCCAAAAAGCCAAAATCAAAAACGAACCAGAACGATGGAGTTCCATCGAAAAACAAAAAAAAAAAGAAACTAAACTTTGATCAAAATCAAAAGATTGAAACGAGGCAACAACTGAACATGAACGTAAACGTGACGTGACGTGACATGACACGGTAGGTTAGAGGAGATGGAGCAAATGGATATGACGGTGATGATATTGTGACGCAAGAAAGAAAGCGCGTAAGCGTGAGTTGATCATTCAAGAATAACAACAAATTAAATTTGAAAAAAAAAAATATAAGAAGTGAAACAGAAAAAGTAAAAACAATCATCACAAAGCTAAATCTGACAAAAAAATCTGTATCTCTATGTCTCTGAGCCTTTATCTGAAGCTTAAGTTAGATTTATTTTCAAAGCGCATTTGAATAATTTTCGCCTACCATCATCATCATCATCATCATCATCATCACCATCACTTATTTCCTACTCCTATCCTCAAACAGCAGCTTCCAACCACCAGCTGTCCAACTTCACCTCCAACCATACACTTTCGTCTTGCAAGAAATGATTAATGACTGCATTTGAAGTATTTCACTTCACTTTTTTGATACTATGTTCTTTACTTTTCATCTTTAACTTCTCATAAAGAAATAAGAATATTCACTAAATTTTTTGTCTCAACAACGCTTACTGTAAACTTTATTTATGTAAATGTAAACTTTGAATTGGGTTTTTTTTTTTTCTTGAAAAATATATAAAATCCTTTAATATAATTTTCACAGATTTCTTTATGTTATAAGTCTGGATCATCAGACCAAAAAAAAAAAAAAAAAAACTCATCTCACATTAGTATGAAGTGCATAAAAAGAGCAAATTTTCAAAACCCATTGAGTTTCATAAGTATCTAAAGTAAGCCATAGTTGAAGTTGAAGTTGCAGTTGAATTCGCTTTATGTTCGCACCGAACTTCAATTGGAGAAATTGTAAAAAATGAGTACTTTTTCTTTTTTAAACTTATGTTTTACTTCTTGACCCACCAAAAACATTCTATAATAAATTTAAGAACGAGAACATATTATTACAAATTTTACAAACTTTTATCTTCTTCTCGTAACGTCTGATTTTACTGTTCTGTCTTCATCATCTTCATTTTCATTACTACAACTAACATCCTCATTATCATTGCCATCACCATCGTCATTTCACGTCCACTTTGTAATTTTTCTTGTTCATTTTTCAAATGTTCGCCCAAAATATGTCTTCACTTTTTCAAATTCACTTTTGTACAATAACATAAGTAGTAGTGCAGCAGCACCAGCAGCTACAAAGTTTCTTTAATCTCATGTGTTCTTTAAGATTTTGCCGCTTTGCCACAAAACTTCTTTGAAATCATGCGACGACGGCAACAGCAAACGTCACTGCAATCAATGGCAACAGCATGCCGCCTCAAGTTCACATCTGTCTGCCACTTGGTCTGAGTTTGGTTGTCTTATGGGAGTTCTTCATCTCATCTTCATCTTTATACACATCTTTTTTGCTTTGTTTTTTTTTTTTTTTGTCTTATTTTCGATTCTTACTTTGGCACACATGTTTCACTTGTTTAAGTCTGTCCGTCCATCCGTCCCACTATCCATTCATCCATCCATGCATCCATCTATCCGCCTGTCCATTGAACTAAACTCATCATCAACATTTCTCTGAGTATTCGGGCCCCCATTCATTGTTCTATTTCATTGCTTTTATTGCCTTGTGTCATTTGTTTTTCATTTCGTTTTTATTTGTAGCCAACTAAACTTTATTTATTGGAAAAATGCAACGAATTTTGTTCAATTCTAATTGCTTTCTAATTGGAGAAAATTTCTTTCAGATGTTGGCAATTGCTGTTAATAGTAGAATGATTTGTTATTTAGAATTTTTTTTTTTTTTTTTTTTTTTTATAATTCTAAGCATTTAATTGAAATATAAAGGAAAATAAATCTGTACCAATCCAAATGCAAACAGTTTTGTTAATTTCAATTTAAATTCTAGTAAAAATACCAATTCCTATATTTCAAAAATGAGAATTTTTATACACTAAAATTGACTGTGATAAATGGAATAGAAAATATTTGGTTACTTATTTACTAATAAGTGACAAACCATCGTAGAACAATATTATATTCTAAATGAGTTCAATTGTTTCTAAATGAATTGCAGATCAAAAATATGGGTCAATTAGATTTGATGTATTTGATGAAGTAAGTTAACGACTAATAATAGTAAATAGTAATTAGTCGCGCAAGTCAATAACCGTAGTTATGTTTCTCCCCCTAACTCATTGTCCGACAACTTTTGTCCTAACGTAGAGTTATGTTTAGTTAAGATTAATTTAGTTAGTTCGGATTCAACACTCAAACCCATGCTAAGAATTTACGAGTATTGCTGCCCTAATAAATATTGGAACTGACTGTTGTTTCATAAAACGTGAATCTAAGTAAAGTTTCAAAAATTCTTAATTTGTATGCTAAAATTGCAAAGACCCAACTAATTTATTATCAATATATTTTCTATATTTTCCTAATCAGTACCGACTTTCTATGGATGGAAATTTTAATTGGTAACATTTTCAAATCAATTATTCAAGATGAAGAGGTCTTTACTAAATGGATTGAGTTTTATTGTATTCGTGAAAAACTATTATTTACTTAATTCTTTTATTGCAAAAAGTACGGAGAATTTCTAATTTTTTAGTACATAACTCTTTTTTGGATTAAAAGGTACTTACTTTTAATTTTCTTTCATGACATGTACAAACGGACTTAATACTCTAATACAATTTGAATTAATTGGATCCCTTTCTTTTTGCAAAATTCTTGAGCTTTTTTAATTTCTGGAAAACTATTTCTCACAAAATATTGTATCTTAAATTAAATTTATTTATTACTCACCTTAGTTTTATTGATTTGCATTTGTAAGTTTATTTAAATCAATACAACATCGTTTTACTATATCCAAGTGTCAGGGATTAGCATACTTAGTTCGCGTGTCAATGATGACGTTGATGTTTGTTTTGATGATGTTTTGAACAATAAATGTTTGCAAACTAATCCAATTGGTTTGCTTGCATGTGTGTTGAGTAGCGTGTATCAATGCCAGGATAACAATAGAACATTGTTGGAGATGGACTGTGAATTATAAATGCAAAACGACACACAAATAGACACACACACACACAGACAGGAGACGAGTGACAAAGAAGGAACCGTAATTAGTAGATATAGTAAGTAACAAAATGCTTAGATTCTATTTTATTATTTCTTTCTCTGACACTTTTTCGATTTCTTGAAATTTTCTTTTATTTTTTCTTTTGCTGCGGCTGCTGCTTTCTTTTTACAATAATTCTTTTTCAATGGAAAATGTTGTTTTCCTTTTTCTATGTGTGAGAGTGTGTGTGTGTATTATTTTCATCGTGTTCATTGTTGGTGTTGTAGTTGTTTTGTTAGACTTGCGAAACAAGTAAGCGACGACGACGACGACGATCAGGTTGAGATTGAGATACAAGATGCGGTTAACAAACAAACAAACAAAAAATAATATGAAAAAAAAAAAAAATTGAAGAATAAAAAAACTGAAAGAAAAAATATCTTGAGGATATTGTTGTTGTTGTTTTATTGTGGCTGCTATTGTTTTTGTTGTTGTTGTTGCATTGTAGCTTATTACATTGAAGTTGGTGAAGTTGGGTTGGGTTGGATTGCGTTGTTGGATTGCTGCTGCTGCTGCTACAAACTACTGCAAACTAAGTTTTGTGGTTCTTATTTTACTTTGTTCTACCACCTTCCTTCCTTCCTTCCTATCTTCCGCTCGCTCGCTCAACTGTCCGTTTCTTGTGTATAGTTGTATTAAGTTATGCCATCGTAGGCTGCTTGCTGATCCGATGCCATACAAGTTAGGAGTGGAGAAAGACGCAATGGACGCAATGGATGGTTAAAGCTGTAGCGCCGTGGAGCTGTTGACGGGTCCTATACAGAACAAGCTGCAATCTGCAAGTTGTTTGTAACTATTTCGTTTTGTTGCTGTTGCTGTTGCTTTGCTTTTGCTGTTATTATTGTATATTTGCACTACACTGCACTTCGTTCGTTTAGTATGTTGTTTTTGTTTTTGTGTTCCTCTTCCTCTGGCACTTGACTTCAGTCAAATCAGTGAACCAAGACGCCGTTGCAGATTTGTTTATACGCGCAACTCGAACGAATAAAAAACAACATTACTGGGCCGCGGCGGCGTCACCATTTCAGATGATAAGATGATGTTGGTTCGGTGCGGATCGGTTGAATTCGGTGGTGTAAGAAAGAACCAGACTGGAGTTGGGGAGCTCTGGCAGTTGAACACAAAAAGAAAATTCTTTAGAACCACTTGGTTTCGATTTGGTTTTGTGGGTTTCTTATACTACCATGTAAGACATTAAGTTGTTCTTTTCTTCTAAAGTATTATCGCAAAAACATATGCAAATTTTGTTGCTTTTGAAGTTAAGGAATTTTATAAATTAATTTTTTATTTTTTAATTTATTTTATTATTTTTGAAGCACTTTTCTTTTCTTTTCTTTTTTTTTTTCTTTTTTTTGTTTCTAAACAACACTTATCACTTTTTTTAAATTAATTTTTTGTAATTTCTTTTCTTTATTATTATTTTTTGAAGCACAAAAAACCAATTTTTTAATTAATTTAATAAAGAACGCGTTTCATTTCGTATTTGTTGCTTTCGTCATTCGTTCGTTCATCCGTCCGCTCGTTGATTCGCGTTCGTTTGGTTTGGATCCGCGTGCCACACGCTTTTAGCTACAAAGCTACAAACGATTCGAATATGAATGGCGCGCTCTGAGAACAGGTCCACCGAGGCTATGCTATATGCAATAGTATACAGTATACGCAACGGCAGCGGCAACGACGACGGCACCAACCAACATGAGGCAGCGACGCTGTTCCATAGTGCCGTGTTCCGATTCTCTCTTTATCTCAATCTATTTTACACTCACTGAATCACATAACTCATTGAATCTCTCATTCAACTCACTCGTTCACTGAATCACTCAAGCACTCATTACTTACTCACTATATCAATAATTCAACTCACTCACTCATTATATCAATAATTAATTCAACTCACTCGCTCACTCACTCACTTACTCAGTCAGCCACTTGACGAGTGATTTTATATAAGATTGTCGTGTTTCAATTCCGTTCTGTTCACATGCTGGAATCAATGGCATGGATTTCACAATAATTGAGTGAATAGTGGCAGCAACAATGGAAACAGGAAATTCTCTTTGAGTTGGAATTGTTGAGTCTAGGAGGAGTCTCTAATTAGAGTTGCACTCCATTTCAACAAGAAAGAAGTGTCTTATTTTGAGTAAGTGGAAAGTCTAAGTGATTTAACTTATTCTTTGTCTATTTTCTTTCTTAGTCTCCTATCTTTAAAATATACAAATATATTCTTATGTGTTTATGTAGACATATTTTCAATTCCATCTACAATACAATAATTTCTTAATGCAGTGATGTTGGCAAACTACCATTTTCTGTAGTATTTAGGAGGTTCCAACTTTTTAAATAAATTGCCATCAACAGGGCAGAACAAATGTACAGACAGGCAATAAACCATTTGATTTCCACCGAGCTGCTGATACTCGTATTTCCCATGTTTGATATGTATGGGATCACCAAAGCACATCAGACTATATTGCAATATACAATACAAAATGGAAGCTCAATAAGTCTAAAGTATCAGACTTCTCAAATTACCGGAAGGCCCTACTACAATTAAATTTTTTGTTATCATATAAATTTGAAACGACAATTAACTCAACATCAATCGGGGTGTGAAAGCTTCATAGAGCCCAAGTTAGTGTTGTCGAAGTTAGATATTCTACATATGCAGATTAGTTATTCCAATGCGACTTTGTTTGTTCGTCTGTTTGAAGAGAGAGTTTTAAGGATTTTAACGTATTTTAATGAAATGCATGTTTCCAAAATGAAAACAAACTTATTCAATCCAAGTTCCTTTACTAATATTGTGCTTAACAACTTTAAAGCCATGTTTCACTATAATTAATCTTTGACTTGATCTCACAAAGATTTCCATTGACAAAAAAAAAAGGGAAAATGTAGAAAAAAATCAACCAATAATCGTCCAGATCCCGGATTTTTACAATGAAAATTTACGTTGCACAAAAAGCTAAATTGATATAAATATGCATGACCAAATCTCACTTCCATGTATGCCATAATGTAGTATATGAACGTAGCAAGCCTAACAACGGTCTAACGGCCTAACGGTCATACTGGCAGACAGTTTTCAGACAGATAGCAGAGCTATCCTGACCTTATCCTGAACAAAGCACACACACTGGCAGAGACAGCCATAAAATTGTCACAGATAATCCTTTTAGGTCGTTGGCTTTAAGTTATTAGAACAAAAGGGTTGATTGGTGATGGTCCCATTTGAATTTGTCGTTTATCGTTAGCAAAATATGCATTTGAATTAAATGAGTGTCTGTCTGGCTGTCGAGGATGACTATGACGACATTAAAAGCGCAATTTAAATTGAAAGGATATTATTAGCCAACAACCGGAAATGGAAACAATAATACTTACAATATGTATAATATTTGTATTGTAAGTGAAGAGAAATGGTTGAATGAAATATTAATTACGTATGTTGCTGACAAGGTTTACTCACTACTACTACTATCCATAGCGGACTATTAGACGTCTATTTATTGAGAATTCTTTTACGTGCAAAACCAAAACGAGCTTAAACTAGTCCTAGAAATATTTTGTTCAAGCCTTCAGTTAAAAGTGACAATCATATATGTATGTATTGTACTTCTGAGTCAATTAGGGATTTCATTTCACCACCCCGGTACGTCGAAGGACTTAATTTACCATTGGCAAACATGATGATGAAGATAAAAATTTCAATAAAAGAATTAAGTAAAAATCTAATATTAACTGCCAAACAGAGAATATAAATTAATAAATAATTTAGTTGAATAATATGCCAAATGTCGTAAAAATTTCGCAAGTTATCAAAATATATAGTCAGTCATGCAATCAGACAATAGCAATAACAACAATCTCAATACTATTGATCAAATGTTGAATGTTAATTGTACTCCAGACTGGCCAAAACTAAGCGTACATTCATAGTTAATAGTCTGTCGGTCAGATACATTCATAGAAAGACTGAGTAGACAAGGTAGACGGTCGGAAGGACGAAGACTCTGATTGACCACAACAAAAATGTAATAGCAATAGCAACAACAAGAATAAAAGCAAAAGCAACAATAGTTCCAAGTTATCTAGCCGGCAAAGCGTAAGTGAATGATTTATGAGGAATTGAGAAGTAAACAGCCAAGTTGACGTCCGTTGACCATGTCCGGTGTACTTAGATGGCAGATGAACGAATCAAGGAAAGAGCAAGCGTATAAACAAGAGAATGGTGGTGAGAGGGTCATTGGGTAAGTTGCAACAACAACAACAACAATAAGTACAAGAACGAAAATAAAAACAAAGATTGACATTGGATGGATGTGTATCTCATGCATTCAAATACATACGTACTTACATAAGGAATGGATAACCGACAGATAGATAGACAGACAGACATAGAGATACAGAAAGAGGTGAAGTATTGGTATTGAATCAAAAGAGATGTGAGTGGAACGGTGAAGAGTAGTGTTCTGTCAATGTAAGCACTCGAGAAGGACATTACATTATTAACCATTAGCCATTACATCAGCCATAAATTTGACAAGCTCAGAAGAAGAGAAGATTGACGTATGACGCAAGCCTGATTGGCGGCAATTGATGAAGATTTTCTATTGAATGGTAATGGTCACTCTGATCAGGTCTAGTCGTTGTCTAGTCTTCGTTACCACTTTGTCGAATGCGTCTAGCTAATTGTTATTGATAATCGCGCATGAAATTGGGACTCAACGTCAACATCAACGTCTTCGCCTTCGTCCTCGTCCTCGTCATCATCATCTTCATCTTAGTCAAACTCAAGCAGAATAAGATGATGACTAAGATGATGTAGCAAATGATTATAATGTTGACATCTCACTTAGTCTATCATGAATGAATGAGTTGAAAACTGGAAGACTGGGCGGTAATTGCACGATTGTTAGTTGCACCAAATTAAATTAATTATGCAATTAATAAACATGATTTTCTTGAACTTCTCTATAGGATTGTTGAAATATTGTAGATGGTAACCACCTAATGGTTTCTATCAGTATCTGTTTGCAACTGTATGTTTCTTGACTGCCTGCTAAATAAACCAATCAATAGAAGAGAGGACTGTAAGCAGCAGCAATAGCAGCGTCGGCAACAATCTAAATCCGAGTTTCTTAAACTTTTCCGATCAACTTATGAAATTGGAATAAGAAATCTACGCGGATCACAAAATTTTTTTTCGCAAATAATATTTTAATTGTTAAACATGTTTGACTTTTTCGCAGAGTATTGAGAATTGTACTTGATCCGCCGCGGAGCTCAGTTTCAGAAACTCTGATCTGAATGATACTTAACGATGAACAACTGTGACTGTAAGTCTATTGGTAACTTTGGGCCGTTTGCCTGCTTCCTTTTGCGCCAACTAAGCTAATCAGATTGAAACGCTCAGCTCAGGCAGCATGAGCAGGAGCAACGGCAGCTTCCACTTCTTTAGGCGGAGACCTTTAACTTGAATTATGTTTTGGCATACTCATTGTCAGACACTAACTTGCTTAGAGGTTATGGTCCGGTCGTCGTTTTCTTTCTTGTTCTTGTGTACTTTTCCTGAAAATCATTGGTTCGTACATCGTTTGTATAGTGTCTTCTTCTGCTTCCTCCTTCTAACTCCATAGAAACTTCCATCTTTCGCCTATTATTGATTTATACCTTTCAACGATTCACTGTATTTATCATGAGTGCAAAGCACATTTATCATTAATAATGCTGCAGTTGCCAATGTGGAAGTTTTGCAAGTTCTATCGCTCTCCGACTCTCTCGAAGAATTCTTCGAGGCTGTGGCTGAGACTCGCGCGTGCAAGTAGCTGCAATGATCGAGCTCTGCCCTAAGCTAAGATGGGCTTCCAATCCTTTTATTTTGTTAGCTGGTTGACTGAAAGTGCCTGGCACCCCCCGTTGAGCTGCTGGCTACATACAATTCTGGCTCTTTATAGTCCCACAAACGATCATTTTCCTTCAATATCCAGTATCTACGATATACATATACTCGTATGTGAATGTATTTATAGCTTATTTTTTGCCGCTTCAGTTGCAAGTTTACTGAAATCAATCCACTCCACTCCGCACTTCTTTGCTTCTGGGACCATGCTAAACTTTTGCGGCAAAAACCCATTTTACGAAGGTGATCTGTGGGATTGTGCTAATGTCAAATCAAGCTGTGCCCTCTTGTTATTTAGTCTTGGCTTCAGTTGAGGCTGCAGTTGCGATTGCGGCACCGCAAGTGGTGGAAGCCAGCAAACTTGCACTCGTTGCACTGCAATCCATGTTGATTTTATTGTAAATTGCATTAAAAGATTGCATATAAAGAATTTTATTTATCACCTGAAGTTGTTAGGGAAAACACAGTTGGAGACAAAAATGCACTAATAAAACAAAAAAGAATCGACTCCAACTTTGTTCATTCTCAATTGGTTTCTTTTGTTTCCTTTTTGTTTTTGTTTTTGGTTTTGTGTTTGTTTCTCTACTGTTGGTGACTTCTTTTGGCACTTGATATGTATTATTTTTAGGTACGATTATATAAATCCTCCTCTTCAAGGTCTTTATTACGTGCAATAATATTATTTATTCTTGTTGTTTTGTTTTCAAACATGTGAACGGATATTCCCCAAATTTGTAAATGGTACGCGATCTTTAGAATGATCTTTTGTTTTGATTTCTTTTCGTTTTAAGTCTGCAAAGTATTTTGAATCTTATTTGTTACCCCACAATCGCAATATGATCATATACTCGTAACATACATCTCATATTTGTGGGTTATTAGATAATGTTCTGTGACTATAAAGCATTTTTCGAAAGAGAGTAATAAAAGGAGTATTTTTTTGTTCTGGTAATGGACAGAAAGAAAGATCAGAGAATCTCTAATGAATTTGTAAATTCCATTTGTGTTCTAATACCATTGTTGGGAATTTATATTAGACAAATTTGATTCTTTTAAATTTAACACAAATAAGAAAAGTTCGAAATGTCAAAAAAACGAGTGGATGAATTTATATTTTCAAACGAAAAATATATGATGTCAAATTGAGTGATGAGAATTTGAACATTTCAATACAATTTCTAGTTGGATTAGGTTTATATCAATAACCAGTCGACCCTAAGTCCTAAGCTACGTATACTACGTGGAGTTAAATAATTAATTGTTTTATATTTTGGCAATTTTTGGAAAGTAGATTAACTTAGGTTGGCATTGGATTGTACACATTCTGACATAATTGTTATCCGGTATTTCCACTACTTAGCTGTGCTGTGGCATTTAGTGTGCCTATGATAGTAGTACTGTATTCATTCCGTAAGGAAGCGTCAATTCACAAAATACCTACCTCACTCTGTACAGTTTGCCCAATACATATGCTGACCTGTGCCTTCGCCAGCTTATTTAAATTTATATCAAGGTCGTTGTCTACATATTACAGATCTCGGTTTATGGCATTTAATTTATAAAGTTAATTGTCAATTTTATACTCTTTGCATTGCCCTTGCGATGACTCCTGGACATTTCGGGACTTTTATTCTTAAATTATGGACACCGAACTTAAAGTGATAGGACTTTAACTTATATCTTTCATGTACACGTAAAACAATCGGTCGGCGCTTTTTTACGAGCACCTTTGTATTACAGAAAATGTTTTCAAATTTCTATTCGTACTCGTATATGATTCTTTCATCATTCATAATCTTCTGGCTCTCGCTAAAAGAACAGAAATATAGCCGCATGTCTCAGTCTTCTTAACAGGACATGGCAGAGTTATGAAACATTTACTTTCTATACGAAACGATGTAGAGGAGAAGATGAGACAGTAGAGAAATTGTTGTTTTATCTCATAAGGGAATATTGGAAATCTTGATGAACATCAGAATTTCGGAAGAACTGCAATTATGGGATTTGTTACAATGGGTCTAATCAAGACGATTTGAAATAGCAGTAATACACTATATTGTATATATACCCAAAATTGGGCTGATCGTAAAAACTACAAATTATAATTTCCACTGTCTACTGTCTTCATTTCCTCACTTGGTGTGTGAAAGGTAAGTTGAGTTTGTCTTAAAAAATTCGTACTCTGAGTGTTTCTTTTTTTTTTTTTATAAGTTTTCACTGTATCAGCGACAACATTTTCCGCTTCCACATCAAATACTCGTATATTGTACAATACAATACAGATGATGTACACTTTCACACTCATGATGATTCCATGTTTGTGTATCACGACGAATCGTTCACATGATTGTGACCAAACAGCCAGTGAGCCAAGAAGAAACTCCAATTGGTGTTTCCTGAAGGAAACGCTTTGAAAAGAACAGCAACTCGCTGCAAAGGCAGACAAATAAATCAAAGCACCTCTAAGTTAAAGTGGCCATTGTCCTGATTCAGGGTGCCACTGTTGTTGATGCCATGCCAAACGATGGCAAACGTTGTTGTTGCTTTTGTTGTTATTGTTGTTGTGGATTGTGTGGAGGAGCCCTAAAAATGGAATGTGTTATTGTCGATTTTCTTTCGATTTGTTTTCCTTTTATTGTAGTTTATTTTTTTTAATTTTACGTATCGCTGTCGATGTTACTGGTTTGTTGGATGGTTTTGTTGTTTGTTTGTCTGTCTTGTTGTTGCTATTTACAAACACATTTTGTACAATGCAATTGTTAACAAGCGAAGTTATGTGCGCGCGAAAGGAAAACATCCAAAAGAGGATGAGGAAGGACAACAATAACAACTAACATCAAAGGGCAAGCAAAAGCAGTTCGAAGCTTTTAATCTAGGCAATGAGAGACGAAGTGCTTGAACCCGTAAAAGAAAAGAATGACAACAAGAAACACATATCTGAACTTGGCCCATAGTATTTAATATTGGTAACTGGTAACGCATATTCTCCTGTCTGTCTGTCGCATTGTTATTGCCTTACTTCACTTGAGTTAATCATGAAATGCTCCCATATGTTTGCATTGGAATGGTTAGGGAGGGGGTTAGGGATCGGTCAGGCTGCAAACAAAAGCTGTGCACATCAATACGCATACAAAATCAGATTCAGAATAGGGTAAAACCGCTGTTCAGGATGATGATGATGCTGCTGCTCTTAAATCTTTTCTTGCTTTCGGCTTTTGGCAATCGAATCCAATGCGACGCAATTCTCTCGACAAACATGACAAAGGATGTGCAACAGCAAACGAAGCGACAGCCAAACGGAAGGACGGGCGGACAGAAGGATGGTGAATGGACAGACAGAAAAGGCGCTCCAAACGAATCGACACAAAAACGAAGAACGGATGGACAGAAGAAATGAAGGACAGACAGTTAGTTGAACGTGTAGACGAAGGTGTTTAACAAACAGCAAAACAAACAATTGTAAATGCGAATGAGGCAGGCTCGAAAAAGGGCGTGGATGCCTGAAAATCAAACTGCCAACAAAAGACCAATGGGTCAACTGCGGAAAGTGTTGAACAAGGGACCGAAGTTAAGCAAGAGGCACTCGGACGCTCGCTCGGTTTGGGTGCGAGTGATGTTTTTTTTTTCAATTTCATTTTTGGGTTGGAGGCGCGTGCATGTGTTTTACACATTTCGATGTTGTTGGGAACATTTCACTGACTTCATTGTTGTTGTCGTTGTTGTTTTTCTCTCTTCAATGCTTCTTCACTCGTTATCGCTGTTAAAAATCTGAGACAAGTAACAAATAAACAGGAAAAAAAATCAAAAGATGAAAAATAAGCCCAATGAAATTTATACGGAACTTCACAAATTGAAATTCAGTTTTTGCGCGAACCCAAAGTGAAATTCCCCAAAACGTTTCGAATGTTACGAAGAGGGAATGGAGCGGAATGGATTGAACTAAAGTAGGCAGGATTAAATTGGCTTTCGGAAATACTAAATAAGAAAAATACCTTTAAATTTGCAGTAATCACAAAAAAAAAAAAGAAGTAAACTGTGAGAAAAACAAATACTAAAGAATTATGATTGCACTGAAAAAAATTACCAGAAGGAAATCCCATTTTTTTTTTTTTTTGTTTGATTATAGGGACGATTCCAAGCAGAACAATTTCAAATACGAAGATTATAGCAATTTATTCCTAATTTATATGAATGTGTGGGATTGACCTTAAGTTAGTTTAAAATCCTTAAAAAACTTAAAATATATTAGCCCAATTGTCACAATTTCGTAGTGCAAAGTTTCAGCTGCATTACATTAAACATCTCATTAAAATTTCAGACCAATATCTCGAAAAATCTGCGATTGTGTGCTTTCGTTTTGCAAAATCAGACATAGTACTTTAAATTTACGTGCAATACTTATGATATTCCCATGATGATTTGCTCAGTGTTTCTCGGTCATGAGTACCACATGATGCCCACGTCAGCCCCACAAACCAACCTGGCCATGACTTTTGACTGCCAATTTTTATAGCCCGTAAAGTCAAAGTTAAATAAAAGGGTTTGGTTTACCATGCCTGACCAACTTTGTTTGAATGTTTGGCATTCGTTGATGTGGTTTTGTTGTATCTTTTAGGGCCAGAGTGATAATTAAACGCCAGTTGCCAGTTATAGCCGATAACAGTGAAGAGAGCAAGGCCAAGAGATGTCAAGGCAAGGCGCTTAAGGCGTGATTGTAGCTTGTTAACAAGTGTTGGCAGTTTAATTGACTTCGAATGCTGATGTCTTCAGCGGCCGGCATTCTCACAGGATGCACGCAGTTTTCAAAGTAATCAGCTGCCCGGCCCAACAATGTCCTACTTAACTGCGCTCATAAAACACGCAAGGGTTATGGCAGTGAGGCAGGCACTTCCCGTTAGTATGAAAGCAAAAAGGAAAAATGCATGATGTCAACGAGACTGACATACCAGACAAGAGTTTGCCTGCAAACTTGACTAGACTTGCTCAAGTTAACATAAATTAAACGGACTGTCATTTATGATTACAACAACTGTCAATTTGTTTGAAGTGGCACTTCAACTTGTTGTTGCTTATGCTGTTGTTGTAACTACAATTGTCAATACACGCCACCATCACTGACGACAATGAGCCACCTCCGCTGATTTCTAATCAGATTCAAAACGTTTCGATTGTCATGTCAGTCAATCAGTTGTTGGTTGCTGTTGCAGCTATCCTCCAGTCGTCCAGTCCAGTTTTTGACTTCAGTCTCAATCCTACTAGTTGTCATCATTGTCAGTAGAAAATTTCAGAGCCAACAAGCACGGAGTGTTGCAGTTATTGGCTTTGCCTATGCACAAGCAACAACAATTTCTTATTATTATTATTTTTATTTGTTGTTGTAAAGTAGTATAAAAATCTAAGCTGTCGATTAATTGAGCGAGTTCATTTTATTATTCTTTATTATGCCAACTAACCGCTTTTTCCGGTCTATCAATGTTGGCCAGCATAACTGGCCAAGAAAAATGATGATGGCTGCCTAAAAATAAAAAATAAGAAAAAATAAAATAATAAGAAAAACTTACTTGGGATGGGCAGTAGCTAACATAGAAGCCAAAGATCTCATAGTAGACGAAGACGAAGATACCTGAACTAACAGCATTATAAATGATCTTATTAGCTTTGGAAAACCCGACTCGAAACAAGACATTCTGAAGATCATTTTTCAACAGAATTGATTCAAACACGCAGCATTTGATGGTGAGAGATGCAGAGCAACAGAGATGCAGAGTGTGGCAAAAGTGTTGCCGGGCAGTTGGTACACTGTGTGGCACTTGCGTGCGGCACTTGCAATTAATCATCAGCTGCCTGAAACATTCCGTCTCCACTGCCATACCAGCAAGCACCAAGCAGCATTATTTCTACAGAACGAAAGAAGCACAACGAAGGCCGCGATGTTCTGCGCTCAATGAAATTTGATTTGTTAAAGAAATCTGCAAATCATACTTTGGTCGAACTCATTGCATTCGCCATCGATCTTTAATGCAATGAGCAATCGAAATGGGGATCACCACTTGTTCCATGATCGCTCACGCGCGTTACAATTCCCGTAACGAACATTCGTTTGTTTATAGTTGGATAGAATGGGTTTGAATCGAATCGGTATGGAGTAATGTAACGAAGCAATGACGATGATCGCTGATTGCATTCCTTGATACGCGTTTTCTACAATGGAAATGACTATAGCGGTGGTGATGGCGGCGTTCTTGCGCCTGGGAAAGCAACTTACGAATACGATCCATCTAGAGGCGACTTCTTCTTAAGCTTTGCTTAGGCAACGTGACAGACAATTGCTGGAAACGATGTTTGCTTCTTTGTCGTCATTCACGGTGTCTTCCTATGCTGCCGCAGTATGAAGTCGCCTCCACCTCCTTCTGCATACATACGATAGCCAGTACGAAAACTTCGCAGCAGCATAGTCATTCCCTTAATAATTAATTAATGTAATTGGCCTGTCGTTGTTGCCGGTGATAATGATCTCATCAGTGCGAGATGTGTTTTTGAGATTTCGAATTCAATTTCTGAATTGCTTTCCTCCGCCTCAGCCTCCTTCACACCACTCGCTAGTTTACAAGTTACCTTTCCTTCATGCCAGAGATGCATGCTGTGTGTAATGAATTTGCTTTTATTTTGGCGGTAACATTAATTGAGTTCAATTGAGTAATTCCCTTTCTTTCCTTTATTTTCTCTCATGATGCATAAAAGTTAATTTTCAGGTTAGATTCTCCTGATGTCTTACATGAGTTTAACTTTTGTATCCCCAGCTGTTCTTCTAGAAATTTTGTCTCTTTAGCCATGAAAAGATACAAAACAATTACATGTTTACATGATCCTTTCCGACTTTTATGCATTCATTACAATAAACATTGTCTCGCGTAAGATTTCCACCTCTGCGTTTAACATCATCATCCTTCGCTACCTTCGGGAATCGAAACACACTGCAGACGAGATATTCTGGACGTGGCTCATTGTTCAGCTATCCTGACCTATTTTTTTCAATCGCCCAAGTTCAATTATACGTATATCTCTGATCTCACATGGCTGTGAATGGGAGCAAAACTTGCTATTTTGCAAATGAATTTGTCCCATCAGGTGAGAGACCGATTAATAGAAATAAAATCCTAATCTAATCTGATTATTGTATTAATTATATAAAATAGGTTTTAGCTTAATTGTAAATATTATTATTTTACTTTCGTATATTAAGTTTATTACCATTTACTTTTAAGTTGACAGTAATTTGTCATATTCAAATAAATAAATAAATAAATACTTTTTCAGTGGTTTATTATACCCCATTCTTTTCTAAGATTTCCACAAGTATTTATGATTTTTCGTTCCACAGCAAGACGTTCCATTCACACTCCTTCAGTATTTTATTGATACCAACAACAATTATATTTTTCAATCACAAATACATATAATATTTTAGACAAAAAACCTGATCAACTGTGAACAAAGTTCACAATTTCAACATAAATGTGAACAAGTAAGGGAGTTCAGAGGGTTGACATTTTCCTTGAGTCACCCACCATTTTAAGATTTACAGGTCAATCCATATTGCTTAAATGGATATTGTATGTTCTTTCCCAACTTTCTATCTACAATTTATTCAGATCATTTTAGCACATTGAAATGAAATATCAACACCTTACGAGGTCATGCCATAAATTTTGAATAATTTCTCTACACCATATGCATCCTTTCCTCTCGAGTAAACAATACAACCTAAAGATGCTATACCGCAGAATTCAAATGTTGACATTATGACCGTAGAATCTATAAAAAAAAAGAAAATTAAATTGTATACAATAGCAGAGATTCAAGCGAGATGCGTGTGCCGCAAAAAAATATAATATTTCCCGAAATGGCCAAATATAGCGACGACAAGCACAACACGTAATGCCTTTTGGGCTTTATTCAATTGTTGGGCCTGCTTCATGCCTCCCCAAAATCTTGCGGGCTTTTTAAATGCAGCTAAGAGCCAAGCATTGCAATTTTAAACTAAAGATAAAACGCACATTTTTTTAACCGAAAATGCCAGCAAGGAGTGGAACGAACGGTGACAGTTTGCAGATAGTAAGTATTACATACCTATGTATAGAAGTTGATTCAGGGGTATGGCTGGTTGGTTGATTTAAAGATTTTTAGTATGTTTTTATGGATTTTCTTCTTATGTAAACTTTGGCTTCAAAGATCTCAAAAATGGGCCATGCAACTGTCAATTTTTCACACCCTCCGTCCACTCTCCTCATCTTCCCACTCGTCTGTCCTTATGCTTACGCATACGCTAAAAGCCTTTTCTGGTCCGATTTCCAATTGATTGGTGTTTGGTGTAACAATAATCTTTAGTTTTTCCTTCCATTGTTTTACTACAATTGAAAAACCAATGCATTCTCTGGAAGACAATCTCTTGCCACCTCACATTGCCTTATTCCTTTTTTTTTAATGTTTATTAAAACAATATTTAAGACAATTCATTGTATCCCCGATTTCCTTCTTTCTTTCTTTGCAGTTGTTTATAACAATTCCATTTATTACAATACGAGTAAAATAAGTACAATAAGAAGGAATTAAAAACAGAAAAATAAAAAGCAACATACTTGCCAATCAGACCAACTGAATCAGCTTCTGGAGCAACACGTTCTTGGTTGTTAGCCAAGGAAGATAATGGTTAGAGGGAAAAGTGGTTGAGGGTTCTTATGATTTGGTTAGGTTCATTGAAACCTTTGCAGTTTATTCATTTCTTCTTTCCTTTATTTTATTATATGTCTTCCATCTATCCATCGTTTGTTTGTTTATTTATTTGTTTATTTTGTTTGTTGGTTAGTTTTTTGTGGCGTTCAATTGCATTTATGCATTTTCAATGAACAATTTTTATGCAAAAAAAAAAAAAAAAAAAAAAAACAAAAAAAAACAAAACAAAAAATGCAGTGAACAAGTTGCACAATTTACTCTTGTAGTTAACAATGTGGTCTCGCAATAGTTCAAATCAAAGGAGTATGAAGTATTCCATCCATGTCGACACACGCGCTTCCATCTCCACCATCATCTATAGATGCGTTTTGTTACCAACTGCTAGCCTGGTAAAGTCATTGAGGTAACCAGACTATGTGGTGTAGCAAGACGAGTTTACTCTTGTCCAGCCTATGACTTGACTTTGGGAAGCTCTAGTACATATGACTTCGGCTATGGTCATAAACACATAGACAGACAAACATAGTAATAATACAATTTCGAAGCTCAGAGAATCTAGTAAGTCAGTCAGTTCAGTGAGGTTTGTGAGCGAGCATAATGTCAGTAGGTTAATCTGGACTGTTGGTCGCTGCCACAAAATGGAACGAAACATAACGAATTGTATCGAAGTTGAGAAACATCAGGCATCAGGTGCACTCCACTCACTCCATTCACTCACTCATTCACTCCTCATTTAGGGAGGACGAAGAAAGAATCAGAGAAACAACAAGAATAAGCATTACACAAGGGACCGGACCGTACAGGACCGGAACCTAGCAGCCTTCCACAGTGAAAGGGTGATTGTGAAGTCAAAAGGGCTATAAATGAGAATCTACTCTACGAATCGTATACGAATGCGTTGTGCATTTTTTTTTTTTTTTTTGTTTTGTTTCATTTATTTTGCTTGCAATTGAAACGATTCTAAACTCAGACAAACCTAACCAGCGAAGTCAAGTCAAGCCAAGCCAAGCCAACTCGGACCAAGTCCGACAGACTTTGACTCTGACTCCGACTCAGACTTAAGTTGGCAACGGCAACGCACTTCATTTGAATTTCATAATTTCTTGTTAGCTCCAATTTATGGTCACGGTTCGGTTAGCAATTTATGGTCATAAGTGCATCGTTTACAGCAACTGCAACGAGTCGATGTGGCCAAAGGGAGTTGAAAAAGGAGTTACCAATAACTAAAACAATATAAGACAGACCAATAACTTCGATGCCACCGAATCTTACATACCTTCCACATAAATTATAAAACAATTTTCAGCAAATATTAAATTATTGCTCTAATGAGAAATTTCAATAGAGTTTTCTTCAAACTATAACTTTAAACGAAGATGAAATCGTATACTCCTATTGAAAATCTAAATTGCATTGAACAGACTTCAGTCAATGCGTTACAAACATCATGACCAAGTCATACAACCCACCCTAATATATAATATACTATAAAGGTTACAAAAAAATATTGTATAATAAGAAAAAAATCGAATAAGTGCCCAACAAAATTGCCGACATCAGCGATGGTTCTTTTTTAATGAAATTATTATAATCGATTTAGAAAAATGACAAAAACAATAAGAAAAATTCAAATCGAGAAACAATTTTTGGTTTCACCAAAGCTTACATTCTACATGTCGCATAAACATTTTTATACCATTCACAGTTTTATGAACAGGTATTTTCACATTTTCGTCATCTTTGTAACGCATAGAACCATATGAGGCCATAACGTATTGTGTATATCAATTCTGAATGGAAATGATGTGCCTAACAAGAAGTCCTGAAGGAATCCATCTGCTTCCTGGTTTTGAACTGTAGAATTGAAATTTGGTAAGCTAAGATTTTTAATTACTGAAAGAATTAGACGCCAAGCAAAAGTAACATCATACTTACTTATACTATGCCAAATCGTATGATTTGAAGACCTACTTATAAGTGTATATGTACTTCTATAAGCTTTGCTTTTTTAGGATTCCGGGGTACCAAGGGTACCAAATGGAACCCTATTGTAGAGACTTCGTTGTCTGGCCGTATATTGTTGAAATTTCAGTTTGTTCGGACCACTAGGGAAGGTACCTCCCATACAAACCCCCATTAAAATTCTGGTTCTCATAAGAAAAACTTTTTTCGTTTTTGTTCTATCGAACTGAAATTTAGACACTATAAGTTTTTGATATTTGTTAGAATCATTCAAATCGGACCACTAGGGGGAGTACCTCCCATACAAACCCCAATCTTGTACGGAACCCTCCGTGTACGAGACTGTTTCGCACTTGGAGTTTTTTTTTTCACATAGAGTACACGGCCAGTCGAATCGAATATTTTGATTTATAAAGTGACATATTATCTGTATTTTTGACACAGACGACTCGATTGATTTTAAAATACAAATGTATCTACAAATTCACAAAATTTCATTGCAATCAGATGAACGGTATTGCCGCGGATAAGACTCGAACAAACAAACAAACAAATTTTAATTTTAATTGATATTAAGAATATTATATTATATTATCTATTATAAACTCGATCATATGTCATTGGATCTTGCTTGAGTAAAACGAATATATCTTTCGCTCTCAATTCTTTGAACAAATCTACAATTATCAATAGATAATAGAAATTCGTGGAGCTCACTTGTTTTTATTTATTCACCTTATTATTATGTAATTTCACCAGTTGCCAGTTTGCTTTAAATTCTTGTGATAACCCTCCTTTCGAAAACTCAGTATACAAATATTAACGGAAATAAGATCAGGAATGTAATTATTGTCATGCACTTAAATTCAAAACTGAAAAAGCCGGATGATGATGCTCTTTAGGAAAGGTAGTTTTAACCACATTGAATTTACCTATACACACACAACGGTCATATGACCCATTATAGTACATAACATTTGTATAAATGCTGTGTTCAATTTTTGGACAATAATCGAACTAAGCCTATGAAAAGATGATAAATCCAAATCAAAGTATGAGTAAACGCGATAACTCCACTACAGGGCCATTTACATGGAGATAATAAATAAAAGCCCAGAGCAGCTTAAACCGAACCGAGGCTACAAATTGAAGATCAATAGCTCTTCTGTTTCCGGAAAAATTAAGGTAAACAATAAATGAAACAGTCACTCTTGTGTAGTTTCTATTTAAATAATATACACGTATTAATGGATTAGATATACAAAAAGCATTTCAAGACAGAAACACATTGACCAAAGATGTTCTAGCATCCCCGTTATGATCGATATTGTAAAAACTGGAATATGGAATATTTAGCTTAGGAATATATAGTATAGAAGTTTGTGTAAAGTTATCTCTAAAAGATAGTTTAAGGAACTTATTGCATTACTGCCAAAGTTGTAAAGATATTGAATCTTTTCATTTTTAAAAAAAGTTTAATCTTGTTTATTATCAATCACTAAGATGATATATTGTACAGCAAATACGCTAATATTAATATAGGTATGCATTTACGTACTCATGATACGATTTATTTAATGATCTTCAATCTGATTTATTTTATTATTGAATTTACAGTTGAATATAACATTATCAAAATATCGATATTTTTAAAAACCAACGGAAGAGTCGAAAGAGAATTGTTTAAACAAAATATTGGAATAAAGCGAAGCCATAGAAGTATTGAGGGGTACCTCTTTTGACCTTTGCGAGCATTCGCATTATCATCCCCAACTACGTCACATGAATTTTGGACTACTCAAGTTCAACATTACACAACTTATACAGCCGGAGATGAAGTTGAAATCGAAGTGACCCTTCGTTAGTTTAATCCCATTCTTCTTTTATTTTTTGGCTGTCAAAACAAGTTGGAAGCGTAAATATATAAATGAGAGGGCCACATGCACTCGTTAAAATTCTCTCCATCTTCACTTCATCCTGCAACCTACAATATTTAACCACAACATAATGAAGGTCTCGATGTAGTCGTAGTCATCATCGTCATCGTCGCTACTGCCGCCTGCTCAAATTGCATTGTTCATTATTTTCGAATGGTTTGGTTTTTGGTCCAAGGCTATGCGGTCGTCCATCCGCGGAATCCCAAAGGATTTTCTTATACTGCGCAATGTTAGTATTGCTGCTTGTTCTCATTCTCGTTGTTGTTTTTGTAGTTGTAGTTGTTGTAGCTGTTGTTGTGGTCGAATTTTGCACTTTTGTGAACCCTCGATGCCCTATGTCCATTACTGACTAAAAGGGCCCTTTGACTCTGCCCACCTTGTATTACCCATCTACTCATTCGTATTGTATGTATATGTTATTTATACTCAACTCAAACTTGGTTTGTTCCTCTTTGGTTTATTTGTTTGTTTGTTCTTCCATTGGATGGTTCCTTAGTCCGTCGGGCGGTCGGTCGGTCGGTCGGTTGGATGGTTTTGTTTGCTTGTTCTCGAAATGGTTTCGTTTACATTTAACGTGTGAATGTTGCTGTTTTTTGAATTATGGCGACAGGAGTGAAATAAAAGCTCTGCTGAGCGCGACGACTGCATCCTTTTTCTCTCACTTTTGTCTTCTTTTTTTTTTTTTTTTGTGTTGTTTTTGTACTTATTGGTTGCCAGCTGCGGTAGCGACCACGTTACCTTATAATACTACAAGTATCTTTACTTCTCTAGCTGTAACTTGCTTCATATAGAGTCGTCTGTTTGAACCTTTCCACCACGTCCTTCACTTCACCGGTGAGGTGAGTGCTTGCATTTGGTTGTCCTTGCTGACATTGCTGTTTTGCTTTGCCATTATTTTGTTTTATTTAAAATGTTCGTAATAGAATTTTTGATGCCAGTATGTCTGGTTATAAAGATGCCACCGCGATAACGGTCGGGAGCAATGACTAAGCCGGCTAGGCGAATGCGCTGGAATGAGTCTCTCAGTGTCACATTTTGATTCTTTCTCTATTTCTGTTACTGATTCTGTTTCCTTCGCGGCACATTCCTGAATCAAAATGCATTCGTTTCATTTTCTGTTTCAACTGCAACTGACAGCTAAGCCACTCATACATCGTTTCACGTCATTCCTCGCCATCTATGGCTACTGACTCTCCCATCTAAGCACAGACTCGTAAAAGCAATATGTACATACGTGTTTATACAAATATATGTGTACTCGTATGCCAGTCGTCTGGCTTCCTGTGGAAATCTCATCATAAATTCATTAGCTTCGGATCTGCTCAGCAGCAACAAGCTCAGCTTTGCTTTGCTCAGTTCAGTTTGTGTCCGAAGAGTATGACGTATGAAGGCGACGACTAACCAAGACCAAGATGCGATTGCAGCAGTTTGTTCGTTTCACACGCAAAATTTGAAACCGCTGCCGCGACTGCCATGAAATATGTCTCCAATGTTCTTTGGTCGCTTGGTCAGATAGTCCACCAGTCCACCAGTTCGCACAGTCTCGCTGTCTGTCTGCTTTTGCTCTAAGCTTAGTTGTAGTCATTGTCAGCTGGTAGCTATTGGTCCGAAACTCAGTCGCGTTGCACTTGGTTGTTCGTTTGATGGCGCAATGGTGTTGGTTTTGTTGCTGGTGTCGGATTTGGAGTTTGAGGCGGGTCGCCACATTTGATTTATGCGCAAAGTTGTTTAGAAAAGTTATGCCAAGCTTTGTTTTATTTTGTGGCAGCTAATGAAAATCGCCACGAGCGCTTTTCCTCTTTTCTTGCTGCGTGTTGCATTTTGCATGGTACTCATACAACTGTCTGCCTATCTACTTCATTGTGTCTCCGTCTGTGCAAGTGTCCTCTTATCCCTCTGTCTATTTATTTGCCATGCTGTCACTCTGCCTGAATGACTATTTGCAACATTTTGTGCAAACGCAAATCAATGGTTGGTCACTTTTTCTTAATGAATGAAGGTGTATGAGCGAGTTGTGAAACTCAGCACCTTGCGATACAAAGTTTTTAAAGGATTATGTAGTTTTATATTGGTTAGCAGTGCATTTATGCTAAAAACGAAAGTCACGATATGGCAAGGTAAAAAAAAAAGAAAGAAACCAATCTCTATCTCGAATTGAAGTTTATGTGCATGTTCCATTGCCCACGTGCAATAGATTTTACACTGATACATCAAATTAAGTAAAGTAGCTCAATAAAATTAATTGATTCCAATTTGTTGTTGTTGTTTCTTTTTCTTAAATCTTTTACTTGTGACGAGTCCCATTTTCAAAAGTAAAATTGACAATTTATATACATTTCGAAGATGGAGAACTTAACCCTTCTAACCCTGAGACGGTAAAACTAAATGAGACTCCTATGGTTTCAGAAATGTATGACTGTTAATAAACTGAAGACGGAAAACAATATTTGAAGGTTTTTTTTTAGATTCGCTGTGCCGTTTTGTGGTCAAATCCGATAGGGATTTCAATGAAATGCATGTAATGCATCCTTATGATAAATGAATGCATATGATTTTTATTTTATAATTTGGATAACTGTTATGTATATAGTAAGCGTGGATCATAAGGCCTGTCGGGTAATGAATAATGCCTCAATAACAAAAATGATAGATGTGACTCAAGGTCACATTTGCTTTATTATCCTCCTTTTTTGTACCCAACACACAGTAAAGTGCAGAAAAATGCCTTTTAATATTTGATGCACCAACTTGTCAGTCAGACCTATCCCACCGACCTGTAGAGTGGACACCTAGCACTTCTCAGGCATTCATAAGATGCAAAAACAGCATAGCGCGTGCTGCCACTCTTGATCATCCGAGTCCACACGCAGACCTAAGTCTAACCTGCGATGCTTCCGATACTGCCATCGGTGCGGTTTTAGAACAAAACAACATGGGGTAGTGTAACTGAAAGCAGGTACAGCACATACGACAGGGAACTATTAGCGATTTATGAACTCCAAATCCTCGATAAAACCGTTTATAGATCGTTAGAACACCACTGGGATTCTAAATGTTCCTCATTTATGGACCAAAATCCATACACATAACTCACTAAGGCACGATTTAGTTTGAATGTCCTGATGGCTGTTAAACAAAGAAATTTGTTGTTATTTTTAAGACTTTAAGGATCATTATTACACATTTGCTATGATTGATCTGAATCAAGTAGTCTATTTTGATTATTTATGAATGTTAAAATCTTGGGCCTTAGTATACTCTAGCACGACAAGGTTTTTAAAAGGTTTTAATGTTTTGCTTACGCCAGAGTTTGCCATTTTTTGTTTATATTTTATAGTTATTGATCTATAGGTTTAATTAACAGTAATATTTCTTGATTCGAATACATAGTTTTAATTGGGTTCCAGACCCGAAGAGTACCAAAGGAGACGTCGTTGTCCGTCCTACCGTCCGTCAGTCCTCGGGTCATATCTCATGAACCGTAATAGCTAGAGAGTTGAAATTTTCACAGAATGTGTAGTTCTATCTGGGCATCAGATACAAATACTAAAACTAAAATATTTTTAAAAACTTATTGGAGTCACCATACAAAAAATTTTTGGTTTGTATGGCAGCTATACGATCCAGAAATCCCACGATCTTGAAATTTTAAAGGTTGGCTATACATCATAAACTTATATTATCGAATTTTGATTGGATCACTAGGGAGGGTACCTCCCATACAAACCGCCATTAAAATTCTGGTTCTTATTAAAAAAAAAAACTTTTTTGTTTTTAGTCCTATCAAACTTATATTTAGACACTAAACGTTTTTGATATAGGCGCTGTACATCTATTAGAATCAGCCAAATCGGCCACCTCCCATAAAAACCCCAATCTGGTACGGAACATCCGTGTACGAGTCTGACTCTCACTTGGCCCATTTTTATACTCTTCGCGGAAGTGAATAGTATTATAAGTTTGTCATGAAGTTTGTAACAGGCAGAAGGAGACAAATAAAAAAAATACATAAGGTATATATATTCTTGATCAGCTTGATTAGACGAATTGGTTATGCCATGTCTGTCTGTCCATCTGTCCGTCTGTCCGTCGGAACCAGCTCAATCGGACTATTAGGAGGTACCTCCCATACAAACTACCCATTTGAATACTACAATGAAACATTCACTGCGTCCCGTGAAGAGTATTTCATCTTCGGCATATCCAAGATAACGTTCTTTCTTGTTAAATTTATGTTAATTGTAATCGAAATCAAAATCTTACTTAACCAAATTTCTAGATAATGAAAATTAAATGTTACCAAACACACAATGAAATGTTTTATGCACATTAGTACTCGTACATACATGTTGTAAATGTAACACATATGTGCGTACATAAATATAATGACAATCTCAGCTCAGGTGTTTATAATGAGTTATTAAAATGCCAAGTTTGCTGATAATACGCAAGAGATATTTTCAAAAAATTAAAGAAAAAAGGAAATCAAGAAAAGATAAGTTCCGTTGGATTCTTGTTTCAGATGCAGCACTCAAAGACTTAAATCCGCCATAATCTTAACTAATGAAGTACTTATGTGACGAACATAAGCTTTAACGTATGCAAGTGATTTCATTCCGCTTTACTTCGCTCCACTCATAGCATTCAAAATTTTTGCTCCCATTGGTGCTTACTTACCCATGAATCGACAATATGCACTACCAACGATATGCATGCATATGTAGCAACTTCTGAAGCGGATCGAAATTGCCACTAAAAGCGCTTAATTTGTTCGCAGAAAACTCAATGTAAAGTAAGGAAACAATAACAACATTTAGCAGCAACAACATCAATAAAATCTTCTTAAAGAAAGCAAAAAAGAGTTTTGAAATATTTCTTAATGAAGTCATTTCGTGGCTGTCGCCGTGTTTGACTGCGACTCTTCCGCCATAAAGACAACTACACCGACAACAACAACGACAATATTCAATACTCCGTTGACTCGCATCTGTGTGCTTCGTATGCTTGAAAGCTTTTAAGACGTTTTGGTTTCGGTTCGATTTAGTTCGAACCTCATACATATTATGAATGTACCTCATTCATTTTTGCGTTCATTCGTTTGATTGCCGCTTCTTCATCTTACAAATTAAATGCCAATTTGCGTCGGCGCTCATACTACTAACATACAATACAACTCAAACTAATAAAGAATCGAGGAAGACACGCCGATCCATTAACAAGTAAGACTTACTGAAAATTGTATTTCCTTCCTCGAAAACAAATAAAATTTGTCTAGTGCACTACCTCTTTCTACTCACAGACCGATAGTCACATCGAAAAAATACCAATCGGTTTGATGGCGTAAATCGTTTTTGTCACAGGAAATACTACATACCAACAACCCACAATATCTGAAACATTCCTCTGTATAGATATGTATACAATTTTTTGAGTGCTCTAAGCAAAACTGAATATTGGGGCCCCTAATTTAAACTTATTGTTTGTAAGTAATTGTATTGGTACAAGATTCTTGCGTTTCCCTAGGCATTTGCCAAACTTTCTATAAGGAAAACGCGTCTTAAACTTAATCAACTTCAGTGTAATGTGTTGTATTGTGTAGTGTTTGTATCTTGTCCCAATTAAGACAATAAATAAAAATTTTGAACAATTAATTTCAGCAGCTTAAGATTTCGGCCTCCTTTTTTAACTTTTTATTAATTTCTTTAATTTTATTTTTCTTTCATTTGTTAAGATCTTAAAACGAGATTCGTATCTCGTATCGTTTTATTTTTGTGCCGGAAGGTGACTTCAATATTTATGTCGTCGTTATTGCCTGTCTGACTGACGATGGACTGATGGTTGGTCGGTTAGTCGGTAAGTCGGTAAGTCGGGCTGGTTGAATGTCATCTTGTGTTCAGTTATAACTGTTTTAGGTTCTACGCGAGTTTTAATGAATTGGGGCTTTTCGTTTCTTCTGTTAAAAATCTTCATTGTCGTGGCTGTCATGTCCATTCGAAAAGCGTGGGCGCCGCCAATTGTGTGTAGTAATTCATTTTTTGTTTTCTGTTTTCCGTTTTGTGTTTTAACAACTTCTCCAATGACTATATACGAGTACAATATACTCGTATGTATGTATGTATCTATGTATATGTTGATGATGCCCCATTGAATGTTATTGTTGTGGGTGTCACTAATTAAGTGTAAATAACTCGTAAATAGTAAATTAATAAATAAATCTCGTTAATTGTTTTCCTTTCCGTCATCGCCAGTCACTACCCAAGCTTAAAGTGATTAAATCCATGGTTATAAGACTATTTATGTGTAGTAGCTAATGATAAAATCTTTTGAAATAAAGATTTCCTTTCATTTAATTAGGAGCATTCCTTGGAGTTTAGAACCCATACAAGCAACCACCATTGGTTTGTAGATATTACTATAATAAAATCTTTGAGAAATTTCTCTAGAAATTAAACATTTAAATTTTTCAAACCAATGCACACTGGTCGGAAATGTCAAAATTAAACAAATTAATTACAGAGTTTTAACTTGGCATATTTAATAGTAGTAGTTATATATAAGAACAAGACAAAATTTGAAACCGATCTGACCACGCTCACCTCAAGTACTAACTCATAGTAAGAATTGACAAATTTTGTACAAAAATCTTGACTCCTCTTTTTTTGTAACTAAATTTATTTATGAATTTTATAATGTTCTGCATTCCATATTTGACCAAAATTGAACTATATGTTGAACTAAATTATTTTTAGAAACTAAAAAACTAATTCAAAAAAGAAATCGGGTATTAAAGTCAGCTCATCTAAAATGTCCATCACGTCTATCAGCATTTTATTTTTATTTTAATTTAACCATTTATCTAAAAAGAAACTTTAAATTAGCAAATCTATTGCTCGATAAAACATATCAGTCATATTATTAATTCAGAAGCCAATTTTGTTTTTATGGTCAATCCACCTTCTTCATAACTTTATTTCAAGCTTTATTTCCTCAATAGAAATTAATAAATTTGCCGCAAGCCCGCTCACATTTAATGCATTGAATCGGTCAATATGTCTATTGCATTTGTTCACTAACATTTTGACAATGAATTTTTGAAATTTTTTTGTTTTTCAATGTCATTTATAGTTTTTTTTATTTTCTTCCATTTGATCATATACACATACAACTATGTTCGGGATTAAGTTCTGTAAAAAGGACATCACCACCAAAACATTTCTAACAAGACAAAATAATAGCTCTTATTATTATCGTGTCATAAAATACATTCTCCATGCTCACTCTTACCACCCATATAAGATTCTATTCATGCTAATTAATGAATTTATTACACTTTGAATCGTAAAACTCACTGATTAAATTCAAAATCGAATTACTGAAAGATAAGAAGCTTCATTATGAGTAACATCCTTATATATAAAATTCGATTGCACGAAATTTTGTAACTCTTAATCTCCTCAATGGCTAGGCCAAGATGGTTTATGCTTCAGTTGGACCCGGTAAAAATAAAAAAAAAACTTTTCTTACATTGTTACCATTACCACTCTGTTCCGTCTTATCAACATGTATTTCCTTCCACAATCTATCTATCTATCTATCTAAGTATATGTTGTTTTCTAGCCACCATTTCCACTTTATCTTTAGCATCTCTTATTTACCATTTATTCAACCCAATTCTATAAGAGATTTTAAGTACACACTCTAAGAAGTTCAAAGCTCATAATTTTTTTGTGAATTTTATCTCCATTCTCATTGCTTATTTGATGTTCATAAATCATTATTGAAATTGCACTAGATTTCCGATATTTGTCATTCCAAACATCAAGATATCCAGAGAAGTCGCAAAAGTATTAATAACACGATTAATTACACATTTTTTTTTTTTTTGTAATTTCATATTAATATATTTTGGGTAAAGTTGCCAGAAAGTTAGTTTTCATTCCACAATCCAAGGGCACGTTGGTTAGGTCTTCTTTTTCTTTTTAGGACATAACAAAGCAGGACACAGAAATAACATTTAACAAGTACAAAAAAAATTCCTTTTATGTTTTAATATATAACCTACTTTGGTCTTTAATTGCCATAACCAATATTCACGTTTAAATCATCGGACGTGGTAAATTTGGTTAAGAACAAAGTTTGAAAAAACTTGCGCGCCATTTACAATGCGAGTTGACCGAACATCTTACTTTTGAAAGTAAACTAAAATTTAAGGGATGGCAATATTTCAAAAATATTAGCGAATTCATTATGAAGAATTTATTTTAAGAATATTTAAGAAAATTCACGTTTAGTTTTCAAGTATTTTTCGACTTTATTTCAAAAATTTGACTCTGGCCCATTGTGCAATGTAAAAATCCACGTTACTTTAATAAACATTACTCATTATATTTTATTAATTATGAAATACATGTTCATACGATTTGCAAAATTCACAAAAAATAAACATAATATTAAAAAATAAAAAAATTAAAATAAAAAAAAAAAAAACTATGGGCTCAACCGGGATTTGAACCCGGGACCTCTCGCACCCAAAGCGAGAATCATACCCCTAGACCATTGAGCCGCTTGCGGAGTTTGCGTCATTTTTTAATGTTATACCACAGATTCTTGTACTTCAGGTAAATAAATTATTTGCGAAGCTGCTGCTTGCTGCTGCTGCTGTTTTTGTTTGTTTTGTTTTCTTTATCTCTTTTGTTGACCTTGAAGCGTGAGTGAATTTTTGTTGTTGTTTGCGTTGTGCTGAATACTTTACTTTGATGATGTTGTGTTGTGTTTCGTTGTGTGTCGACGCGACCAAAGTAGTTGTAATTTAGATGTGAGCGACTAACATGGGGATGTAGCTCAGATGGTAGAGCGCTCGCTTAGCATGTGAGAGGTACGGGGATCGATGCCCCGCATCTCCAAAAAAATTTTTTTTTTTTTTTTTTTTATTTTTTTATCATTGCATTTTGTACAAATACGATTGTTTAAAAGAAACAATTTTTAGTTTTGACGTAGATACGTCTATATTTTCTTTTGTTTGCTTACATGAGGTACACTTACTGACAAAAAATGAGATACATTTTGGTATTGTAGCTACATATCTGTAATCTATATACAAAATATAATTACACTACTCGATAACTAAACGATCAAAGAATTGTTTACCATTAGTGACGACTGTAACATATCGTTGATGTCAGAGGGAGAAGCGCTGCAATTCCGACTTTTTTTGATGTATGTATAAATTTTATAATTTTAGATGCAGAAGAGGATGAGAAATGCAACGTTAGTGGGAAGCCAAATTTCTACATCTATTTGAACCTCTATGAAGCCAACTCCTCTGTAACGAATTTTCATATAAGATAACTTCTCCCTATAGCGAATTTATTCAAATGGAACGTAGATGTGTATGTATTGGAGAAACTGTTATGGTGGGAAGTAAATTTAAAATTTTCTTCATATACTTATTTAAACCTCACTGTAGCCAACTTCAACTACAATAAAAAAACCAACAAGGTAAATACACAGCCACACCAGTTATTTGTCTACAACTCATGATTTTGATGCTCTGTTTCGGTCTTGTTCATGTCTATATACGAATAGTACCATTTTCTCGTTGTTCGAGTATTTCTGCAGCTTTATTTTAACTTGTTTGTCTTGCTTTTGCTGGTATTCTTCCACATGATTCTTGTTTAAAACATAATTTTTTCGGTTTTTGTTTTTTATATCAATGATTAATTTGCCTTGACTAAATTCACAATTGAGTTTGGCAAACATGGCAAAATGAGAGATGTCCCTATTGTTTTTAAAACGCAACAATCAAAAAGATATGTGTACAATTTGACAAAGGCTAATGATAGATTTGAAAATATGTCTCTAAATTTTGTATGCAAAATGTGATCCATCAAAGAGAGTATTTTCATGAAAATTTCATCAAAATCGATTCAACAACAAGCAAGCCAACATACATCAAATTTGATAGATAATAAGTAGATTCATTGTTAATAATTTTTCGGATTATCTTTATTGATTAGTCCAAGTATCTTATAATTCGATATTCTTACTGTACTGTTCTGTAGAATAATAATAAAATTTTCAACAATTAATTATGCACTAATATTGTATATACAGGGTGTGGTGTGCTATCTACTTATTTAATCACACTTTGCAAATTATTTTGTATACTAGGGTATCCTGCCCGACGTCGTACGGCCAATCGGATTCCTTAAACTTCACTTTCAGTAGAACGCAAGTGGATTGGGCCATACCTACAGTTGCGGTTTCGCACCATCGCTATTAATAAGTTGAATTGCAATTCTGGTATTTCATTTTTGCTTCCCGCTGCACTTTAATTTGGCTAAATGGATAGTCAGTCACATTAATAATTCCAGTGACTTACCAAATCCACAACAATGCACAGCTCCCTGGTCTTGCCTTAAGTGTTTTTGTATTATTGAGTCCTTTAATTTATTCAAAACTAACTGTAGTACATTGCGCAGAATCAGACAAATCAAATGCAGTATTTGATCCACCAATTTCTCGACAACAGCGTCACATATCGAATACAAAAGTACTCTGTTATGTTCAAGGCTAAAACCAACCATGCACGCATTCACAAAATGTCATTGCAATCAGATGAACGAACGGTATAGCCGCGCATAAGACTCAATATGAACACACATAAGAGAAGTTCAGTGACATACACACTCACAGAAGAATCTAAAACCATTCTCAGATCCCCTTGAACACACACAAAAAATTTCATCAAAATCGGTCCAGTCGTTTAAGAGAAGTTCAGTGACATACACACTCACAGAAGAATTATATATATAAAGATAGCTATAAGAAAACATATTTCCTTCATATTATAATACAATACATTATAATACAATACAAATATTATTAACTAAAGAAGACGTTGTACTTCTAAATAGATTGATCCTTAATTCTTAAAAGATGGGAATTACGAAAACTCACTGGCGACTATTTTTTATATGAAAAAATCAATTACCCTGAACTCAACTTAAATCCAACATACGGGTTTTTCAATAAAACAATAATTAATTGTATAAATTGTACAAATTTTGATTATTCTTTCTTATGTTTGAAGTGTCCATAACTTGATAGCGTATTCAGTAATTACTTATAATATACTTTGCACATATCGCTAAAATCATTTTAAAAATAGATCTAGAAATCTAAATGTATAGATACTGAGTGCGGGATTTGCGTTTGGTCATGTAACCGCATTCATATATACAAAAAGATATAAATATAGCGTACATATGTGTATATAGAGTATATAGGTATGAAGTATACAGATAGTATAATAAATTTATCATGATGTTTGTGTAGCAGTGATAGAGAAATTAGAGATAATTCTTACAAGTGTGTACAGTCACACTTATCTCGATATTTATGTTGCAATCCGCGATTATGAATTATATTTAAAGAAACTATAATTAGAAATTTCCTAGTTTTATTGAATACGTAGTTCTATAAGTCCCCCGAATTTTTTTCGTTCATTATGGTGACTCGAGTTATGGAAGTTTTGTATATGGAAATGGCAAGCATGATTAGATCACTTTTCTGCCCTTTAAAACAATTGAATTTACATGCAAAACAAGTTCCACATCTTAAGAAACTATGACCAACGAAGTCGAAGGCCTATGGGGTCTATTGTTAATAATTTAGGGTACAAATTTAGAAAATCGTCATCGTCTTCGTATTATAACGCGTTGTCGTGCGATCAGTGATTTAAGCAATGAGGTGCGCTGTAAATATTTGGATAAAAGACCAGTTGGAAACATACTGAGAATTGTTGAAATTCGTAAACATTTTTGGTGTGAAACATCTTTGTTTTCGGAAAGGTCGCATCATAATGAATCGTCGAAATGAACACAATCAAATTACACATAATTGTGCGCAGGCACCTTCATGTAAAGCCTTTTAAGTTTGGGTGAGAGATCGGCTCACTAAGTTAAGATCGCAGGTTCTATACTCTTGCGGAGTGAAAGGGTTTTTAATTTTTCTATATTTTTTACATCACATAAATGGTTTTTTTTAATCATGTTTTAACTAAACATTAATGGATAATGCATCATTATTTAATGAATGGTTTTTTATACGAAAATTCTCTCTGAGTTCGCTATAGAGAGGTTCAAATATATGATCCAATCTTTAACAAGCGCACTCACATCTTTTAATTTCTTTTGACATTTTACTTTCCTCCGTTAAGAAATAAAGTGCGTAGAATTCATTAAGCTCACGAACCTCCAAGATTTTAAAATATCGCTTATCTGTTTCAGTCAAAGGTCTCCAATTACTGGTAGAAAAGTAAAAACTTAAATGTTGTTTGCAGCTACATAATCACATTCGCATTTACAAACAAAACATATAATCATACCTCATATTAATTATTTCAAGCTTTATTTAATTTTTTCAAACTCAAGAACATAAACCACCCTGACATACTTTCGTAATATGACATTTTAAAAATGTGAGATATTTTTAAAGGCCTAGAGTTTTTTTTTTTTTCGATTTTAAAATGGGAAGCAAACTCAAACTAGAAACTGTCAGACTTGGACTCACTTTTTTAGATACAAGCACATATGTATGTAGATATGTACTATGTGTATTGATCTTACTACAGACACACAGTCAGCACGCATCAGTTGTAATCAAATGCAATAGTTCTGTTGTTAGAGTTAAAAACAGGAACCAAAAACGAAACTCAATCAACATATTTCAGCTGCACTAACGAATTTACAAAATAGGCAAGGCAAAGGATACACCGCCGCCAACGACGACGACTACGACAACATTTTTTTAAGTTGAACTTACCAACCAACTCCTGCGATGATGAAACCGAAAACGAATTCACTATAACAATAACAACAGCAACGACAACAACAACAACAACAACAACAATAACAACCGCAAAGAGAGAGCGATGCTACTATTGTATCTATGTCCAGAAGTAATGCTGCTGTACACTAACAAATCCATTGTGGCAACATCTCCCTGCTATTAAAGTAGTTTTTAGTTAGGTTAACTTTGGTTAAGTTCAACGATTCTACGCTGATTTTGTGCATTTTTGGATCATGACGAGATATTTTTAAACAAATCTCATGTATATGATAGCCCAGCCAGCACTGGTAAAATGGAACAGGAGTATTGGCAGCGAAACGCAATATTAGATAAAAAGCTAACTCAAGCCTTACCAAACCTTACGTACACTTCGCATTTAACTTATTCTTTTGTAATTTTTGTAAAATTCATAAGTCGGTGTTATAATGAATTATTTTTTGAAAATGATTAAATGTTTGGTTACAGCAACAAAATACACATACAAAGGTTTCGGAACAAAGTGCTGCGATGATCTGTGAATGTACCCTAGAACATACGCTGTAGCGACATTGAACGCTATGTTGGATTCGAATTAAGTAATTGCCACTGTTCTACAGAGATCAGGTGAAAAGACTAAGTGAACATATTAATAGTGAAGCTTCAAGCCTCCCACGCAATCACTCGGAGCGTCAACAAAATAATTAGGTAATTAAAAACCTTTTAAAACTAGTTGCATAAAATAAAAAAAAAAAAATTAAAGTATTTCATCAACAAAGGGACTACTTTGCATTAAATGGTTGTGAAATCTACGAGTACACATTGATAAAAAGAATTTACAAGATTTATTTATTGTAGCATAGGTATATTCAAATGATGTTCATGCGTTCCAAATTTAAGACCAAAGCTACTATAACACATTTCATATTACTATGAAATGTATAAATACATATAAGTATATGTATACGAGTATGTAAGAGTAGAAGTAGGATGAGGATATTGGTATGTATATGAATGAGAAAGCTGTGAAGATGAAGAGAAAAAAACAATAATAATAGCAGATGCTACTACTGAAGCTCAAAAGTAACTTCCTACTCAATATCGCAATTTGTAAAAATTTCCATATTTGGAATTTGAGTTTCTTGAGTTCGCTGATTTTCTGCTATTACAATACTTCGGGTGCTTAGAACTAACCAAGAAACAAAAACGAATGAGATATGCGCAATGACAGGCCTACCAACTTCAGTATGCACATACTCGTAGAACGTTCGTTGTTTGGTTGTTTGGTTGTTTGGTTCTTTCGAAGTAGGTTCTACTCATTCTCATTCTATCGAAACTATGTAAAATCGTTAACTCTAAATATTTGAAAGTTGCATAAAATCTATGAGTGGCAGTTAAAATATGCCAAAAGTTGTTGTTCGACATGGTTTATCGAGACAAGCGGCGAATGGCATTGAATACCGACGACGACTGGCGACAAGGATGACTATGACTATGACGACAACTACAACTGCAACTCCAACGATGACGATGACGATGGAGATGGCTATGGCAAAAATAATTTTCACATTGAAGCGAAGATGTAATGAACGAGATCCAATGAAGGAATGAACGTGGTAGTACACAAGCCCTTAATCAGTATCTTGTCTTAAATGCCATTTTTGCGAGTACGAGAATGAGATCGAAGCAGTGAGGAAAACTAAGATGATAATGACGGCGGTGGCAGCGGTAAACATTTGGATTTGCCAATAGTGAATAAGAACAGCTAGTACTACTACTGCCAGTAAAGATTTAATTGCAAGGCAAGCGCATAAACTCGAACAGCTGCTGTAGTTACGATACTAACTATGTACCTACACATACATATCTGTAACTAGCAGTGCCTTCCAGAACTTCTCTCTTAATGCGGCGTATCTCGCGGATGCGCTAAATAGTTAGAATCTTTGAATGCCAGCAACGTTGGCTTCTCTCCGATGACGACGAGGAGGGTGGTGAGCGATGGTACTGTGTACTATGTACTAGGAGGATTTGTCATTTAATTGCAATGCGTACGTGATGGAGGCATTTGCAAGTCCCCTTAAGTTCCAAGTGGGCTTGTGCTACTTGCAAATACTTCAAGTTTCTTTTATATTTTTTTCACTATTTTTCAATAAGGACAAACAATTCGTTAATAATCGAAATTCCCACATATTCAGCGCCTGTCAATTATTATTATTATTACAAAGAAATGAACAAAGAATGTTGCAAAGCAAAGACTTGGGGACTTGGTTTTTTCTCCTATACGGATTCGAACATTTTTTCACCAATCTTTTCTAATGCAACATTTTCGCACTATGACAATGGTAGGAAGCTTCAATGGTTGGTCTTGTTTGTATCTTTGCTGCTAGTCTTGGTGGTGGTGGTGGTGGTGGTGGTGTTGTTGTTGTTGTTGTTGCTGTTGTTATTATTGTTATAGCGATGCGTGATTAAATCTGTGAAATTGGCCTTTGTGTTGTTGCTTTGTTGAGTTTGTTGGCAACACAAATGTTGCAACAACATAGCATTGCTACACAATGTTGCCGAAACTTACTTACGCAGTTAGATTTCGATTGAAGCCATCTGAGGTCTGAGCTAAGTCAAACCTAGGAGAAGCCAACCAGCAGAATATATCCGAATAAATGCTTTTTACCATAAAGCACCGTTATACGCAATACGAGTACAACACAAGACGCCGCAACCGTTCTCAACTATTGCATTGTGCTTGACTACCTTGACTGCCAAGAAGACCAAAACCAATACCAAGCACTGATCTAACATAAGCTAAATCCGTATCTTACCGAAAATGTTCCAATATTGTGCTAACTAACAACAAGAACAACAACAACAATAACAGGAAGAATAAGAAGACTCCAATAGGCCAGAAAGCGCATGCGTGGCTCGCTTTTTCCCTTGATAATGAGAAGCAAACATTGCGTCCGTCCATCGTCGTCATCATCATCATCATCATCGTCATCGTTGTTTTCTACTTGAAAGCAAATACAAAAACCACCAAACCAAATCCTTCTGATTTTTTTCTTGCTTGAGAGGGTTGATTTTAAAGTACATGTTAATGTGTGTTTCCAAAATAAAAGTTAGCCAATGTATCAGTGATTTTTTAAGAGATCTAATAGACCAAAAATTGAGATTATCTATTGCCTGAGCCAATATTGGTATTATTTCCTTGTTTTCTTCATCATCATTTTCTCCCAATTTTACTGAATTATTTCACAGTTAATAGGAAATTCTAATAAAATTGTGGCAAATCTAAGAAATAAAATCAAAATCATTTTTATCTTTTATTTATTATATTCTATTCTATTTAATATATTCTATTCTATATAATATAAAGTGGAGTCTGCTTAGTAGCAAAAAAAAAAAAAGAAGGACGTGGGAGCTATAAATCCAGGGGCCTTTCGGCAAGAGTCACGGGCTTGATGACCACGCTTTGCCCGAGTCACGGCGCATGACGACTGCCTATAGCCTTCCTACTAGAAAATTAAAAAATATAATCTGAAGAAATCATAGACACAACACCATATTTGTAAACAGAATTTCCGCAGTAGCTGGTGGAACAAGAAAAGAAAATCGATGGCTATGAAAATTTGAAAACAATTCCAACTTATATTATAGGTCATTGATTTTTACTTTTGTTTACTTAACTTGCAATTTACTCTGTGAAAATTGCAGTATTACGAATATAGTCAAAAAATCAAATGAATTATGAATCATAAGTTCATAAAAAATCCGATTTGGTATGTAAAGATCAATAATTAGGATATAAAAAGGTAAAGGGAAGGAAGAGGTTAGTTCTATGCAAAAATCTTTTAAACAAAGGAATCCTCTTCTCATTGTGTGTTATGTATTAGTAGATTTTTTGAGAAATATGAACAAATCAAACATCTCACGTCAACAAATTCCAATTGGGAAACTTGGCAAAATGGTATAAGTTTTTTATGCAAAACATTATCATTTCTATTGATTTTTGGCAATTTTTAAGTTACAAATGCACTTTTGTTTTTTTTTTTTTTTTACTAATTAAGCAATAGCAAAGTAAGCGTAACCAATTAAATTTCAAACGCATTGGGTAAATAGGTCAATGTGATGTGAATTGTTTCGATAAAACTTTACCTGGCCTAGAAAACAAATGGTTTCAACTATAGGAATTTTAAATAATATCACGTTACTGTGTATAGTGTATACATTTTTAAGATTAACCCAAAAAGTTTCAGACAATGCCCAGCTCATTTGTTTGTCTGTTGGTTCGCGCCTTGCAAACAACTCATTATAAATGAACCTATGAAGCGTTCTCTTCGTTATGGTCTTGATGTTGTTTACTTTTGGTTTGAGTCCGTCGCGTCGCCTCGTTTCTTATACTCCAATTGTGATATTCTGATTGTTAAAGTTGTAATCCTGTGAAGGTGTCATATTTATAATTTACAACGCTTGCTCGGCATGAGGTACACGTAGCTATCTCATCTCTTGCCATCACCGAATCAAGTTCTACAAGTTGAAATTTATGCTTAACGAGCAGCCTTAATATACATATGAATTTATTTACAATTCGAAGTCCAATCCCGTCACCATCATATACTATATGACTTTAGATATCTTTCTATATGCATACACAAACAATCTTATATGAATTTATTTTCTTGTTGGTTTCGTTGTAGTGGATGCTGCTGTTGAGTACACATTTTCGTATCTACGTGTATTAGCTTTGTAAGAAATCGTTAAATTAGCAAAATGTTAACAAGATCTACTAGGCTGAGTAAGTCTATAACATCCTGTGTTATGTATATATTGTACGATCCTTTTAGACATTCTTCTTGAAGTCGTATACTATATGACTCTCACTTTGGCGACTTCAAGCTGTGTTCGTAAATGAATCTGCTGAGTGCAACGATTCCAATGCATTGCCAACGTCTTGAAAAGAATTTAGAATTCATTTTATGGAATGCACTAACCATACTGAGTGGGAAACTTTTCAGTATTGTACTACTATTGAAATATAGTTTGAATAGGTATTACTAATTTGTCCTGATGTTTGCAACCAATTAAAATATACCTCTTACATGTCATGCAGTCATTTATATAAATGATTGTGTTACACGTCTTCGGTGGTCTATCCAATTTTTGTGCTATGTTCAAACTTCATAATAATAACCTAATAATACAGTATGTGTTATGTACTTATTTTAATCGTAGTTTTTAGATTACTGGAACAAGAAGAACCTATAGAAACTTTGGATGAATGTATTATACGGTATATCAGATATCATAAAACCATGAGTTCTTAAACATTTTAATGCATCGTTTTTAACAGAATATACAATATACAAATCCAATATCATGTCACTGATATATACGAGTAAACCGTCATAAAAAATATATGTCTGTCTATTTGAATAGTTTTTTTTTGTTAAAGGAAAGAGTTTCGGAGTATTCGAAACATATGTATGTATAACTTTATAACATTACAATTACCACTTCTCTCTTTCTATTCTGTAATAGCCGTTGCCCCCTACTACTTACCCGGCGGTTTGGGTGGTGACTGTAATTCTTACAACTTCGTTAGCCTACATATGTACCGTTCTATTTAAAAAGTTCCAATTGTGCTTTTCATAGATCGATTCGATGGAGACTAATGGGATTGGACAGTGCATAAGAACGATTTACAGTTTTGCTTACCATTGCTCGTCTATTTTAATTTGTATGAAAAGTGCGATTTAGGTTTTAGTTTTGTTCGGCTTATTAGAATTTATTGATATGAAACACATCAATGCACTAAAAAGGTAGCTTAGCCTATTGAAGAATTAGACGCAAATTTGAAGAAATATCTTTAGAAACAAATCTCATACATACAATACTAAAGTATTTGCCTTTATATTCAATGAATATTCTGAGAGAGGGAGTAAGAGTTAGTGACGGTGTCAGAAAGTATGTTGGTACTAAGAATTTGTTACTGTTGTAGTACAACTTGTATAGACTTGTATGTAGATTGCTATTTTGCTAACAAATGTTGCCTGTGGTCTTTGGCCATGGTTAAAATGAAGGCCAAACTAAAAATGCCAGGCACTGATTAGTAATACAAATGATGTGGGTAATCTGCACTTAAGCAATACACAAAGTCTTGAATGTAATGAATGTATGTTTGTATCGATATACGAGAGTATTACATATGTGCATACATACATTCGAGTCTGTTTGAATACAAGCAGATATCCTGGCAGATCAGAATGACGACGACGCTAACGCAAATGACGCCTTATCCTAGACAAAGTGACGTGTGTACTGGATATGGAAGTCATGGTCATGACTTGCAATTCATTTTCCAGCAGAGCGGTATTGGTATCGTTGTGTGGGCATGCAGAGCAGTGGCGCCCCACCACACACATACACTCTCCTTAAGACGTAAAGCATAGGCGCAGCAGCCTTATTTTGAAGATATTGGGTCCATTGAGTAAAGGGTATATGGTTTTAGGTAGAGAGTATTGTGTAAAATTGTGTGCCCATCTTCCCGTTTCTTCACACTTGCTTTTGTTTCTTACAAATATAATAATGATGATGATGAAGATGAAGATGGCAATGATCATGATGCAGCAGACTCAGTTCAGTTCAGTTAACAAACCGACCGACGTTGGTTGCTTCTTTTGAATTTTGCTGTCTCTTCCTTGCCATAAAATATCGGCATTTTATTAGCGCGTGCAACCCATTTGCCGCTTTTCATTGCGATTTTAAAAGTGTTCCCGTGTTTTGATAGCCGCACTATCAGTGACCCATGGAAATAAATGTGGCCTATAGAGATTATATGCCAACACACACTTACTTGCATGTGATATGCCTTACATTCACACACACACACACACACACACACATGTATTGTATATTGTGGCTGTGCTCTCATGCAACCACATTGGAGGCAAGGCAAGACAACGCTTGTCTTGGCTTCACCACATCTTTTCGTTGCAATGCAGTTTCTTTATATTTTGTACCATAAAAATAAATTCAGTTTCTCATATTGCCATTTTTATTGAAAAAATCTTAATAAGACTAGAATAACCTTAGAATAGAATAGAATTGAATAATAGTTTCCGTTTTATTACTCTATAGATGTAACCAAGATTTCTAATCTTGTACACACACAGTTCGCACAGCTCATGTCAAATTTTGCGTTAAAATTCGCGCTTCTGTCATCACCTAAAAAATAAAAATTAGAAAATTAAAAAATACAAAATAACAACCGGGTAAACAACTTACTATGCATTCGTTGATTGGACTCTCTTTTGAATACTTTTGGCCAATTCTATTGAACTCACACTCGAAAAAGGCTGCAACTACAAATTAACTGCACATCAAATTTAATCATTTTTGAAGGGAACCAAAAATAAAATGAAAATAAACTCTTTCACTGACTTGTGAACTTTACATACATATATGGACAATAAATTGCCAAAAAAAATTCTCGATGGAGGAATCAGCACAACACCTACGGATAACAGTTACTACCATTTGAGTCTAAAGCTTGGATCCATCCAAGAAGACCAAGAAGAGCAAATTACTTAAACACACGCTTCGTCAAATAATAATAAACTTACTCACACTCGGCGTGTTTCCATTCCCGAAAGAAGCCACCACTAAACGTCCGGCCGATGGATCGAGGACCAGAGTTGACAACAAAATTCTGGACCGAGGCACAAGCGATAATTCTTCACGAGTGCTGCTGCTATGACAACTAAATTGCTTGCGATTGCCAAAAAGAAAATATAAAAAATAAAAAAAACACAAACTCTGAAATTTTGTCCTAAATGTTGTTGTTGGATGGAGAAGGAGCGAACATATAAATACGAGGTTCGATCAATAAGTCCTTGGAAAAAGACTTTGACTTCTCCTTGGTGTCTGGTGTATTTTGATGGATCAATGTTTAGTCCACTGCGCAAAAACTCATTCGGATTGCGGTTGATCATCGCCGAACATTCCTTTGAAGTGACCACAGTGCGATCGCGGCAGCCGTCGTACGGATAGCTTTTTCATGTTCAAATAGTCTTACCTACCTCACGCACTTTCAATTTCCGATCGTACAATATCATTTCATGGATTTAATCGAAGATTGATCACGTCTTTTTGATAGTTCGGTGTCACTTGTACTGGTATGACGACAAGGAATTCAGTAAAAGTCTTCTTTACCATTGAAATTGATGGTACACAGACCCCATATTATTTTTCAAGTCTTACCTTGGATTCGGTGATAGTTTTTCTAATCAAAAAATAATGCTTGATGAGCAAACAATTCACATTTTTCCATTTTTTAAAATACACAAAGGTTTCTTGCTTTAATTGACGATAAAAATGAAACCATGTGGTCAATATTATTGAGACTTCAACAGCAGATTAGTAATGAACGAACCTTCAAAGCAAACAAAAAATTAATCGATGCTAAGATATCCATCTCTCGGATTTTCTAAGGAGTTATTGATTGCCCCTCGCAATAACTACATAAGTTTGAACCTGAAAATCCAATAAAAAAATACATTAGAACTTTAACTTCGGTTCACCGAAACTTTTATACCTTTCACACGTTACCGAAGAAATGTAGATTGCCAGATCGGTCAACTTTTTATAATTTCAATCTTGCAAAACACTTTAACTCTAAAACAATTTAAAAGTTATACAGAAATTAATAAAGTATATTTGTTTGGAATCTACATCTTGCGGTAATCGGACTCAAAAATTTTATTTATTACAAATAAGTTAAAATTTAAGCTATGCTATAAGGCATAATTATAAATTAATTAATAATGAAATTAACTTAATTCAAAGTAACAATAAATACATAAATTTAAAAAATATTATCCACAATTTGTATCAGATTTCAGCTCCATGGCTCAGGAAGCATTGGACATTAAAGTAAGTAGTACAAGCTGATCTTTTACAATAATGAATATAGTATGAATAAGCGGTTCCTGATACACGATTCCGTACGTTACGAACATAATGATAAACGAGTAACACCTATTCACACAGGTATGAAGTGATTAAAGAAAAACGCAGAAAACCAAAAAGTTTTTTTGGACAAAAAAAAAAAATTAAATATTACTTCATGTTAAACATTTTGCAAACGTTGAAAAATAGAGCAACAAAGCGGGAACACTGAAATCCAATGAGAATATTATATTATAGGTCGTTTTGTGGCTGAGTGGTCCAAGCTTATGGGATAATTCGCAGGCAGCATGATGAATTCCAACGAAATAAGTAAATGACGGGGCTTAGTGCCTCTTCGAGTTGAAGTCAAATTGAGCTGCACTGTCTTATAAATACATGGATATGCAACATGAATATATGTATGTACAAGTATGTATGTATTGGTGGGTATCTGTTACTTTTGATTCTTCTTTTCATACATGCATAGATGTTTACGCAAACTTAGTCTTTGAGTCATTGTAATTGCTGGCTCTTCCATTGTGCTTTTCTGGCGCTGCCCTTGTGCTCCCACTTTGGATTTAATTTTGACTTGCCTCGGATTCGTTTATTTGAAAATTTCTTCATTTTTCGGAATTTGGTAATTGCTCCTGCTGACTGCCGCTGTTAACTTGTCCGCCTGCTCTCTGTTGGGCTTCAACATCCACCAGCATCAGCACCACCCTCTTTCACTTCCAACATCTACTTGAGTTGGTCGTTATCATTACTGATATGTGTGCTTTTGATGATTTCTTTTAGTTTTGGGTTATGTCTTTTTGTTGGTACGCATATCTTGAGTTTTATCGTTTTATACCCTGAACTCTGGGTATATGGAAAAAAAAGGGAATATTAAGTTGATGATGGGAATGTATGCTGCAACCCAGAATATGAATCTTTTTAGTTTTTTCATACAAGTATGGATATGCTTATTTTATAATCTTCTACATGATTGTAGATAGTAAAACAACTTGGACCTATATAGATAATTCTATGTCTGTCATATAAACCATACACTATCGATTGGAAATGACAATTAACTTAATCTGTATATATAAAAATGAACTAAAAAAATAGTATGACATCGCAAAACTCGAGAACGGCTGGACCAATTTTGATGAATTTTTTTTTTTTTTTTTCTTTTTTTTGTTATACCCATGGATTTAGCAGTCAGGTTCTTTCCTATATTTTGAACCGTAGGTGGCGCTGTTGTCCAGATATAGATAGTTTTATGTCATTTTTTTTTTTTAACATTTTTTCATTTGGCGCAAAATATACTGAACCGATTTTAATAATTTTTTTTTTTTAAAGAACAAATGAATCTTAATTTTGATTAGGTTATAATAGAATATTAAAATTTATTGTTCATTCACGTAAATTAATAATTGCAAATTTTACAACAATTATTTTTAGAAGAAACATCCAATTAACGCCTAAGGGGTGTAGCAACACACGCCGGGTAAAGCTAGTAACTAATAAAATATAAAAATGGGGAATTGAAAGGTATATAAAATTCGGTGAAGCAAAAGGAATATTTCAACTTGTTTTTAGTTTAGTCTTTTTCTCTTTTTCAGTAATATTGTATGTCGTTGTAGTGATTGCTTAAAAGTGTAAATACTCCTTTGGGTTGAACGTGAGGAAGGCTTTGAGAGTTCTTGCGTCTTTCAGATAATAACTCACTTCATTAGCTTGAGAATTTATTTCGGTTTTTTTTATCATTCCTTTTGAACAACAATACTATATCATTTACGAAGTTGTGTGTTGAATTGCATTTGTTAACTACTCCTAATTAAGGCAGAATTTGTTAATCAGAATAAATTTGATGTATCCATCCATATGGTCGAATCTATAGAAGCATCATTTTGGTACCAACATTGATAAAGTTTGTTTTCTATGAATTTTTCAATATGATTCTTACTTTTATTAAGGGAGTTAAATACATAGAGTCTAAATTAGGTATGCAAATTCGTAAGTTATTTTGGCTAACTCATTTAAAAATGTACAGTTAACTGATACACACCACATCCAGTATCCACACATAACAAACATAAATTAAATTGAAAAAGACTCAATGGACTTCAAGCACCTACTTTCTATATAAATTATCCATTCAATTCGGGTTTATTTCATAAATAAAAATTGCTTAAATTTGTATAATTTATATACATATAATTATATAATAAATATTATGATATTACATTTATTTATTCCAATAACAAAAGGAAGAATATATGGTATGTAACTTGTAACTAGCCGCAACTAGTATTTATGTTTCCAACAAGGCCTTATGCACATCAAAGTGATAAAGATAATGATGATGCCTTACTTAAACTATAAATTCTATGCGATTTTCTTCCATACCTATGTTTCCCTTCATATGCCAGATTCAATAGATATTTTTGGTTGCTGCGAGCAAAAAAGATGAACACTTTGTTGATCATGATTTTTTGATTTGACAAGATGTCAAACAGACAGAGAATAGAATGGAACCCAACAGACCAGAAGATAACAGCACAGAACTTAGATACTTGCTCTCCGACTTCTAGATCCAAAGTAAGATTGTAGACCAATTGAAGTTGAACATTGAGTCTGAGGTATGTCAGTGGCATGTTGTGTCCTTGTTAAGCATTTTTTTCTTTTTGATAGTGTTTTTGCAATGCAATTGCAAAAAACGAATCGATAAAAAACACAATGAAATTTTAACAAACATAAAAAAAAAAGAGGGGAGGAATAGAAGAAGATACAATAGTTGTAGTTGCAGCGCTTTGTCACTTTCCATGTAAGCAACATTGCAGAGTTTTCTGTTTAGTTTTTAGTGCCAACGCGCCATTTTCACAAACGTCGATCGATCGTTAGATAGATATATCGATCGTTTAGATGGATTCAATCAACGGCCGATTGTTGCTGTTGTTATTGTGCAGATGTAGTACGTCGAAAGCTTATGTTGTACATACTGCATTGTAGTATGTAGGCTTCTAGGCTTCTCATATTTTCCCTCAGATGTGCTGTGAGTTTTTTGTGCACAGCTTAAGACAGATACTTACATACATACAAACATACTACTACTACTAGTTTCAATGCGATAAGATCTTGCAACTATCGTTCTTATTTTCGATGCTTGATTGCTCGCTCACAAGAATGGATGATCGATCGATCGATCGAACAAACGAGGGAGCGAGCGGGTGAGCGATCAATGATTCGATGCCATGTTATCGTGGTTGTACGTTATATTGTGTTGAAAGATTATGTGCCACCGGAATTGTGGTCGATGTCGATGTTGATGCAGGTGCATGACTAAATGAAGCGACGACAACGATGACAACAAAATGATTGTTGCTGCAACATTCTTAACGTGTTTTACTTTCATTGACCCACCCGACCCCAACTATTGTACTAAACGCATAACCCCCCGTAAGTAAAACTATTTAGGAACATGATTTACAAGTCCCTCCAAAAAAGAAGACACAAAAAATAATTAACAAAAAAAGAAAACACAGAAAATACAAAGAAGAGACAATGCACTCTTGGAATTTTAATTAACATTAGAGAAGAGAACAGTTTAATGTAAGAATTACATGCATTTACTTGATTAGATCCCACGATCTTTGTTCGAATGATTCGATCACTCGTTTTTTCGTTTTTTCGTTTTATTGTTGTATTGTAATACGATATCCGTCAGTGGGCCCTAATAAAATACTATCGTAATTCGATAGCACGCTTCGCCGCCTTCTCTGGGTTTTAGCTTGTACTAAAAGCCCGCATTGCGTGGGTTATCTAATGCAGAGTTTCTTACACACTTAGTTTTTTATTTTTCAATTTCAACGCAGTCCACTAAATTTTATATCGCATCTAATATTTCCTTTCGGCTGAGCATTGAGTGCAGTATAAGAAACTCTGATCTGGCCTAGAACTATGTAATATTCATAGAATACAGAATTCTTAGAATAACATAAGTACTTAATTTCTATTAAACTGTATAACTGCTCAATCCGAGCGTAAAGCATGGCCTCTTGCCTCCTACCCGCTCTCACTAGCCAGTTTTGTCATTTTTTTCTCAGTGGTTGGTTGGGCTTAGTTGCCCTGGGAAAGTGGCAACGCTTCATTGATTGATTTTGATAAAAGTTGCCGCCATCGATGTTTTGATCAATCGTTCGATTCAGCGCTTCACTTGTACGATATACCAAACATCGTTTTGTGTTCTCAACTGTGGCAGTGTTTTGACTTCTCTAAGTCGATTCGATTCAATTCCATTCGGTTAGGTTAGGTTTGGGTAGGTTTTTGTTAGGTTCGGTGGTGACAGCCTTTGTAAATGGCTTCCGGCAACACTTTTGATAGCAATTAAAAATGAAAAAATAGCAGAAAAAGGGAAAGATTTGGACAAATGTACAAACATATAGATAGACAGACATAAAGAAAGAACAGAAACAGAAACAGAAACAGCCAAAAGACAGACATATTTATCGACGAGTGATCGTTTCGTGTGGTTTGTTCTTTCTTTATGTGAGTGTTCGTCTTTTCCTTCTATGCTGATATCATACAATCGTGCGATTAATCATTCCGAGCTCAGTGAGTTGTCAGCACGCCTAGGCCCATCCAATACCATCCGTTTAAATAGTTGTCCTTGTGATTGTTTCCTCTATTATTGCCATTCTGGAAGATGATCGTCACAAGCGATTGGCCACCATCACCACATTGCCACCAACTACTACAATACTTGTATAATATAAATTGTTGCACCAATAGCAAAACTTAGTACATTTGTTGGCCATCGATTTCAGAATCGAAGTCGCATTCGCATTTCAAATATAACGCGCCGACATCGATGATGATGATAATGATGATGACGATTACTTTTTACCTTCGTCTTCATTTATTATTGTAGTTGCCACTTTTTTGTGGCAAAATTTCGTTGCCTCTATTTCAATTTTTTTTTTTTTTTTGTGCTATTCATGCGTTAAAAATTGCCGACTTTTGTTATTGTTACCACATTACTGTTGTTGCCGCTTCGAGCTGACAATTGAAATTGTAATGGTCCTTTAGTACTATGTGCTATCCCTTGTAATTCAAGGTCTTTGCCAGACTTCGTTTATTGGTTTCTTTGTCGTACTAGAGCAAGTACTACCATTGGTACTATTATTAGTAGTAGTCATCATTCAGTGTCCCTCTGTTTATTTGGTTCTATGTGTGTTTTGCTCCATTTGTTGCACTTACACAGTCGACTGCATTCTCTTTTTAACCCTTTCTAAGTCCAAACCAGCCATCCAACCTTCGCGTCTTGCCCATTACTCACCATTGAAGCGTTTCCTCTACTCTTCCTTGTATAGAACTCGCTGACTTATCGCGGATTCCTTCATGTATTGTAGTACAATACAATTTCACTTGGTTGAATTCGTTCATTTGGTCGATTGTTTGGCTTGTTTAAAATTGGTTCAGTTTGTTGGATTGCTTAATTTTGTTTGCCTTTGGCGTGTTCCATGGCAATTTGATTCCATTTCAAGTGTGTTTTATGTAATGGAAATCGTTCAATTGTTGAAAATAGTGTTAATTAGCTTCCATAAAGTTCATAAATAAGTACGACAAACGATTATGACTCAACCACAATACTCTACTCCTATATGTAGTTGTTGTTTTTATTAATACCTAGATTTCAGCGCTTGAAATGAATTCATTTTGAAAATATTGACAGAAGATTTATACATTCATGCAATGGGTGCAGTGAAAGTGGCAACGCACGTTTAAAGTTAGAAAGACTTTCTTAGTTATACAATATAATATATTGAAGTTATATCAGCAACTCACTTAGACCTAATATAGGTCCATTGTAATGTCGTTGTCAAACACTTTCCTATTTTTGAAAAGTTTTGATTCATTATCTTGTGATTCTCCCTGTTATTTGCGTACTATAAAATTATTTCTACAATATCAGGACAGTAGAAGAGGATCCTAATCTTCAGAGATATCCAATATTGGACGCACTGGATTTCAATACTTTTGTCCATTTACATATGATATGTCTGGATACTTATATTTTTAAAATGCACTCCCTGGCAACTGGTGATTTCGTCAGCTTAGTCGAGGATTTAACGCTTATCCCCAATGGAGACAAATTTACATAGAAGGTGCGCGAATCGTGCCCTTGCACACAGTACGACATGACAAAATCTATATACACCTATCCCCCGATTTACACGGTACTCGTTTTACACGTTTTCGCTCTTACACGGTTTTCCAAATAATTTTTTTTTTTTGTTTTTATCGCACTCTACTAAATGCTACTGTGTTTGAACACGTGCGTGTTATGTCCAAGTTCCATAACCTCACTTCGAACAACTATTCTTTTCTGTAGCAATGCTTCAGGAGATTATATTATGAAACCATTAGTGATTAACAAATCAAAAATGCCCCGTGCCTTTAAAGGAATAATCATCAATAATCTTCCCGTTTATTGGAGGGCTAATAAGAAAGCGTGGGTTACTGCTGCAATGTTTACTGAATGGTTTCATGAATGTTTTATCCCAGATGCCAAAAAATATTTAGGTTCAAAGGGATTGCCTTTTAAAGTGCTTTTGTTAATTGACAATGCACCGGGTCACCCACAAGATCTAGAATATGAGAACGTTGAAGTAAAATTTTTACCAAAAAATACAACTTCATTATTACAACCAAGGCATAATTTCTACTTTTAAAGCTTTGTACATAAAACGAGCCTTTACATATATTTTGGAACAAATGGAGAAAAATGAATCTTTAACAGTTATTAGTGCTTGGAAAAATTTTACAATATTAGACTGTGTGAAGCATATCGCCTTATCATACACTGCGATTAAGCAAACAACGCTCAATAGCTGTTGGAAAAAATTGTGGCCAAATGTAGTCAAAAATGAACATTCCATTTCAACGTTAAATGATGAATATTCGCAGATAGTACAGATGGCGCATTCATTGGGCGGAGAAGGTTTTGATGATTTTACTGATGATGATATCGCAGAGTTAATGGCTGATAAAGAACTAAGTGAGGATGATTTAGTTAACTTAGTTTGCGAAAGTGAGTCTGACAAATCTGATGAAGAGGAATTAGTACCAGTAACATTCACTGCTAAAGTCATCCGCGAAGGACTCGCATTGGGAAGAAAGCTGGGTAATCATTTTATACAAAATGACACAAACGTAGAAAGGGCTTTACGATTCCAACGTGACATAAATCGCTGCTTGGCTCAATATGAAGAAGTTTACAAAGATCTTACAAAAAATTCGATGCAATTGTTAATAACCGATTTTATTACCACCTCTCAGAATGTAAATATTTCTGCTTCAAACATCGAATCGGCACAAATAACTTCGAGTGATGAAAATGAATTCCAACCGGCGATTCCAAAAAAAGAATGAGAGTAATTTCCGATAGTGATGAAGGATAATAAAACACCTTTGGTTTTATTTTTTGTTCTTCTGTTACATGCATTGTAATTAAATAAAAAAACAGTGTTTCCGTAATATTTTACATATTTTAACCATTCAATGCATTCTATTTTTATTTCTGTGTGCACCTAAAAATACTGAAAAAAATCACAACTGTTAAATAGCAAAATTATGTATTTTCTGCAAGCTTTTCGATTTACACGGTTTTGACTTAAAAATTTTTACTTTTCGATTTACACGTTTTTCCCAGGAACGTATCTACCGTGTAAATCGGGGGATAGGTGCATATTATACAATACATACTAACCATTCGATGGAAGGACATAAGAACAAACATAACAAAATGTTACTACTTTGTGTTTTTAATTTTCTTTATCTTTTATGACTCCATCGATATGATTCTTTTGTATTTTTTGTAACCATAGCGATCTTTTTGTTTTCCTTTCTCTACTTCAATCAAACAAAAAACAAAAAAAATGTAAAAATGTTCTGATTACCTTTTATTAATGTTTTTCTTTTTAATGATCAAATTTTAATAATCTTTGTTTGAGAAAAATACTTCGATCATCTTGAACATAGAAAAATATCAAACTATGTATTTCAAAAGACAATTTCGAGAAAATTCGAACAAAAACAATAAATAGGTAACAACTTTAGAGATTTGTTAAGCACAAATGCTATATGAGGGTTGCTATTTACACGTGTATTTCTTGCCTAATAACGAAAAAAAAAATATTTATGATCGAAATTGATTTTATTTTTCTTCAAAATATTCTCCATGAAGATCAATACATTTGTCCTTTGATTGCTGTTTTTTTTTTCTAACTTGAGTAGTTGTTATACACAGGCTTTGATGCACCTTGAATTTATTTTTTTTTTTTAACATTTCCTTGTACTAATCGACACGAGACTTCTTTTGAGCGTTTGTCAGACTATGCGGGTCGCAACGCAAAACACTTCTTTTTTTACTGCCAAATGGTCATGTAATATTTGATTGATGCTTGTCATACTAATGTCCAAAGATGCCTCAATCTTACGGTTTATCACATAAAGATTATGCGTTATCACTTCATGCACAGCATTGGTAAATTCTGGCATCACCGATTTTGGGCCGATTTTTCATGGAATTCGTCCAGGAATGAACATCGACTATGATTGAATTCGGTATAGAAGTTATTTACAGTGCTGCAGAACGGTACTTTATGGCTGTATAAAGAATTAATTAATTAATTAATCGCACGAAAATGTTCACGAGTCAATTAAATTTTTTGCCCAAAAAAAAAAAAAAAATATGAAAATATAGTTTGGAAATATCAGCAACATTTACTGTTCCCAAGGCCAGAAAAATAAATAGCAACACTCGTATTATAAACAGATTAGAGCTTAAATAATTGTGATCCATGAATTATTCTGAAATCTGTTAAAGGTGAACTATGTACATATAATTTTGGTGATATTTCTTATGACTTAAGCCCCCCATTAGAAATCATGTTCTTATTAGAAAAACTTTTTTGATTTTTGTCCTATCGAAATGAAACTTAGACATTATCAGTTTCCAAGCCAGGCGCAGAACATTTGTCGGAACCAGCCTAATCGTACCTCTAGGGGGGTACCTCCCATACAAACCACCCATTTGAAATCATGTTCTTATAAGAAAAACTTTTTTGATTTTTGTCCTATCGAACTGAAACTTGGACACTATCAGTTTTCAAGAAAGGAGCAACACATTTTTCAAAGAGTATTTCATCTTCGGCATAGTCGAAGATAACGTTCTTTCTTATTTTTAATATACTTTGTTGAACACATTCTTTCTTGAGTATAGTGACCTTTCATTTTGAGTAGGATAGATTAGAGAGACTACTCGACTTAAGGTTAAGTTGACCCGGAGTACTTTCTGCGCATTGGGATGCCTGAACAAATGTGAGAAGTGGCGGTACATAGAAGGTTTGACATAGATATTATTGAAACATTTGTGCAGAATCGACACAAGGAGTCAAGTTCCCCGACAAAAGTCTGGTTCGCCATTAAAACAATGGAGCAATGGGCCCTTAGGACTCCCGGATTCGAAGAAAAAAAACCTAAGAAGAGTTTGCTTGTAACAAATATGTATAAATTGAAAGCTCAATATAATTATATTGTAGTTTGTAAGCTATGCATTTCCTGGTTGCTGGAGCTTTGCAACATTTTGTGAAGAAATGAGTACACATCACCGAAAGATATTTGTATCCAGATACATAAAATATTATTGTATCTTACCTACGTATCTTTCGTAAGTTATAGAGACCTATTAATGTGTGTGTGTGTGTATGTGTGTGTATGGGTGGGGGTATACGTACATGTTTGTTGTTATTGAACCTGCTTGTTTGATCGCACGCTTGCGGCCTATTGCCGATTTATTGATTTTAATTGCAACCTGAGACGTTTATTTGCAATAAGAGACAAACACACAAACAAAGAAAAACAATAACATTATGAGCAACTGACTTTATATCGTATTATATTGTATGAAAGAATTTAACTTCGACGGTGTCCATCGCATTAATATTGAGAATATTGAATGAGATCAAGTGAAGGCAAACGAAGCAAACAAAACATCCCACAGCGAGAATCCGCAGTGGCGGTGCATATCATGACATTTTATTGTCTTGTCAGATGGTAAAGTGCTTATTACGCATGCGCAGCGCATCGGTTTCCGAGGATACTCACAACTGGATCGCTTGATCACTCGCTCGATTACTCGATCGGTCGTTCGCTAGCTTGCTACTGTTAATTGCAGGGTACTGGAAGTTGCAACATCTTGTTGCTTTTGCTGTTGCTAGTTTTATTCCTTGTTTTGGACGCGGTGTCTCGTTGTTTACGAAGCGATTGTTTTACAAATTAATATTATTTTATGATATCGCGTTTGTTTTGCTAATCACTCGCTTGTTGCAACCTCACTTGTGTTAGGTTAGCTTAGTTACTGCTATGTTGCATGTGTGGCAGCAATCCATGACTGGTATTACGATTTGCCGGATGGCCATTCTCTTGCAATACGGCTTCCTTGCATTTTGACAGTTTTATTGAGGCAATCGGCCGGCAAACCTGAGAAAGCAAGTGAGTTGGCAACCACGAACACAGAAAGACGGAACGACCGAACTGCAAATGACATTTGGGATTTGTAATACAAATAAGGATGACATGTTTGGAATTTATAATGTCCAGATTTTAATATATTTAGTTTTAAAAAGAAATGTAGCTAGATGTACTTTTAATATGTTGTACACAATGTAGCTAGTTATGTACTAAGTATATATACATGCTTGTATATGCAATAAACATTACCATGGTCTATGAAAAGCTCTGGACAAACGATAAGCACTCCATGCGGTGATTCATGTCTATCGGACATATGCGATAAGCTCAAATATGATAGATGGGCAAACTGGCAAACGAAAAAAGACAACAATAAGTTTTTACAATAAGTACGAGTATATTCTTGAGGGTATTTGTTTTTGTTGTTGTTGATGTGGTTGTTGTTGTTGGTTTAATTGTCAAATGTCGCCTTATCGTCTTGTGTTGCAACAGACTGCTTGGCTGCAACCAATAACACAAACCGGGAACATCTTGGTCAGACAGTGAAACTAACTGAAACCTTTCAAGGGAACGACGTCTTATGAACTTTGCTATTCTTTTTCGTCAGCGTCACCGTCATTGCCAGCGTCATCGTCATCGTCATCGTCGTTGTTGTCTCTCTTTCATTGTCAACTGTCAGTCAGTGTTTCAAAGAAGTTGTTGTTGCTATTGTTGTTTTTGTTGTTGTTTTTGCAATGCCATGTGTACAGTGTAGTCTCGAAACTAAATACATAGACTTACTTAATATTGAACTAAACGACAGCTGAAAACCGTTTGGCTTCGGTTTATTATTAGGTTTTGATCTGGTCTGGTCTGGTCTGGTCTGGTATTGTCTTGTCTAGTTAGGTTGGATCTAATGGTGGGCTTCCTTCGACTCAAATGTACAATGCACGTCCGCCAATAAAACATCGTATTCCTGACAAGTTTCTTGTGTTAACTTATACTTTAAATTTGTAAATAGGTTTACATGTACAAGAACGATATTTGTATGTACTAAATAAATATTGTACATTGTATCTGTACTATAATATTTACCTTATAAATACTTGTACTATGATGTATCAGATGTAGATGTAAGTTGAATTGTACTTATCCTTTTTATATGCTGCACAACACTGTTGTAGTGTAATACTTTTAGTTGTAAGGACAATCGGACCTGATCATTTCAAAACTTAAAGAAGAATGTGATTAAAAGATGTTAGTACTGAGAATATAAACGAGTATATACAATATTATTTTTTTATTTTATGTATTATTATATCACAATCTACAGTAATTCTATGGAACTCTTCCATCTACATTTAATTACAATAATACTTACGTAAAACTACTCATATATTTCTTATATTGTAAATGTAGTAAATATTTTCTTACGAAAATATCTGTCTGCTGCGATTTTTAACGCTTCAAATGACAAAAAGTATCTTTTTACAAAAGAAATACATACATAGAATCTAACCACAATAAGAATATAATCGCCAGAGACGAGACATTGTGAAACCCCACAAAAGCGTTTTATTTTCTTGTGGTCGACGACGCCCACAAAGAACACCATCAAATTCCCATGCAAGTTTCATGATATCAAATCAGAACATTATCTTGGTTCAACTGAATATTTTATACCTTTCACACAAATAGAAACAATAAACCTTAGTGCGTACCGGAACATATGGTATACGTATGTATGTACGTATTTTTCTAATAAAGTTTCATTGCAAGACATAGGAAATACAAAATACAAGAGCCAAATAAATATTATAGTTTTGTACTGAGACTATATGACATATTAGTCCGATATAGTCTTATTAAAGTATTTGTGTTTGTATCTTTCTAAAATATAAAAGTTATTGTCCGGCAAAGGTTTTTCTACCAAAAGTTCCTATAAAGAATATTCTCTGTATTTATCCAGGAACTCCAAATAAAATATATTATCAGTTCAATAGCTCACAAAATACTCTTCACGCAGTGAATAGTGATAAGATATTGGAAAGTTCATATATAAAATTCAACAGAGACAAAAATTCAGATTACAGTGGCCGATAAAATGCAGAGTCCACACCGATGAATGATTGACTTGAAGATGTACAGAATTGACCGCACAACAAGTTACAATTTCTTACAATTCCAAATGAATTTGATCACAACGTCGAAAAAATAAAAAACAACAATGAAAGAAAGAAAAAAAAAAACAAGAACACAACTGGCACTGAGATATAATATTTTGACAGGGCCATGGCAGGCGTTGAAGTTAAAGAGAAATGTCTCAAGTGCAACGAAGAGACCAGAGACTGAACGCGATCTGATCGCCAACTTTTTGACTGCTTTTGTTGCTGCTGCTGACACTGACGTTGACTCTGAGAATTCTGAGGCTTGCCTGACAATGTTTCCCAGAAACGGACAGACAATTGTTGTTGCTCTCATTCGATCAGCGGCTTATCATGTTTATAATGACATGCGTCGGTTGTTGTCGGTCGATGATGATTTTCAGCTGCGTAAGTGAAGGACTGAGATACCTATTTCAATGATACTTTAAAAATATTGTTACTTGCATTTACTAATAACTCTTTGCTATCCAACTACAATAATAGTGGTTCGTTAACGTTATTTTATCTTTATCGTCTTTGTTGGGGGGCTTGGCAATTTGTTCGAGATCTTAATCTCATACTTATCCATATATACGTGTATGTAAGTAAAAACTTTGTCGTAATGTTTGAAATGCACAGAACTGTGATTGAAGACCCTATAAAGAATATAATGAAAATATCCACATAAATAAGTTTCTCAGTTTTTGAGCTAACAAATTCAGACCGACAAGAATTTGTTAAACAATATATATTTTGTATGGCCATTTCCTTAGTTGGCTTATGAAAGGTATTACTCGAAAGTTGATCTGAAGTTTATATTTTTAAGTCACGTATCCAATCCAGTTATTTGAAGCAATGAAGTGAAGTCATAAGTAAAGTTTGCAATAAGCTGTCAATTGATCTGATTGTCGAGGAGAAAAAAAATATTTTTAATTGATCAAAACGAATCGTCAACTCTCTCATATATACGCTGAGGGATCTATTCGCATTTTTTAGCTCTTGATATACACACATGCATGTAAGTAGTATATATCAAAAAAAAAAAGCCATTAAATGTCTGCTTCCTGGTTAAGCCCTTGGCGAGTTTTTATCAAACCAATATACTTTTTCGTATCTTCAATGCACTGTTCTATTGTAGATATACATATGTATGTTCCAAACATTGGACTAAAGTGATAATACCATTTATTCGAGTTATGTGCAGTGTATGGGAAAAAGAAAGAAATCGTGATCTGCTTTCATAAAAATTCCTACATAAATATTTCTCCAGTGTTTATTCAAAATATTGTCTATAATCGTGAAATTGTGAAAATAATTGATTTTAAGTTTGTTCAAGTGAAAGGTAATTGTGTAGTGCGTGTGTGTGGCATTTCAAAAATCATTTCTCGTGCTGTGTTGCGACATACAACTTAGCGAATGCTACGCAACACAACACAACCCAGCAACACAACACAACTCAATTCTCAATAGTACAAGAGACTTGGTCCAATCGAAACTATATACAGTAATAAGTTAAGCGATTTACAAAACAGAAAACATTTATTCCAACAATAGCCAATTGTAAGTATGTGGTCTACAATTGCAATCTTGGCGCTACATCATTCATTCTTTGAGGCGTTCTTTGCTGCTGGCATCTTGGTCTGCATCTTGGCACCTATAGCACAACACGCCACACCAGACTAAAGCACACCACGCCACATCACATCACACAAGAATAGCAGCACATCATAGCAGATCTCAGCACAATAATGATGCCGCCCAAGCGTCTCTATCTTATAATTGCGCTGTCACTTTCGCGAAGACATTGCAATTTGTGGCCATAAAAACGCAAGTACATATTTACACCAAGATTATCACGAGAGCTAGAGAGTTTTTGTGATCATCAGAGTCATACTCATAGCCATAGCCATAGTCATCATCATCATCATTATCCGATGATTCCATCTCATTCCAATGCAGAACGTCCTTCATGAACAACTTTTTCACTTTGTTCGCCGCTTGACCATGCGCCAACTCGATTCTCTGACTTTGACTTTGACTCCGACTCCGGTTCCCGATTCTTTTCTACAAGTATTTGTTGATTTATGAAATATTTGCGTTTTTCTTCAATTTACCTTTTTATTCATTTTCGTCTTCATCAGTAAAAGCAGTTTTAAATTAAATTCAATGTCGGTTTATCGACATTTTGTGGCATTAAATTTTGCCAAGATCTTTCCCTTTTTGTTGCAATGCAGAAATGCCAGACACACGCTCATATTACACCATGCTCCGCTATCCTCCGATACAATCCCAATGCCTGATCATCATCATCAACATCTCTACTGTCCTGTCCTGTCCTGTCCTGTCTTAATCTTAAAAACTCGCCTTCCATATCTGCTTAATGCTTAAATTTGTTGTATCAAATGGATTTTATTGCTTATTTATTCTGAATGTAGCCCTAAATAGTTGCTGCTTGTTGTTGTTGCACCCTCACTCCTTTCGATCCATGCTCAACGTGTCAAGTTGGTTGGCCTAGAAGCCTCATCTGTTCTATTCTCTTCTATTCTATTCTGTTCTGTTCGCCCGTTCTGTGTTATTCTTTGCCATTTAGTTATTGTAAATTGGGCAGAGGCGTTGTTATACTAAGAACGCTTCATAATTCGCTTCGATCAACTTTATTCCTTTAAAATGCTGTCAAGCTGAAGCCTTTTTTTGGCTTGGTCGACGATATTAAGTGTACCTTGATTGCATTGAGCCACGCTACACATGCTACACACGATCCTTCCTGCCACATAATGTCATATAGCATTTAGAGTAAATCGGGTACCGGGTGGCATGTAGAAATTTCAGATGTAAACTTGAGTGTGTGTCAATGGATGCGTGGGCTTTACTTATTACCAATTCATAATCAATTTGTGAGTCAATATTAATTTGTAGTAATAACAAACAAGATTCTCTTCTACATTTCCTTGCTGCATTACATTTCACATTAATTTGAATGTATATTCTGATACATGTAGCACACAGAACCAACCTTTCATGATCAGCATCGCAATGAGAATCGATCTAATCAATTTCGTTTGCCTGTCCATCAGTCACTTCCAATATGATTTATATCCTTGGTTTGTTTTTGCTTAAGTTGAGACTTTTGTGAGAGTCTAAGCGAATTATCGCATTGTACTACAATAAGTATATGCTAGAGGGTTATATTAGCTACCGTAATATAGCTGTAGACACTTCCAACCAGTAGGAATAAGTTTTAGAAACAATTTGCTGCATTTTTGTATCGAATCATTTCGAAAATATTTAGAGAAGATTTTATGATTTATTGCTATGCCACAGAACTAACTACGACTTCCAATTTCTAAGTAATATAGTAGTTTCCGAGGAATAAAGACTTGTGCAGACAGATAGATATACTTGGAGAGGTAGATTTGTTTTAAGGTGTTGAAAGATGTTACAAGAATTTGCGTACATATTTCGCATAGTCCATTCGAATACAACAGATACACACTTTGGGGTACCCCAGAACATGAAAATCATGCAAAGATACCAAAACCTCATTCTGGTTTTTGCTAACAATTCTGGATGAGATACCACATCAGTCTCAAATTCCCTGAGTTTCAACCAACTAGAAACTCTAACAGCAGAGGCAGACTGATCTGCTGTCTAATAGAGACTGACCAAACAGAACTGCTAATAAGGAAACACAATGTGATTGTCCATTTCCTTATAACCAAATTTAATTACAGTCCATATGGAACACGAAATTGTAGAGTTAAATAACAAACAAATAAAATAATCCCATTGAACGCAAAAATAGTTTAAAGTTTGAAAGTTTTAATAAGATCTATCTATCCATTTTTCTACATATCTGTCATAATCAGTTTTACTTCGTATATCGTTGGTCTTTTACGATTGAAATTATCTTTCAAAATACTCGTAATTTTTAAAAGTGTTTTTTGTATATTTATTGTTTATTTTTAATTAAGAATCACATTCTGTTCTAAGTAGTTAAACTCCTTCATATATACAATATTATAATCATTTTACCTATATACATTTACAATTTATTTCATACCAAAAAGTAATTTGTGACAAATTTAAATACTTGTGTTACTTCCACAGATTCTGCTGTGTCAAACATTTGGAAATATGGCTTTGTTTTCTAAAGATATTTTCAGAAAAACATATATAACACAATAAAATTTGCATCTTAACATGTAATACATTTCATGTGGCACACTCTATTAAATTTAAGCATTTGCAGAAACGATTTAAACGATTTAAACGATTGATAGATCGGAGAAACGATTGTTTGAAGAAACAAATAAAATAACGAATGAACAATCCAGCAATAGCAATAGCAAAAGCAATAGCAATAGCAATGTACTTACAATAATAGTATCTAATGTTGCAGTGCAAAGTCACATTGTTGCCATGTGATATTTTGCTCAAATTATCATACCAAGAGCTCTACAATTATATGCTTAGCATTCCGCGCGTGCGATAATACGAGTATCGAAATGGTCAAAAATGTGGCAAACAGCATAAGAATAACCATAACAACAACAACAACAACAACAACAACAAAATCAACATCAACAATTGCAAACCCAACAAAAAGATAGAAATTCTATGATCGCATATAATAGAAGAAGATACAATGCAACAACCATTTGTCCAATACGCGATACTATTGTTGTTACTGTTGTTGTTGTTGTTGTTGTTGTTGTTATATATCTTCAGGAATCAAATGCTACAACTCCAACAGCAACAGCAACAGCAACAACAATAGTGCATAAGTATAATGCCTGAAATACCAAAAATACAATTATATAGCGAGTTACACACCGTGATAAGCACACGATCTAAGGTTGTGGTTGCAACTGAATCTTGAGCAGAGATGGAATTTTGGAGTTTAGAATAGGAGAGTGTTTTGTTGGCAAAGGTGATGGCAATGCGACAAGCCGACAGAGATAGACGAATAGACAGACAGATGGACAGACTGAGAGGCAGAAATGTTTTGTAATAAAACTGAGAACTAAGAATTGAGACCAGGGCGCAAGGAGCAAAGACCTGAAATCTAACCATTGGCGACGATAAAGCGCAATGAAAGACATTCCGGAAAACGGCTTTTATCTGTTTTTCCAACGGGTTTTAGTAACAACAGCAACAATAACAACAACAATGAGATACAAGCTACAAATAAACAAACAATTGGACTGACGGACGGACTAACTGACTGACTGACTGACTGAAAACGAAGAACGAACAACCAAACCAAATTGCAATGGCTCATTCTAATGTAAACAGAAAACATTTACCGCCATCAAGTGGTGGCACCTTTTCTTTAAAGCACCTTCCTTGCCTTGCACTTAACTACCTCCTCCTCACCATCGACCGACCACTGTCTTCCACCACCCGCCTTTCTCTGGCCGTCTCCATCGAGCACATCACCCTCCGTTCACATCTGTCACATTTTCTCCTCTGACCAAGAACAAAGATAGAAAAGCACTTTGCGTTGCCAATTGATGGTTATTGCCAATTTGTATTTTACATCGTACAATAGCTTCAACAGCAACAACAACAACAACAACAACAACATCAGCAGTGGCAAGGCAACGGAGGAAATATGTATGTATGAATAGGCAAAGAACGTTGCCATTTCCATTGCTATTGCCTTAGCGGAAAAGCGTTTTCTTCGCCTCCAGTTGATGCTGGCGATAATGGCGATAATAATTGTCTTTATCTTAACCATTCTTTTTTTAAGTTGTTCATTCTACTTACATATTTTCTTTTGTTGTTTTTTTATGTTTGTTGTTTGTTGAGCCTTGCGGCCTTTATTAAACCAAGAAAAAACAAAAAAAAAAAAAACAAAAACTATACCTTTCTAAGTCTATCTATGTTTTTACATGAAGTGTGCTGCACTCCACCTGCTTTCAAGGAATATTCGCTAAATGGCATTTGTTTGGCCCCAATAAATTAAAAAAAAGAAATTCATAAACTTAAACATGGTGCGAATTAAGCTATAAAAATAACTCACTCCAAAACTGAGTTCACTATGATCCATAAAGAAAAGATCTATGCAGTTTATCTTTATTTTTTTTTTATGTACAATAGTAAATACTTGTACATACAATAAAGTAAGTAAGTATACATTTCGTGACAATTGAAATTGAACATTGAAAATTACTTTAGTTTTAATTGGTTCGTAAAATCTCCATCATGAAGAGAAGTTTCCGGTGGTTGGTGTCCCTTTATTTTTACAGTTATATAGCACTAAGTACATTTGGCCTGAGCAAGAAAATTACAATTTATTTTAAAAATATTTTAACTCTTTAACTATTTAGTAGAACGTGTACAAGTATATTGCCAACTCATCGTTTAACATTCCCATCCTCATCATCAGTTGAAAACTCTGGTGTATGTATCCACATACTATAGAGTATCTTATTATTGTATCATCAACGCGGCTCTCTCTCATTTAATCGCATCCATTTTTATGTCTTTTTTAATTGAAAACTTAAATTTCAAGCGACACGAAAAGGCTTTTATCTTCTCTTTAATTCAGTTCGTTCAGTTCTGATTAGTTTTAGTTCCTCAATCCAACAACATGACGATGATGATGTTGTGGATGATGAGCGCCACTTTGGATTGTTGTTAACTGGGCTACTTGCTACTTGTCTTTGTTGTATTTTCCATAGCTTTTGATATTTCAAATGATAAATAAGTAAGTGAACTCATTCATTCATTCATTTATTCATTCAATTCAAAAGAATTCTTAATCAAAAAGTGCAACGAACTTGAGGCTTTCCAATTATCTAAATATTTAAAATTATTCAACATAACATTCATTTTTATTGCTTTGATTCGGTTAACTGATACTGATAGTCTCAATATGACAAGCCTTCATCTTACACTTTCTCAAAATTACTCTTATTATCATAATCATTATCTGCTTTAATTTTCATTATAATTTAGCACATAAATAAGCAACAGTTTCCATAGCAAAAACGTGCAACACTCTTCCTGAAGAACAACTGCTTTCCACAATTATGCGTCAAGTTACAGCATTTTGTATAATGTTCTTTCCTCCTTCTTTATCCTTCATTCCATTGGAGCACTTGGACCACGTAACAAAGTTAAATGTTTAAAAATTAAGTAGTTACCAATTGATGGAACCAATCACCAAGAGAACCCCAAAGAAACCCCTGATTGACTTTTAAGTTTGAAAGCTTATAGCACTTTCCCAATAAATTCTCTTTTCTGTTTTTTTGGTCCATTTTTCTTATTGACGCTAATGAACATCAGTAATTGAAATAAAGTGTTCCACTGAACTGAATTGGGTTCACAGCGATTTTGATTTATTTTTATTACTTTTTTTTTTTTTTTTGTGTTTTTGTTGCAAGAAATTTCATCATTTCTTATCGACCAAAAGAAAAGTTATGTGAATTTTTTTTTTTATTAGACTGCTGGAGTACCCGCCCCGGAGTAGCACGGACAACCAAGAAATAAATGTTCTTCACTTTCAGTAGAACGCAATTGGGCCATACCTGCAGTTACATTTCTGGTCTTTCATTTTTGCTTCCCGCTGCCCTTTATTTTGGACAAACGGAGAGATATATTAAAAATACCTGTCACTTACCAAATCGACAACAATGCACAACTTTCGACACACACGACTTGATTAATTTTAAAATACATATGTCTCTAAGTTTTGTATGCAAAATATGATTGGTCAATTTCTTGAAGTATCCTATGTGGGAGGCTAGAACCAACCATACACATATAATAAATTTCTTTGGCATAAGACTCGAACAAACAAACAAAACGTTTTTAGATATTAGTTATTATACCACTTAGTTAATATAAAGAATACCCTTGGTCGCAGCATTAATGTTTGTTACATGAGGAAAAATCATATTAAAATCCTTGAAAACTATTTATAAATCCTCTCTGGTATCTCCTGAGGTGACTATTCTAATGCAACCCTTTGTATTTCAAAAATTGCACTTTTATAGAAAGTACCACTGCCCAATCACAATTTCTCCTACCCTTGCTCCGATATCAAACGTAAAAACCCTGAATATCCTAGAAATTACCTTTAGTCACCCATACAATTGGACCGATCACACCCTGAATCTTTTAATCTCCCTTAACTCCAGGCTAAACATTATCAAATGCCTCTCTAACAATAAATATACATAATTGTAATCAATTATCTATCATATCCGTCATTAATCTTATGATTATGTCAAAAATAGAACACGGCCTATACCTGTATAGAAACTCACCAGCTCCTCACTTAAACAAGATCAAAGTCATATACCATTTAGCAATTAGATTTGGCCTAGGATCATTTAGTGCAACCGCTATACATAACATGCTATTCGAAAAACTAAATAATGCCAATAGACTACAGTGAAAAACTCATTACTGCTATATGTACTTATAAAAACAATACTCCTCTCAAACGACTCACGAAACGAAATCCACTATACATCTTTCCTTGCAACCTATCAAATATATAGGCCTCCCAACAAAACTACTACCGTCCGCATAACTCCACCCTAGGTGGATAACCCATCCGCCCTCAACACCACCTTCACAAATCTCTGAAGCCGTCCACTACACCGGTATTCTACCAATAAGATTTCCTGTTCCTGAAACAATCATTACATTCCCATGAATTCATATACACAAAGGGTTCCATTATCACTATCTGAAACAGCTCAAACCTACTCCGCCATTTGTACACATTCTCTTTTCTCCTTGCAAGGCAATATTTCCAATCTACAACATCATACTACACTCTAAAAACTAGAAAGAAGGTTATCTTCGACTATGCCGAAGATGAAATACTCTTCACGGGACGCAATGAATGTTTCATTGGAGTATTCAAATGAGTGGTATCCTCCCTAGAGTCCGATTCGGCTGGTTCCGATAAATGTACTGCGTATAGTAATAAGAAAGGTTCGTTCAGCTTTTTAGCTCAAAAACTGACTAGTTTGCAGACATACAGACAGACAAACGGACATGGCTTAATCAATTCGTCTAATCGAGCTGTTCAAGAATATATATACTTTAAGTGGTTTTGTTTCTTTTGTCTCCTTCTGCCTGTTACAAACTTCATGACAAACTTACAAAACTATTCACTTCCGTGAAGAGTATAATAAACAAGTATTTGAATATGAGAATATAAAGTTGTACCATGTCTCTAATCGAGCTCTCGAGTCCTTTTTATTTAATTAGGAACTTTCTTTTTAGGAACTATATATTTCTAGAAATTAACTAAAAAATTTTAAAAAACATAGCTATAAGATATATGTATAAATAAATAACTTAAAAACTAAGAACTGGATAGAGGGAAGTATTATGAATAGGATGTCAAGTATTTTGAGGGTGTTTTCCAACATCAATATTTGGTGATTGTTGAAGATACACTCCTGTCCATAAATGAGATCGAGGTGTCAAATCGTTTGTTATCTTCATTTAAGATAATGTGATAAATAATTGGTATACCCTCTATATTTTGAAGAAACTCTTCTATATCAACATGTATAAATTCCTCGGGAGGGGTGTACCCGGAATTTATTATAATTATATCAAAAGTCTCTCTCAGCCTCTGAAACCAAACTGAAGAATCCACGAATAAAGCCAGTTCCACTAGCGGCATTTTTACTAAACTGCCCGAATCGTCAAAGAAAAGTTAAGACGAGTTTGGCTTCCGAGAAGAGCAGGGCAGTCAAAAGAAGATCCTAAATACTTTTTGATTCTTCCTCATCTTCACAGCTCCTTCAGAAATCTTGATGTCAAACATGTATCGTCTGGGCCATTAACCCAATTATGCATTGCCCCGTTAGGACTCCCGTCAACATCCGAATCCGTTTCAGTTAGTATCAAAGCAAGAATGTACTAGCGACAATTTAGCATATCTCATTCTTGCCTGATGGCGTTATCCTGCTTCTAGCCATCGCTCCCCGCGAATATGTCTTTGCTATAGACTTTATAATATTGGGAAATACCACTACTATTTGCCAAAGTAACCTCCTTTTCTGCCAGCAACAGCAGAACCATGACACTTTGAAATTAAATTATACAATAAGTATAATAGTTTGAATAGATACAAAGATATGTAAGCAAGTATAAATAACTAACTTGACTTCATTGCTTATAATTTAAAAAATAGTTTATTGTAATTAAAATAACTTGAAACAATTGTATGCAGATTTACAATAAATTTAAATGAATTTATAAATTGAAGAAAAACAATTATTACAAAATGCCAATGAATTTGTTAAAATTGCTGGATTTATCTCCATGGATAGGCTCCATGATTATGATGATTATTGTTAACAACCAAGTTAAAACAATTTGCAACATAACATTCCAACTGGATTGCATTGAAAATTGGATTGGATGGTAGGGCCAACAATGCATGTGTCGTTTGTATGTGGTCCCCCAAGCAACATAAGTATTCATGGATACTTGCAATATAAATGACAGATACAATGCCTAGGACATCCAAGACAACAACGTTTACATTTTTTGTCTGTGACATCGTCGTCTATATAGTCAATGTTGTTGTTATTATTGTAACTGTTACTGTTGTGGTTGTTGTTGTCGCTGTTGTTGCTGTCGTTGTAACAACAACATGAAAATTCAATAAGCATAAGAATTTCAAATTTACGATGAAATTAAGAATAATATTGTAGCTATCGTTAAGTTTGGGACCAAGTTCCAGTTCGAGTCCGAGTTAGAGTCACCCGAGGCACCCCACAGTTTGAAAACAGCTGCACCAGAAGCAGGAGAAGCGAACGGGTATCTGATTGAAACTTGGAACAACTTAGCTTGACGTGTTACTTGTTGGAGATGCGCTTTTAATGCATTTATTTAATAAATTCATATAAAAGTTCTTCTTGTTCATCTTTTACTAGAATATATGTATTCTTTTCCTGTCTTTTTATGTTTTGTTGACGTTGGATATTTTTCGCGTTTTGCGTGCCGCTTTACGCATTCGCCTAGCAGACTTTGGTGTTACACAGCATGTCCCCGCTCCGAATTTGATTTTAGCTTTGATTGTAAATAATTTTACGAGTTCGCATTCAATAATCTATGCAATTTTATTGACACTTTATTTTACGGCATACGGCGAATATACAAAAAAAAAAAAAAAAAAAAACAGATACAATTGATGTCTCTGCCATATGAATGAGTATCTTGCAAGTCAGCAGTTTCTTATCTCGAATTCATATCAGATAAAGTGACTTCAAGTTATATCTGCCGCGGTCTTTTTAAGTAAAAGTAAATGGGCACAACAATTTTCCACATTGCGCTCAATGCGTCAATCAAACAGGAGGCATTCGCCTAATCTAATTATAGATTTTTTTTACTAAAAGATAAAATACACACATACTTTCACCTTAAAGTCTTTAAAAAGTCAACCAACCATTGACCGTGTCACATCGGTTCATTGTATTGTATTAGCCACAATCAAATGAAATATGCATATTGGCGATTCACACGTATTTTTTTTTATTGATATTTAGATAGTATGATCACAAACTTGTCAACGTGTTGTCAATGCTGTGCAGTAAACAGATTGACTATCTGTCGATGCCAGTATCTAGTGATGTCTGTCATCAAATCTTATTGCTCTGTCAGCCTGTTTGTCTGTATGTGTCTTAATGATTACCAACCGAACCAAACAAAGATTTCAATGAATTTGCAACTCATTTTCGATAAATCTATTCGGACAACCAGTTCCATACCCATATCTCTAACTCTTGCTTTATTAACCAACTCATTCTGCATTTAATCATTTGGATTTTCAAATTCTTTACAGCATCGTAAATTCCTTCAAAACTCATAAAATAAAACTTTTACTAAATTTTCCTTTTAGTAATTTCATTATTAGAGATAATTTCCAATCCATTTGAAGTTTATGCAAGTGTATCTTTCTTAATCTCGATACGAATTTATCCAATGGAAGTAGAATCTTAAATTTTGGTCTAAAAGTTAATTTCGTTTTAACGCCTTTATAATTTTATATCTCAATTCTTTGAAAGCATTCGAGCTTCAATTAGTTACGCATAAATCGAGGGGAAACGAGTTTTCTAATGTGGCATGTCTAATGAGAGTAACCTTCACTTTTCACGCTTCAAACGAGATTACGTGGAGAATATTTTTATTTTGTGTACACTTCAATGCAATGTAATATCATTTTCATCTGGTATTCGTAACACATAGAACTTATATATCGGAAACCCCACATATAGAGAACAGTATTATAAGAATATTAAATTTTAAAAGGACTGAATTTTCGTTCATGATCATCAGTTTTCTACAATATACTCAAAAAAAAAAGCCATTTTCATATGTTTAAACAATACTATATAGTTAATCTCATAAATGAGAATGCCTATGTTCAATGCATCGGGGTTTTTTTTTTTTTTTTTTTTGGGAATAATAAAAATTTCTACAATATAATCAAATAAAAGAGCAAATATCTTATTTTAGTGTATGGAAAATGTGGTGAGACTAAAATTGGGTTCTTTCATTTGTTTTTTCTGTGTTTATTAAATATTTGTTCAAATATGTGTACAATTTTGAAAGCTTAAATGATTTTAGAAAGGTATTTTTCGATCATTTTATGAGAATATAAAATTAACATCAAAAAAAAAAAAAAAAATCTATATACATTTTATAACGTTATAATGTGAATACTTATATTAACTGTATATTTTTTAAAAAAAATTGCACATAGATATTTATTTGAATCTAACAGATATAGGGGAAGGTTGCATAGTTGGGTAAAGTTCCGTCATAACCTTCATTTATTATTGTGATACCTTGAAAAAAAACGAACATTATTAAAATAAATCGGAAATCGATTGGATAGTAAAAATAATTTTAGGGCACTCAAAAAAAAAAAAAAAAAAATACCATATAGTCGTAATGACAAAAAAAAAAAAAACCTGCTAAACAAATACGCATAATTTAAGTGGCATGGTTTTTTTCATTTTCTTACCATATTGAGAGAAACTGCTTGTGGTACTTTGTTATGCTATTTAGATTTCACAAATAACTATTTTAAGAATATATTTACATAAATAAAATAAAATTTGCGCAGAAATAGATCAATAACATTTTGAGCTCGAACACACAGAGATTGGTTGGATAGTAACGCAAGTTAAGTTACATGACTGCCCAACTATGGCAACCTTGCCCTACTATACAAGTATTCTATTCTAAAGTGTATTTTCACTTTGCTTTCATTTATGTCACATAGAGAATTTTGTACCATCCGCAAACCAAGAATAACACTTGGGAAGACCATCATAAAAGCCAAAGAGAGACAGTAGAAGTACGTGTATACGTATGGACTGGTACCCTGGATGAAGGTCTCAACTTAACTTACAAAATAAAGTGATACTACGTTTATGCGATAGGTTAGTTCGAACTTTTTTTGATCGAGCTAAGTAAGAGCGATTAATTGCGGGTGTTTATGCCTGCGACTGAAACGCGGTCTTATTTACTGCGCCTTTGTTTTTGTTTACATTAATCAGAGTTGCAACGGTTTTTTTTTTTTGTCTCCTTCTGCCTGTTACAAGCTTCATGGCAAACTCATAATACTATTCACTCCCGTGAAGAGTATAAAAATACCATCGCATTAAAAATACGGTCTTGCTTAAACCGCTAAGTGCGTTAAATCGCATTATAAAAGTGTTTATGCATGCGCTTTTACTTATTTCGAACGAAGAAGGATCGACATAGCTATCGCATAAACGGGGTATGAGATTCTTTAAGGCTTGTCTAAATCCAGGGTCAACACAAACCAATGCAACTATGAGGAACGGGAAGTTACTCTATATACAATGTCAAGTGTCCAATAATGCTATTTTAAATAATAATAAAAAAATAAATAAAGAAAAAAAAAAAACAAAATTTTAAATTTTCCCCGCTCTAAAAGTTGAGAAAAGGTTATTCGCTTGTGTGGAGCATTGGCGAGCAAAAAAATGTTATTTGCCTGGGCCGCATTAAACCGCACTCAGACTTCACCTGGCCCGCATACGGCATATAGGCTTTGTATGTAACGCTTTGGCGTAAAATATACTGAAATGATTTCATTAATTTTCTTTTCTACGGAACACATTTCTGCTAATGAATTGAATAGCATGTACCTCTTTTTAATTACAGCCCCAGCTCGCTAATCCGGATGCCTTTAATCTGGATAATCCAGTAGTCTGGATCGAATTTTCTTGACATTGACTACACTATCCGGATTTATTGCAGCTCTGTAATCCAGATTTTTATTTAAATTATATGTTGTTGTATACAATGCTTTGTTTTCTCTCTTCTACTCATAAAAGTTACGAAAATATGTACTGCACTTTATCATGAAAAGAGAAAGAACCCATAGATGGGTAACATACAGCACCTACCACAATTAATGAAGCTGTGCAGAGCTTTAACACCTGCGTAAAATATTGAAAACATCCTTCTGCTTAAGTAAATACGCAATCAAACTTTGGAAGGCTATATCAGAAATATACCAAAGCAGCATCCTTAATTTTTGTAAAAAATAATAAAAAAAAATAAATTGTATTGTGTATTAACATTTTTATTTTGTATGTTTTGAGTCATATAAAAAGTATCCACGGATTTTGACACTAGATGGTGGTGGTTTCCATAAATCTGGCAACACTAATCTGATGTGTCAAACGAACACTGCAGTGTATACTGGTTTGAATATGAGTGAAATATCTGAAGAAATACACTATGTGATGCTTTTTAGGGTTCCGTACCCAAAGGGTACCAAAAGGAATCCTATTGCAGAGGTTCATTATCCGTCCCTCCATCATCGGGTTATATCTCATCATGAACCGCAATAGCTAGAGAGTTGAAATTTTGTCTGATTATGTAGTTCATATGCATCAGGAACAAATTCTAAAACTGAAATATTTTTAAAAATATGAAGGGGTCCCCATACAAGTAATATTTCGATCTATATGGGAGCTATACGATCCAGTAACCCCACGATCTCGAAATTTGGTTGATGAAATTTCAGTTTGATTGGAGCACTAGGGAGGGTTCCTCCCATTCAAACCGACCATTAATTTTTAGGTTCTTATTCGAAAAAATTTTTTTTGTGCACTAATGAACAGAAATTTAGACACAATAAGTTTGTAATATAGGTGCGGTACATTCTTTGGAAATAGTCAAATCGGTTTGCTCGGAATTACTTTTAATTACAACAAACAACTGTGCACGAAACCGGAAAAATTGGTAATCCGGATAGGGGTCTGCAATCATAAATGTACTGTATTTTAGGCTAAAATGCTCACAATGAGACAGTACGTTTCGCAGCAGAATCACCCGAACAACACATCGAATGACTAGATACTAATCGGTCACGTTTCACTCATTCAAAAGAAAGAACCGATTTAATTTTTCCTGCCTCAGAACAGTCCTGTCATGTACACACTCTACACCGCAGCTTTGCTATCACCAGTCGCTGACAATATATTGCTAACCAGATACGCTGATGACACTGTGTTCATCGCCAGCTCATCTAGTGGCAGCGAGGCATTTATGATCACGCGGAACATCGCGGTCAATAACACAAAATCACAGCACTGCCTGGGTATGATCTTGAACAGGTGGCTTACCTGGCGCAAGCACATTGTCAAAACTGCTACAACCTATCGCAAAAAACTGCGGAGCTTAACTGGCTCATATGGTTCAGGAATCAACTTAGCCTAACCAGAAAAGTAACCATCAATATATAAGGCTATAGCGGCGCTGTTCAAGACATATAGTATTCCCGAATAAGGTATTACTGATGAGTCCGACGTCTATCTCATCCAAAAGATGCAGATATTTGTGTTCTGCCAATTCTTAAATTCTCCTTGGTACGTGTATAATGATGCTACATCCAGAGACCTGCGAATCCTCTCGGTCCGTTAGCAGATCAACCATCACACCACAAACCGGTATAATGATCGGCTAAAGGCACACGTCAATGACCGCTCTTGCCATTAACACTTCCAGAAGGAAGCTCAAGCGCCTTCCCCCTGAAGAGCTTTGGGTACACGGACGCCAAAGACGACGTAGACTCCGTTTCTTAACGCCAATTTTTTGTCAAGTATTTAATATTTTATGTAAATTAAATAAACTATAAGTCGTCTGCCATTCTTTACTTTTTGTCATATACATTTTTTATATCCGTTGAGTCGGGGATTTAATATTGTACAATTTAGAAAAAATAAAACTGTTATAACAACAACAATAATTACAAAACTCACGCATTAACATCACGTCGTCACGGCGGCGTTGCGAAGTGCACCAGGCAACTCTAGTATACAGTATAATTAACAGAGTTAATAAACAAAGTTAATATCCGATAATGTGTTATTAAATTAATTTAAAGATGTCAAATAGATTAGTTTAAGATATTCTATAACAACATTTCAGATTCCACTACCAAGATAATCTTGATCTACATATGTTTATACAATATATGACATAGTGTACACAAAACTATTGTGCCATGTATTCTCAGAATTCATACAAATAATTATGTATTCAGCTACTTGTTGCCTCAATGATTGATAAAATTAACTACTTAACAGTTTTGTTTTTGTTTTATCTTTTCTTGTTCAAGAAATTCCAATGCAAATTATTTGCAAGAAACGTTGCCGCAATAATGAACTGTATCAACATCTTTGCATTCAATTTAACATCGATTTCAGTTTACTGTTCCGGGGCTTAAATTGTTGAAATAATTCTATGAAGAGTAAATGAAAAATCAAACAAAACAAAATTAGTGCCATAGTGTTGAGACACAATGATGCAATGTTTCTTATTTTGCATTTTAGCTCAAAAATTGTTACAGCACTATCAGATACTTAGGCATATAACCGCACACACATCTTATGGATACATTTTTGTTGTAAATACACTAGACACATACATACATACATACACATAAAGGCTGTTGACAAATCTTGTAGCCTCAATTAACCAATTCATGCGACCAATCAATGCTCCAACATTACCGATAACATACTCGTACAATATATTGGAAATTTCAACGAGTACTAGTAGCTTCTGTAACAAAATAACAAGTATCTAAACGATGACAGGTTCCCGATCAGGGGGTAGGCGGTAGGGTTGGTGTTGAAAATCATGTTAAGCTAATTTTATATGCAAATTATGAGCACAAGTACTACAATTTTAGAGCCATTCGACGGGTAAATGTGTGCATCTGGAAATGCGTTAATTTGTATACGATTTCAACTACTAACTACATCATGTTCGTCATCATCATCATCATCATTATCAGTATCATCATTAACATCTCGTAACGAGTGACTAAGTGCTAAAAAAAATCTCCAAAAAAAAAAGAGTAAGTTGGCAATTTCTTACAGTTTATCGTACAATAGAACAGAATGTTGCTAATTAATAAAATAAACAAATTTTTCGCATAAAGTGTGAAATTTTATCATTAAGAATCCAAAAGAAAAGGCAAACTATGTCATACTAGTCGAAATATTTAACGCCTACGGAAGTTTCACGAATATATATTCTATCTAAACTGGTTTCCTATTGATTAATCTTACCACAAACCGATATAATCTATGTAATGTCGCTTTGACTGAAATTATTTTATAAACCACCCCCTCCGAAACGTGTGTATGTACAACCATATGCGGCCAGCAGACTAGCTGGCTGGTCTTACTTTAATTACACGCTTAAAATACGCCCAGATTTATTTCAATATCTCACAATTAATTCGACATTTGCGGCATAAACACTTCGAGATTAACGATGTCGGTGGCTATGACTGGGGTTGAGGTTGTGGCTATAGCTGTAGCTGTAGCTGGGGCTGTGTCTGTGGCTGTAACTGTAGCTGAGGCTATGGCTATGGCTGTGGCAACGACAATAACGATGGCTAGTGTGCAGCGCCTGGTAATTTAGGCTCTTATGCTAACCCACCAGCCCGCTTGCCCGGCTGGATTTGATCAAATGCTTTTTTGAGCCGCTCTCAATGGTAAACAGAACTGAACGTCGCCTTAGCCACAAATACGAATTTGGCATTGAATAAATCTTTCGCTTGTTCAATTGCTTTTTAAGTCTTTGTATGTTTAGTGTGTTTGAAGCGGCCCGTTCAACCGCCCAACCATCTTTCCATCTGTCCATTTGTCCGTCCGCCCCGTTGTCCATTCATTCGATTGGTTGGTCTTACCGTTGGTGTTTGGTCGTTGGTCGTTGGCCGTTTGTTGTAATTGCCGTCGCGATAAGCGTCGACGTGGCTAAAAAGCGCTTAAAACCGGTGGCGATTTATTTTCGGCAAAACTAAATAAATTCTGCGGCAAATGCATTTGTGGCAATCGCTTGCGATAAATACATGCCACAAACAAAAATAAAAAGAAAAAGCGAGCATGAGAAAAATAGAGAGGAAACACAGACCAGAATAAGAGAGACCAGCATCATCATCATCATCATCATCATCATTAGCAACAGCAGGAACACAAATAAGAACAGCTGAGGTCGCGTTGACTTGAGATAATCACCAAAACGTACAAAATTGGCATCGATTTTAAGTGGCACCAACACTAACAAGTATTTCGACTTTAAACGTTTCGCTTTTCAAGTTTACTTTAGTTTAATTGAAATCCAACTGAGCCAAGCAAAAACAAACTTCAGAGGAAAAAACTGAACCAAGCAACCACCGTGTCGGCCAACGCTTCGAACTCAATCTACCTTTATCTACATACTAAATCCATATTTAAATCCAAATCCAAATCCCAAAAACAATGCCAATCTCTCTCAATATAAATTGTACTTTTTGTCTATTAAGAAAGACAGCAATAATATTGTAGCAACAACAACAACAACATCAACACCAACGATAACAACAAGTCAATGTCTGGATTGATAGATAAACTACCGTTAAACTCACTTTCACAGCTGGAGCTCGATTATCTTGTTGGTGAGACAACACCGTCAGCTTTAGCTTCAACTTCAGTCATACTACAGAAACTTACAGTATACACGTACGCATTGTTTAACCCTTGTGCGGCCCCATCTAACCTCTACATACGAGTACAAATATACGAATACATATGTACCATAGGTATCCAAGTTGTCTATATATATGGTTGGTTGCTTGCATGCTTGGAATATAGATAGATAAATATTACTTACACATACTCGTATGTATGTATGTTCACAAATGGTAGGTAGGAGATGGAGATACATATGTTACCGCCTCAGAGTGCCAACAAGTAAACTAGGTACAATAGATATGTGGATAGATAGATGTGGCACCTCACTCCCTTATAGCCACCACATGTAAGCTACTCATACTCGTTACCGTGTACTGATTAATTACACCGCCCGCTGTGCAAAATTTCTCAATAAAAAAATCATAATTTCTTGTTTTCAGATTCGTTTTTTTTTTTTTTTTTTTGTTTTGGTTAGTTTTTTATTCATAATTTCTATCCAGTGCCAAGTTATTCACTCAAGGGCCCCGTAGCTCATGAGAAATTTTAATGATTATTTTACCAAGAATATTGTCAGTGACCACATTTCTATTATCAATAGGATTAGGGTTCACGGCAATTGGTTATCAGTTCTCATTCAGCCAGACATGATAAGTACTTACATCCTTTGTCCACGAGTTATAAGAAATTTATTGAAATAATGGCTGATACTAAATATGTCTCAGTATCTTACATGACTTGAAAGTTACAACTTGTCCGAATAATAACAAAACTTACATTCCAATGTTCTACACAAAAAGTTAATTGTCATTTCAAATTTGTATTTTTGAATTATTTTTCATTCCACCGTCTAGGTTCTAGGGTGTCTTCAATACTGCTGGTATCTCTATTCAACAATAAAACGTGTTTGCTCTAACTTTCAGGTCGTTATCTTCAAAATCTGAGAATATGAGAGCACAACCGAAATGATAAGTGGCTTAATCGATTCTCTTTGTCACACTAAGCATTTCAAATACCTATACTTTACGGGGTCTCCGATTCTGTACTATACCAAAATGAAGCCAAAATAATTAAACCTCGTGAGAAAAGTATAATGAAAGTTCATAGGTTCTTAAAACTTACCTATTACGACCACCATTACTTTGAGCTTTAAAAACTTATAGTGCCCCCAAACGTTTTTTTTTTTTTGTTCTTTACCACTGATTTTTACAGATAAAATGTATCCGCCATTGCCCTCTAGATTGCCGTAACCACTTCTAATTTTATCTGAGCATTCTATTTGCCCCCTATAGCTCTCTTTGGGAACATATGCCTTAGGTCCACAAATATTGTGATGTTGTGTGGCATGGTGGCACTTGGCACTAAAAATGCATTTGCTACTATTGTATTAAGTTTAGAGGAAAGGAACCCAGAAGTTGCGTAGATTATGGGCCCTTTCGTGGCTTAATTCGGTCCTGTTGGTGTTTTTATTCATTAGTTCTTCCATTTGCTAGTTCGTTACGATCAAATTATGACTAAAAATTTGACCAACAAATTTTATATGTAGTATTTTTGTTGTTTGTTGTTTAATGATTATGATAATCATTATTGCTTTTATTATCGCCATCACATTTATATTTGTGTTTGCTTATTAGTAAACTAAGTTCTATTCCCCTTTTCCCTTTCTCATCCGTTCATCATCAACATCAACAACATCAACAACACCAACATCATCATTAAGTTCATTTATTTCATAGCTTCGCAATTCCTTCAAAGTGTAACGAATTTTTGATTGAAATTTATAAAAAAAATACTCGTTAAATTTCCTGCATGAGTTTATCTTTTGATTAGATTCGTTAGAGTTTCGATTGGCCTTTGTGCTAGTAAGTATATCGAGGAAGTGTGCGACGTCGCCGGCCCCTCCTTCATCGATAATCAAAGAATAGAGAAGTGTCTGCGCTAAATCGCGTCGTGTGGTTTGCCGGGGCCGTCGTTTGGTGTGGTTTCAACGTTATCGTCATTATTCACAATTTAGTAACACTTGATTTGCGTTTTTGGCATTTTGTAAAATATTTTATAAATTGTTTTTTGTATGTTTCCTTTGCCTCTCTTCCTTCTAAGCAAGAGTCTATTTTAGTTTTGTTTTTCTTATTTCGAAATTTTAATTGGTGGTAAATTAAAATTACTTTTGTTGCAATATTTCACAGCTCGAAAACAGTCAAATATGCATGAAATTTTTTATTGATTTACAGTAAAGAAAAAATTTAAAATGAAATACATAAATACCAAAATTAGTACTTCAGATCCACTGTAATTTTTGATTACTCACGCATTCACAAAGGTGATATAAAACATAATTTATACATATTTGATGTCTCTTGAAATAAAGAAGAAATTAAATTTATTAAAAAAATACAAATTGATTTTTATCATATATTCTGTAAAATAAATTAATTCAAAGCAACAATTTTTCAAATATTTCTCCCTTTCAAGTTATTTCTGATTAACGACTTGAGCAGATTTCGGTGAAAAAGTTCAGATAGAGCAGAAGTTCCCACCGTGGTAACATTCAAGTTTCAGTTTGATAGAACAAAAAACAAAAAAGTTTTTCTAATAAAAACATTAATTGAAATGCGTGGTTTGTATGGGAGGTACCCCCTCCTGATTCCGACACATGTACTGCGTATTTAAAAAAAAAAAAATTCGTGCAAAATTTTAGCTCTCTAGGTCAAAAACTGAGCGACTAGTTTGCATACATACAGACGGATATACGGACAGACGGACATGGCTTAATCAATTCCTCTAATCGAGCTGATGAAGAATATATATACTACTTTATTCCAGTGAAAAAAAAAAATAAAAATTAATATTTGTTTGTTTGTTCGGGTATGCGTGGCCATACCGTTCATCTGATTGCAATAAAATTTTGAGTATGTGTATGGTTGGCTCCAGTCATGGACATAGGATACTTTAAGATCCAGTATGTGGTGTAGTTGTTGCGGAATAGGTGAATCAAATGTTGCTATTTTAATATTAATCAGGTGGTCCTGTGTCAAAATTAATAAGAAAGTCAATTTTAAAATCAAAGTACATATAAATGTTATTCGTCTGATCTCTTCAAACTTTTGTCAAGCTCTGCAAGGTATTACGGTTTATTTTAAATAGTGTAGTTTAAAGAACTTTGTAATACAATAATACTAATGACATGGCCAGGGAGGCATTGCATTGTTGTTGAATTGGTAAGTCACTGGAATTTTTTGTGTGTCTATCCGTTTTTCCAAAATAAAAGGTAGCGGGGAAAAAAATGAAAGACCAGAAATGTAATTCAACTTATTAATAGCGATGGTACGAACACGTAACTACTGTTTTGGTCCACATACGTGCAACTAAAAGTGAAAACCATTTAAAAAATTTTCTTTTTCTATTCATGATCGTACTAATCACACAAGTTCAAGGAATTCGATTGGCAGAACGACGCCGGGCCGAGTACTCTATTATCAAATATTTCTTGCAAAAATATCGAATACCTTTTGATGTGTCCAATGTCATTAAAATCACCTATCACCATAATAGCATTCTTATGAAATGGTTACTTTTTGTGCAACCTTGATCAATTGCTCAAATCTCTATTTGCCCATAAACAATAGCAGTATGTCTATGTTATTAAAAAAATTTGGATGAGAATATTAGGAAATCATAGTAATGAACTCTTAAATTTCCATAAATCTATATAAACTTAGTGATACAACTATATTAATATAACTTTTAAAGACATAATGCCTTAATCTTCTAATATTCTATTCACTAGCTAACTTATAAGTACATACTCGTATATATATAGATATATATATATATGTTTATTCTCTTGATATTCTCTTGCTTCCTTGTTTTTTAAAACCTTTTTTGCGCAGTATACGCTACTCGTACCCTCGAGTGTGGTATTGAGTTATCAAGCGTTATTGACTTGCATTACTAATTGGGAACAGATTTTTATCGAAATTCAAAGCGAGGATTACAATTCCAACTAATTACAGTGACTACGGGCAGACAGTGTGTGGAGGAAATGTGCAGTGTATTTGAAATGTTACTTTAGTTTGCGAAGTAAGAAAAAGTACTTCGTGTTGTGTATCTAAGCAGAGCGAACAAGTTTGAAACTACAATATAATAATGATTTATTGGATTGTAATTTTCATACAAGCAACCCACAAGCGACCGATGGATTCAAAGTGATTAAGTGAATGAGGAGTAGATATTTGTATGTAGTATGTGCTCTACAAAAAACATGGACATGGTCACTGATCAGAGGCAACAACAGCGACATCTATGAATATGCACAGAGAGAATGGGTGATTGTAACTTGTATGTGACATTGTAGGAACATTTGCGCATCGTCAACTAATGAAGATGCGCGATGCATCATACCAATTCTCGTATTTGGGCTTGAGCCCACTTCACATCAAGTCAAGCCAAGCCAAACCCTGCACTTACAACATTTGCCAGTGGGCTAACGTGGGCTGGGGCGAAGACTACAACCACGAACTGTGACAGCAATAGCAAGAGCAATAGCGATGGCGATGGTTACGGTGACTAGCAAAGCCCAGAAGCAATTTTCGTAATCAGAGAAATTCATAAAAATTAAAAGAGTCATTTGCATGTTGTTGTTGTTGTTGTTGTTGATGATGCTGCTGTTGCTGTTGCAGCAATTGTTGCTAGTTCTTGCAACTTGCTGTGTAATGTGGCAAGAGTTTTAAGTTTGCTATAAAAATCAAAGAAAAGAAGGGACAAAACAACACAGCAAAACTAACAAAGTAAAGGAATGACTAATTTTTCAACATTTCGACGAATGATAAATGTGGCATGTGGCGGCAGCAACGTGTATTTCTATAACATATTACAACAATCTTAACAGAGAGTCCACTAAAGCTCCACCACCACCATCACTACCATCACCACCAGTACCACGTCGTTGTCATGTTGCTCTGTCACTTTTGAATGTCTCTCGAACGCGAACAAACAAATGCTCCTCACTACAAGTTGCCAACGAGAAAATTGTTGCAACGTCATAATTATCTGTGCAGGGCACGAATGAGTAACGACTTTGTCCAACAGCCACCATTGCAGCAGTCACATCAGAAGACGAAGTCTTGGCCATTATAAGTATAACTTCTGAGTTGCATTGGGGTAGGTTTTTATTTTACATACATATGTTTTTTGTACTAAGTATATTTACAATCAGAACAGAACATTTCCATTTTTCGAATGTTGTAAGTAACAAAATATATCTTTAATATCTTTATGTATATACCTATACGAGAATATTCGCACATAGTATGTACATATGTGAAACATGATCAAAACATTCTTGTTCAGGCAGCATTACTTTGCCGTCATTAACCACGTTCGCTCATCACTGTGATGCAGTAGTGTTATGCAGCCCTTGGCTATACGTGTATATTCCAATAGAATGACTTACTTTTAGACTGCAGCGTGATCAACATTTACTGCGAACTAGTTCCATGCTCACGCTTGTATCGACAATGTCTGGGTCGAAACCAAAGCAAACCAAACCAATCTGAGACTAACGAAGCTCGGATTCTTCTTCGTCATTGTAATGAAGTCATTAAAAGCAGCGCGTGTGGCTCGATTCTCAAATTACCAGAGTCTAAGCATAGGCACAGCCGAAAACTACATTGAAGGCACTCAATCTCACTGTTCCTTAAACAAAGTGAACTAGGACAAAACCTTCGCGCTTCATACGATTGATTTAAAAATAAACACCCCACGATGCGGAAAATGACTACGAATGTGCACAACAACAAGGCTCAAGTAGAATAGAAAGAAGTGGAGCTAATGAAATGTACATTAATGACTCCAAGAATGACTGGCTGATAGATGGAGAGACGGTTCAATAAGCAGTCAAAAGACACATAGACGGACAGCCAAACGCAAACTGAAGCTGGCTGAACAAACTGATCGACTGCATAGCAAAGTGACTTTTGCGGTACAAACCACAAAAAAAAAAAAAAAAAAACATATCGAAAATGTTTCAGTCCAGAAATTCAAGAAATACTACAATATAAAAACAGAACTCTTAAAGCTCATCATTCTCATCATTCTATTCAAGCCTAATGGGCTGCAAAAATGAATGATCCTGTGGTGCGCCAGCAATGTCACGGCAAACTTAAACTTACTTTATGTCCCATACAGTGTCCAGTTGATTCGTGTCCATTTGAGTTGAGTTCAGTTCAGTTCAGATGAGTTGAGTTAAGTTGACTTGAGTTAAAACATGTTGTCAGACAACTACAGTTGCTCCTAAGAAGTGCATGCATATAACCATAAATGAAATTAACTATTTACACTTTAATAATTTTTTTGTTTCTAATATTGAATATTATTATTTAAAAAAAAAAAAAAAAAAAAAACTTTAACTTTAATAATTAAATCTCATAAATATAGGTAAACGCCTGCAATAAATAAAATTTAGGACCGGTATTCCAAATTTAGCAAGTTGACATAATAAACCAATAAGATCAAGACCATTGTGTGTATATGACAATTGACACAACTTACAAGACGAAAGAAAGCGAAATTATAGTTTTCTGAGGAGATCTATAGCATTGATTGTTCGAAACCCTGTTATCTGATTTTTGAAAGCAACCACTTACGAAGTGTCTCGCAAAAGTATCCTACCTGCATTCGTAACTCTGAGCCAGAAGGTCAGAGCAACCTCTGAGATACCAACTGGACTTACATTCCTAAAAGATCTCTTCTCCTTGTCCGTTCCCAAAGAGTTTCACAGTATCTTAGTGATAAATGCAAGTAATGCAGTTCATAAATTCTCGCCGTGTAAGAAAGTACATGTTGAAAAAGTTAACTTACCTTTTAAAAATGTGCTTTTAAAAATGACTTATAAATAAAAAGCGATAATAAAGCATAAAACATATACTCGCACAATACTCAGTTAAATGAAGTGGTGACGAAGAGGAAGCCAAAGAAGTACGCAATGAGCGAAAGATGAGAATTAAAATCGTGTTGAAATAAATTAATTGCATTAACTTGCAAACTCATGGCACCACTTCGTTTGTTCATTGGAGAACATATGGACAGACAGACTGAATGGATAGATGGATGGATGGATCGACGAACGGACAGCCATCGGGACATTGAACATTTCTACATATGTTTCAGCAGTTGAATATTTGTCGTTTATTGCATAAAGAATAACAAAAACAAAACCAATGAAAGACTATGAGACATAAGAGAGGTTCAAGAAATTGTTATGCCTGTAGCACTATGAGTGTCATCGATCAAAGTCTGATGTTAGTGACCAACAACAGCAGCAAAAGCAGCACCAATAGCAATGACTTCAGAGGCATCAGCGGCATTAGTGGCATCAGCGCGACACGCCATGTGTTGTGCGTTTTTGAAGCTCTTCCAGTGGCATTAGAAACGGTATGAGTGCGCAGATCAAACGGCAGCAACATAAACCATTATGTTGCTAAACTACCAAACACTAGCAGTGTTTATACATGTATGCTTACCTATATGTATATTGTAGTTGAAACTTCAACTGAACTCAACGCCGCAGCTGAAATGAGCTTGGTCAGCTCAAGTAGCCTCGAGTCATATGTCCACAAATTAATTTTCTTTATTAAATTTTTGCATGAAAAATGACGCGAAAAACGCTTCCGCATGCGAGCCGCGGCCAAATGCAATTCGAGGACGCAATAATCTCAGCTGCAGTCGCAGCCACAACCGCATATGCATACAATGACTTCTTTAAGTCTATTGCAAATGCCTCACCTTCGCCCTTGTCTTTCTTCATTCTATCAACCAGAGTTCTTAGCTTTCTTCCTATTGCCACACGCTAAAACAATGAAATGCAATAGGATGCAATGGGATGCAATGCAATGAGGTAATACAAAGCGATTAAAGGCAACAAACTCATTCCTATGCTCAATATTTTTGCGGTAGCACAACTTTTGGTCGCGTCTGTGCATCAAACTCATAAATTTTTGTTGCCTCCTGACTTGATGCTGCAACAACTACAGTAACAGCAGCAGCTCCTGCCAGCAACAAGCAACTATGGGCACCGACGACGACTTCCTTTCATAAAACACGAACACAACAACGAAACTGAAGCAACGAAAGCTGAGTTAAGTAGAATCGCATCAGAAAAGAGCAAGAGCAACCTGCCGCAGTTTCAGAATTTATTAAAATGAAAATTTAACCAAAAGAGGAAATAGGTTTTCCCTTTGATCAGAGACAGACGGAGTAGCAATATCAGAAGCATAAGCTTAAACAGTATCAAAAGCAGAATCAACAGCAGCAGCAGGTTCCTTTAGTTGCTTACTTACTCTCCATGTCGTTGTTAGTGAAACACGCCAATAATCAACTCGGCATGGCATGCCATCGCAGTGCACTGCATGGAATACTGTTCTGGTTCCACATTCACATCCTACAACTGATGTATGAAGTTATGCTGCATGTATGACTTCTGTTGTTGATGTTGCTGTTAATGTTGCCGTTGCTACTTCTGTCTTTTGGTGTAAATCTAATATGTAGAAATGTCTGGCAAGTTGTTTGCAATAATTAGTCTGCTTGCTAACATATGTGGTACGCGGTTACCTTTCCACCTATTCCACCTATTCCCCCTACTCCTTCTCTTTTCTTCTCCTGCTACTCATTCACATCATATAAAATATTGCAGAACAAGTACTTCTACAACAACAAACAATGTATTAAATTAAATGTTCGAAGAATGAATTGCATTATTAGATAAGTAGGCGATATCCAAATTTAGTTGTATGAATTAAATTTAATTTTTTTTCTTTCAAAGGATTAATTTTATTTGTATCCTGGCTCCACGCCTTTGACAAATGTTTTGATTGTTACAACTTAACCTTAAAACCCCCAATTCAGTTGAGTTTTATGCTTGTCATTGTGTTTCGATACGAGTACTGCAAAAATGACTTCACAAATTGCCGGTTTTCACGATGGTGCATTTTTCAACTAAATCTGCGCATCCCTTTGACAGGATTTTAGAGATTCTCATTAACAAAACAAAGCATTGGAGTTAGAAAATTCTATTACACGTACGAGTATGATATTGCACATTGTGTTCCTAAGCTGAACCGGACTTTGGAAGAGGTGCCATTCTCAAATTCTAAGCTTCAGAGTTTGGGACTTATATTCTTATATGCATTTATATATTTTATCAATAAAAGTTTAATTTAATAACATTGTTCAAGTTTTAAATAAGAAATTGATGCTGACAACAAATAAATTTTTATAATTCTTAAATTCTTAAGCACTTATGAAATGATATCGTTAAATAGCCAAACAATGGTTGAACCATTCACAATAGTGTGAAGTGGTATTATAACTTTGCCTTGATCTTTCTCAAACATAAAACTATGAGTCAAAGAACCCATGAAGTAAAAATTATTGTAGCTGAACCCATCAAGCGACACTACAACTTTGACAAGAAATGTCAGATCGACTAATGGCAGCACGAGTTTGAATCGTCAGTCTTAGGAGATTTTTGCTATAAAGCAGTACACACCAATCTACAGTGGTCTTTGGCCAAAAATAAAAAAACGAAACTTAAAATTGTCATTCACCTTCCCAACTATCCCATTTTATCTTCTAGTTCACTTATAACCCACTGACTCCATACAAGTCCAACCACTGTGTAATGAAATGTGCTAAAATTGTTCAGCTGAATAATCAAAATAAATATCTTCTCAATTATGAAAGCTCAACGTGCGTACACAATAAGGCGTACGCACGAGAGATTATTATCTTCTGTTACTGTCGGTAATCGCAGGCGTCCAAATAAAAAGCGGCCGAAACGATACGATGAAACTATACTGGCCGTACAAGCCAGTGCTAAAAGGGCACCGCGAACATCAGGTTCACGTCGTTCTGCGCATTTAGGCATCCCTCGGATCACTCTACGGCGCATAACCCGTACAAACTTCAATTGACTCAATGGTTGCTGCCAACCGGTAAACCTCGTCGCTGGGAATATGCGAATTTTGTCGTCATAGTAGGAGCCAGGGTTTTTTTTTTTTTTTTTTGCAAATGGTAATAAGGCTCGTTTCACGTTAAACGACAAAGAAAATTTTCGGTTGTACGCAACCGGAAACCCTCAAATTATTGAAAACACAAAAGTGACTATGTGGTGCGAAGTTTTTCGTATATGATCATCCGTTCTTTTTAAAAGACGACAGTGGAAACATAACATAGCATTATCGGGCTATGATAACCGATTTTTTGATGTCGATTGTTCATGGAATCGATTGTTCATGGAATTGGTAAGAAGATATTGGTAGGCATCGGTATTCGTCTTATTTGACACCATTGTACATTTTTCTCTAAGGCTACTTTTAATTTAAGGATTTACGATATCAACAAGTCAAGGAGACTAGATGAACATCAGCCAGGAAATCAGCCGAAACATTGACAAATACGATGGAATAAACGGGCACATTAGGACACTCGAGAACAGTGTGACCACTTGCGCGATATCATATTCATAAATTCAAATTTAATGATCTTTTACTTAAAGGGCAGAAATAATTTTTATTTATTTTTTTTTTTCAGAGTGACAAGGACGATCCGTACATAGCATACATAAAATGATCCTAGTTTTAGAGATATGGAGTTAAAATTTGGTACAGGAATATTTTTTTGTCGTTTTTAGTTAGTATTTTAAGAAATATTTTCATCTTTCTAAACTTCGATAAACCAAAGTTCTGACGAATCATCATGTGACTTTGTACTATTGTAATAGAAATATGTATATAATTCTATTGCATATAAAAATAGCAGTGGAATAATTCTATTAATTACATTATAAAGAATGCTTGATGTACTGCTAAAGTTACGAACCACATACTGTACGATATTTTAACTAGGTATTTTAATTTACTTTTACTGTGGAAATTTCTTCAAAATGTTTTTAAAGAATAATCACCTTACAATGAGTCGGTTTCCCTTCGTTCAACCGAAAACTAATGCACCTTTCTAATGTTTCAACCGAATGCCATCTATGTATTTAGATATCTACGAAAATACACGTTCCTATGTCTAGCTTTATGTGGCTCAAAAGAATAAAATACTCTATTAGAACGTTCTCACTTACAAGGCGCCTTTTGTAATGTGCTTATTGTGCTCCTAAATAGTATGAGTAGAATGAAGCCGAAAGCATTTTTAATGAAGTCATTAAATGTTATTACAAAGCGTAATTGTTCATAATTTGTATCCGCTATGTAGTCAGAGCCAGAACCAGATCAGAAGTGTTGAAGTTATGAAGAGGTGAGGAGAACGTGTATTTCCTATATAAATGTGTAGCTGCTTGTTCTATCAAGAGTTTTACAATGCAGACATAGGAGACACAAGTCACGATGAGGCGACGGTTAAGACCTACACTGTGCCCTTTCTTTTGTGTAATAATAGGTTTAAGACAAAGTATAGCTTAAAAGAGCGACTAACTCACTAGCGGAAAGAGTGTCCGACCATTCCTGTCCGCCTTCCATAAGATTCTTGTGTAGAAAGTCACTTTAGTTGAAAAGGGAAAATTTTTAAAATGTCACTGATGGGTGGGCGTATATTGCATATGCCGACTGCCCTCTTGACAGATTCTTCCACAGACTGCGGACATGGCAGTCTTATATACATTCATAGGTATTTATATAGGAGAGAAGTAAAGTAATATGTATACGTCCTATTATATTTGCAAGTCTTATCTTTAGCATGTGATAAGCGTTTACAACTTCCTTTGTCTGGCTAACTTTAGAAATTTTTGTGTTGTACAACTTACTCGTAATACAACAATTCATTCTTTAATAATAATGACGATTTCTAACTATACCCAACCTCTTTAACCAACAATTGAAGAATAAAGTCGCTATCTTAAATTGCTTAATGTTGGTTAATATTCAATTTATTACAAATCATCCTCATTTAGTCTGCTACTTATAAATGGAAAACTAGATGGAGAAGCTCTTGGATGGATAGAATCTGATAAAAAGAAATACTCGCACCACAGCGTAATACTTTTGAAAATGAATGCTTGATTTTCGATTTTCGTCAAGTCATCAACATCATCATCAACTACATTTTATCTACAATCATTGAGGGTAATATTGTATTCTACTATGTGAACTTCCTGATTTGGCATATTGACTACTGTGAGCGGGTGTCTTATTCTATTGTATTGTAAGTATATTTCAAATGAGTCTGACCGCTCTGCTGCGTCTCACACACAATAATAATGATTCGTGCAGGCGGAAATTGTGTCATGATTATAGACTAAAGCGTCTATTTAGTTACGCCTTATTATGTTTCCTTTAAAATCGTTTTATTCTTTTTTGATCTCTTGATCTGGTTTGGTCTTTCTTTGGTTTCATCAGTCTCTCCATGTCTTAGTATGGGAATGGGAAGACTAATTGAAAATGATCAGCTAAATGTGAAAGGCCTAAAACATCTCTTATTTTTGGCAAATGGATTCAATATGCTGCTTGATTGATACTCAAATGTAATTAAGTAATTTATTTCTAAAATTGTTTTTTAAGGCCTCTTCGGGCCTTATAATACCGAACCGAACTTGAAACTTTCTTGAAAAACATTCGAAAGAATTTTTGTTTTTGTAGAATGTTGTTGGGGAGAGTCCACAATGTCATTTCGAACCATCAGTTTGACTATAGAAAGCAGCATGCTACACCAGAACAATTGCATCATTCTATGGAATTTAAATCAAAAAAGTATTGCTCCGCTGTGTTTTGGTTGCCATGCAAGCCATGATGGACTACTCACAAGTTAATTAGGCCGGTTTCTTGGAAACAATATTTTCTACTCAAGAGCTACTTGACGGATAGAGCCTTTTTTGTAAGAGTTCGCGATACCGAAGTTAATTTCTTCAGCTACTGATACAACGTAAGATTGCTGAAGCACTCAAATGGAGAAAATATTTTTGGAAAGGGCCTTTGTATGTCGTTGAATGTATTGAAAAGTTCCACAGCTCTTGATTTTGTTGATTTTTTATCTACAAAATCTTAAAGATATTTCGGCGAGCTATCAAGACTATTAAGGATGCTGCTTAAGGGGGTGTTCAAACCACAGACAAAGGGGCTTTATTGTAATTCCCCAGAGCTGCTTCTTGGGATGAGAGTGCCAGATCAGATTTCCAACTTTTTTTCTCAAAGTTAAGGAACTTCTTAGGTTCAACGAAAATCCGGAAAAAACAGTCAATAATCGATAGAAATAAATCTCAGAAATACCATAATAAAATAGATATCTATGGTAAAATAGTATTGGATATTTCATTTAATTCTCTTACATTAAAACAGGAACATATTGTTCAGGTTACAGTTTTGTTCCTCTCACTCTTTCTTAAGCTACAGAGGTCATTGTAATTAATGTTTCTTCACCCAATTTGAGTTTCGACATTTTCGACATAAAAACTGAAAATCTCTTTTACCAATTGTAGTTACATAGGTACTAATTTTTTCAAATCTCATTGATAATAATATTTTACGGTTATTACGTTGATAATACATCGTATGTTATCAGGGAAACTTATTGTAAAAATTTATGGAAGACTGATATATTTATGTGTGATTTCCTTTGAAATTCTGTAAATCCGAAAAATAGAGTCGTATGAAATCTTTCTTTACTGGAAGTAAAGAAGAAGAACCAAAGTCCCAGACAAGAATTACATATGCTACTAAGCAACAAATAGACTTGAAGCAACAACAATTTGTATGGCAAATTGCAAAAAGCTTTTAACATTATCAACAAGGTAATCTGATACGATTATCATTCTGTGCGGCGCACATTAGTACAATCCAACGAAGCGAGGCTTGATGCCTCTGGACTCTAAAGCGGGATGTCTTGCAGACGTGTGGAGTGAGAATGAGTTTTGCGCTAATCCAAGGCGATGTCATTAAAAATATTTAAAACCAATGCATGCGTCAAAACGACCAATGATAGAGGAATCAACCAATAAAAAGACGGACAGGCAAACTAACTTACTGAATGACTGACTGACTAACTGAGTGATGAAGTAACAGACTGACCGCCCGACTTAGTAAGTAAAACAATTGCACTGAACTACTACAACATGAGTATGATGACGATGTTGACGACAACCACTGAGGATGGATCCAACATCGTAGCGGATGCATCTTACTATGAGTTTGTGTATGATGTGAATGGTGATGACGACAACGACAACGATGGCAATGGCAATGATGCGGCAATGTATATACATAATCGTAAACATCACTTTGCATAAGGAGAACGCTCCATCAATTTTTAGCAACGCAGCAATAGTCTGAGCAGGAGAAGAAGTGATGGCGGCGAAGGAAGTTAAAGACTATGGATGCAAAGTAGTCGAAGCACACAACTCTATCTAAAGTGATATTAATTAAAAGATCATTTATATCAGTATTCATAAAATAGCAAAATGTTGCAACAAGAAAGTAACAGACTGCAGCTTCGCTTACGACTATACAACGCCGGCTGCTGTTGTTGTTGTTAAGGTGGTGGCTGCTGTTACATCGCAAAATGTTGCTGACGTATTGCATTTGCGAAGATGCCTCATCAATGCCAAACGATATAAACTTGGTCATGGCTGAGCGAGCAAACGTAAAGGAACGAAGGAATGGGAACTGGCAACTGGCCACAGAACACTGACTAGTTGCAGAAGCTGTTGCCACAAGCAGGTAAATGGATGGCAGTTGGACAAGCAAGAGGACGACGACGCTCAAACGCATGCCTCAATGGACAAAGTTGTCTTGGTTGCGTTGATATTTATTAATACTGACAAAGAACTCGACGAATGTGCGTTCGCCGTGCAGTGCCGTGCCGTGCTGTTGTTTGCTGTGACGCAGTATTCTGGGTGCAGGTGGAGCGAGGGATCTTGAGTGGCTAGCCGACAAGTTATGCAAATCGTGGAGACACTAAGATCAAAATAAACTTCACGCATGCGCGCAGGTGAGTGGGCAGCGTTCAGCAAAAGAACTTTGCGAGACAAGGTCACAAAACATAAGTGGATTGAATGGAATATTGGTAGCGCTAGCAGACAAAGTGGTAAGGAGGACTTGTTCAATTTTTCAACTATTTTATGCACGTAGCTGTCCGAATCGAGTGCAAAAGTGAAAGATTGATGGCGAAATTACTTTAAATGTATGCATAAACATGTTGCAGAGACATACACTAACCAGTAACCACAAAAACAAGACGGGAATTAAGTTGAGTCTATGCGACTCACCCAATTCAAATCGGTTTTGAGGAGACAGAAACAGCACACAGCGGCCAACGACAGTGAAATTAAATAGATTTTGATATACAAAAACACATTGATCAATCTGCGAACTACGCCTACTTACTCCAGACCAGGCATGCATTGAGCCAGTCAGCTACAACAAGTTGCGACACTGACTGACTGACTGACTGGTTGATGGACGATGATGATCACTTGCATTTTGGCTTGGGCTTGGGCTTAGCAGCTTGGCAGAGTCAGTAGTAGCAAAGAGTGGGACTGGTTTCGCTTTGTTGCATACCAGCAGCGACAAAGTCTGTCTTGGAATTCCAATGCTCTAGTACAACAGAATTCTTAGCCATATAAGAAAAAGACACACGCATGCACTACACTCCTTACGATTGCCAAAGCAGAACTGATCGGATCCGATCGGATCGGATCTGAGTAGATGTGGATGGAAATGGAAGCTCAAGTGGACACTGTCTCAACTTGTATCTTTGTTGGGTTTAAATTGTTATGGTTCAATAGCTAGCTGGTTGACTAGATGACTAGCTTCAATAGCTCTTGCTTCAATCAGTCGAATTCAATTCAAGTTGACATCATGTCGCAATCATTTGGACTATGGACATACAACTAGACTTAGTATGTATACCTACTACAAGACTGCAGCTTGCAACAAGTACCCGAAGAACATCACATCACAGCACAGCAAGGCACTGCACTCCTTTCCGCCATGCCACGAAAATGAAATATCAAAACCAAGATTATATGCCACAAGCAGATCTTTGCGATCAGTCATCTGTGCAAGTTAATCCAAGTGCAAGTTGACTGACTGCCCGTCCGCCTGTCCTTCTCTGTAACTCCCTTAGCTACACTCCTCTGCGCCCACATTGCTAGGTTTTGACTTTCATTTTGTTACTGTTTTCTAGTTTGTTACGAGTATTTCAATGTTGCTCCAACTTGTGTCTTGAGTTCTTGCTGCTGATTGCGTGATTGAAAGATTGAGTGCGAGCAATTAAAGCGCAGCTCTTGTATGGCCGCACATACCAATTGTCCAATTGGAGTGTCCTAATTTGGTAGTGGGCATATATGCATGTTGAGCTTGTTATAGAACAAAAACCAAAACCAAAACGAAATGGGCTGAACTGAACAAAGCGAAAACAGGTGATCGTAATAACAAAGAAGTGACTCCATGTTCTTATGAAGATACGCAAGCAAAATAGCATTTAAATATTCAAGTTAATGATTTAGATTTGCAAAAGAAAGAGAATATTTATATTACATACATACGAGTATATATACGAGTTTTGAAATGTTGCAAAGAAATTTCCATAAGACATAGAGGAAGATGGCGGCGCCGAGCCGATAACATTTTTCCAATCAAGACCAAACATGCAATCTATCTATTTTGTGTATAGTTTATAAATTGAACATAAATTAAACTTGTATATTTCAAAATTGGCGCGTATATGGTGTGATCTTCATATAATTGACACCATTAAACCATTTAAAATGAAGGCTGTCAACTTTGTGAATTTATTATGAATTGGCAAGTCTGCCCAAAAGTGAAATACTTTACCCATTTAATTGAAATGTCAACTGATTTAAAGCAGAAGAAGAAGTATGAATAATAAATTATTTATTGCATTTGCTGTATTTTTTTCAATAAGTTCACTTTTCCAATTTATTTGTTTAAATTCAACATTTCATGCATTTTCAATTATTTGTTTAAATTCAACTGGCAACTGACGGAATAGACCAGAGGACCCTAAACTTTTTTGTCTAGTAGACCACTGCCTTTGTTTTTCTGTTTTGGATAGACCCCCTGCTTAGCTAACAATGAATTTTTGAAAAATTCATTAACTTTAAATGAGTTTTTAACTGATTTCTAGGTGCGTAAATGTAGAGCGAAGAAGCATTCATAAAATTCACATTAAATTTCGAAATTTAAATTAAATCGAACCAAATTAAAATTTAGTATGTATTAATGAAGCTTTGATAATAAATTCTCAATAATTGGCATCAATTTAGTTTCAATCTCAAATGTCCTCGGTTAGTGTGTCAATTTTTTTTTTTTTCTTATTTTTTATATTGGTTACCACACTGAAACCCTTTTCCACTAGGTTTAAGCAGGGAAAAGTAATTAAAAACTTTCTTGCAATATTCCATAAGGAATAAGTAACAGGTTTATCTTTTTGAAGAAAGAATGGCTGATATCAATTACTAAACTGTACCTTAAGTTATTGCTTATTTCGGTGAGTTCCTCTTGTATTAATACATCCGTTTATTTAATATCGATATATGGATTGATTCTCCATTGTGGTATGACCATAGTGAAAAATCTTCAAACCCATTTTCAAAATCTGAATAGAGAGCTCAGAGGTTAGTGCACCTGGCTGACATACCAAGAGTCGCGGGTTCGATTCCCGCTCTAGGCAAATCTGGTCCTGTACTTTTCCCTTCATTCTGAAGGCCTCTGTCGCTATTGCTCATTTACATTACAATTTCTAATTATAATCTTAGTTCTAATAAATAAATAAAATAAATAAATAGTTGGATACTAAGTATAAGTGTCATGATTCATATTCACCAACCATGTAAAGATCCTAGGATTACTGGGTTGCCCATCCAAATATATCGATCTCAATGTTGAAATGCAGTACATGATTAATACTGACTCTACTCTAAGCATAAGTCATAACAAGGCAGGAGTATATCAACTTCTTTCTTCTTGATAAACTCTGAATGTTCAGGAAGTCCTAAGTATTTAAGTTTATTGGATCGATCAAATCACCGAGTGTGTGTTCAAAGAAAGATTTATTGAAGCATTTAATCAAACATAGAAGAATAAGCTTAAATATGAGGAACTTTACTTTCGTGATAAGTAAGGAATCGTTATGACCTCTATCCAATGCCTGTACTTGTGAGTTAGATATAGTTTTATATTATAAGGTATTACATATGTAAAAAAAAAATGGTAAGAAACAACTAAAGCGTATAAATAGATTATTGTTATTATCTTAAAATTAAAAAGTATTGAAACATTTCTAATGCAACATGAGTCATCCAGTTGCATGCATGTCCGCATTTAAAATATATGTAATTAGCAAAAACATATTTGTAGAAGAAAAGTATAAAATAGTGACTAAAATGGTTTAGGACGTTGAAAGTGCGTTCAAAATTGTATAATACACAAACCATTGGTTCAACTTACATAAGTACTTAAGACCACCGGACCGGACTCAATCTCACTCTTTGAGTGAGTGTGTACCTAACATATTTTCGTGTTCTATATTTGCAAATATTTGTTTTTGATTTAAGCCGGACTTGGCTTTGGCAAAAGTTTTAAGTTGCCTTTGTCGGTTGGACACTTTGTTGTCTTTGTTACAAAACCCATTGCCAAGTTGGACGAGCGTCCGCAAAGTATGATTTGTTGGCGTTGACGATTACCGCCACCAAAGGCAATACAAACACATTCATATACGCATAGATACACACATATGTATGTAGGTACACTTACAGATGCACACTGTGATACAAACATATCTGCCAAAGACATAATGCCAAATGCCGCATTTCGTTTAAGCCAAGTTTGTATAAAATCTTATGTTGTATCTCAAATTTACTTGGTTCATCGTTTGTACTTGTATCTCTTTTTATTTTGGCTCATACTTAGTTATTACAAGTCCCACAGTTCCAATGTCTTTCTCTCCGACTGTCTTTTGGTATTTTATTTGCTTTTCTTGTTGTTGTTGTTGCATATCGACTTCGTTCGTTGCTTTGAACAATGAAATTGTCAAGTGTTGACAAATAAATTTGAGGATTTAAAGGAGATTTACTTATGCTAATGAAAGACACTTGTCACAAATATCTCATCGCAAATATCTTTGCTTCTTTGCCTCATCCTTCACTTCGCGAAACAAGTACAAATGCGAGTGCCAAAGCATGAATGCGAATGAATGTGTTTGCATAAATATTGTAATGGTGTCTAGGGAGGTTTGTGTGAGTCAAGTTTATTTTAAGAATGAATCTGCCTAGCCTTACTTAGTTAGAAACTTTTAGTTAGAAGTGGAAGAAGAGGAAAGTACACTATGGAAAATTGTGAAAATGTTGGAAAATTTGCACTGAAGTCTTAATGTCATGTCTTCGAAGAAGCTATGAATATTAAGTTAGCATTTAGAGTCTTCTTTACTACTGTAATAAGGTGGGTCGGTCGGTTTGAATACTTATTTTATTATTTTGAACTACCTTTGGAAATTTTAAAAGCAAATGCATTTTATCAGAGAAAGTCACTCTTACTAAACACAGACTGAAGGTGACAGTCTACTAAAATAAAAAGAAATTATTATATAAATAATTAAACAGCACTAGTACTAAATACCATAATTTCTGAAGTATTCCAAAATAAAATGTTATTGATTCATATTACTCACAACAAAATACTAGATAAGAAAAAACTCAATCGCTTACTTACTGTCACTTGTCACTCAGTAAACTACCATTTTCCTCAAAATAAGAAATACTCACTCATTTCAGACAAAACAAAAAAAAAATGTTTTGAAAAGAAACCAGTTGCCAGTTGCCACTCAAATTTCTGAAGCTTCACTCACCACTTACTTGCTCTCTCTTATTCTCTTTAACTCTTTAACGCTCAACGTTTCAAAAGTGAAATGAATGAAATTGAAACATGAAGGAGAGTGCATTGTTCTCACATTTGAGTGTCAATAATAACATGGCGTAGCAACATTTGCAATGGCAGGTAGATCAAACAAATATGCTCGCTCCACTATAACTTTTGATTTGAGAGAGACAATGTTGCAAGAGGAAACTTTTGGAAATGACACATGCAACAGAACATGAACAGAAATTGAATAAATTCGCTGCAATTTATGCTGCAGCTGCGCTAATGTTGCTGCTACAGATGGTTTGCTGCCGTTGATTATGTTGTATTGTTGTCTTACTTAGTTACTTGTTCATTTTGTTGCTGTTGTTGCTATTATGATTCTGGCCATTGCCGCTGACGAAGTGGAAGTTGTTGTTGTCTCTTAACGGCTGCTGCTGTTGTAGCTGCCGCTGCTGCTGCTGTTGCTGCTGCTGTCTTCTGTTGATTGCCGCTGGTTGTTGCTGCTGCTCTGCTGCTGCTGCTACTATTGCTGCCGCCATCGACTTGGCTCGTTCATCGGTTCGGTCGCCTTGTTCGCTTCAGATACTTTGATACTTCGCCTGCTTCAGTTCGCCCAGTTCAGAATTCACGCGCGATTTCCAAGACGCGCAAGACGCCGCGTGCAGTCGTTGTACTTCTTTCGAATTTATTTCATTCGTTTGTTGGTTCGTTCATTCGCTCGCTCGCTCGTTGCTTCATTGGTTCGTTCGATTGTTATTATTGTTATTGCTATAAGCTTAAGTTGTTGTGGTTGTTGTTGTTGTTATTACTATATATTACTACTGGAAAAAAGAGGGAAAAAGCCGCCAACAACAAAAGAAAACTAAAAAATTTTATACAAATTTACATTTGACAACAAATCGAAAAGCGCTGAACAAACAAAAAAATATAACAAATAAAGGAATATTTTTAAAACAAATTATGTACTTACATATATAAAATTATTTCGTTATTATGTAAAGTGTTTATCAAATCAGATATGTAATTATTATACCAATAACAACAGCAACAAAAATCATGAAAAATTAAAAAAAAATATATGAAAAATTTTATATAAAAAAAAGTGCCTGCAAAAAAAAAAAAATATACATAAGTATATGCGCGCATATGATAATTTATCATCACAAAAAAAAAAATATTTTAAAAATGAAAAATAAAATTAACTTGTTAAATATTTTACACAATTTAAATGGAGTTGTAACGATGCCAAAGGAGTAAATGCATTAAAATGCATAGATAAAAAAAAGTAAAGTTGAATATTTAATTAATTCAAACAAGTGTGTGTATGTTTTCTTCCCCATTTTTATTCATCTTTGTATAAATATTTCAATTAATTACAACAATTAATTGATAATTGCATACATAATTATGTAATAAATAATGTAATTATTCCATTTTTACAATTCACTTGACTTGTGCGATTTAGTTCATTTAACACAACCAAAAGAAATCACCAACCAACCAACCAACCATAAGAGATGATTGATCGATCGATTGATTGATCGTTTTTAACCTTTTGTACCCTGAAATGCTTTCATGTCTTTCATAAATAAATCGAATCATTTGGAAATAAAATAAACCAGGATTTGTCATCATTAATTGACTGAATAAATCATTAATTTTTACAAAGAAACAAATATTATTAAGGACTCAAAGCAGGAGGACCCACAGGTAAATACTCTATAATGATTTTAATATAAGTATTTACCTATAACAATTGTTTATTATGAATGAAATAATTTAATTCTTAACCCAATTTTATAATTGTGGCATTTGTATATTTACCTGGATTACATTTATTCGATCCTTAATCATGGGATTCGTATATTTGGTTATAGTTTGCTCCGAAAAAGTGCTGGCAGTTTCATCTGTGGGTCACACACAGGTTATGAAGACATAATGCTTTCTTTGTTATTATTGTAATATATAATGAAAAATCTAACACTAAGTCAGTGATGTACAATAATATGGATCCAATCACTCAGTTTCGCCAGTCAGATCGCATTCGATTTTTGTCAATTATTGATATGAATGAGCAATGCAGACGTACACCATTTTTTCTATAATTGAGATATCTTTTTAAATTTATCGCCATTTTGTTTTTACATACATATACTAGATTATACCGATATTAATTGTGTTCGAAGTAAATACATTCTTATTAGTTAAAAACAAAAGAAATTTAGAATTTTTTAAGGAAATTATCTTCACTGATGAAAATGATCATTTTGAAATTGGTGTGGCTATTTCAACAAACAAAACTCTAGTATTTGGTCTGAAGAAAATCCCTTGAAAATTAAAAAGCCAATGAAACCAAAAAAAAAAAAAAAGTTGAATATCAAAATGACAATTACTGTGAATGAAGCTCGATATGAAGAGATGATTACAAATTTTTTTTAGAGGCAATTGGAAGATATTGTTGTGCTACAAGAAAAGGTTACTTGAACAATATTCTCTTAACAAAAATCGGAACAAATTTACTTGAATTCCCAATAAAAATAAATAAAGATTTCTTACAATTTATATCTTCAATTTATAATTTTTAAAAGATTTAATGTATTTTCATAAGAAAGTATTTAAAATATGATATCTAAATATTTTTGAAAGGGAGTGCGTTGCTACGTCCCCTGTGCGTGCCCAGTTATTAAAAAAAAAAAAGAAATGGGCCAAGTGCAAGTGAGACTCGTACACGGAGGGGTTTGTATGGGAGGTACTCTTCCTAGTGGTCCGATTTGACTGATTCCAACAAATTTACCGCACCTATGTTAAAAACTTATAGTGTCTAAATTTCAGTTCGATAGAACAAAAAACAGAAAATTTTTTACAATAAGAACCTGAATATTAATGGGGCTTTGTATGGTCCGATCAAACTGAAATTTCGAAAATATAAGTTTCTGATGTATACCCACCAACCAACCAAATTTCAAGATAGTGGGATTACTGGATCGTATAGCTGCCATACAAACCAAAATGTTTCTTGTATTGGGACCCCTTTAAGTTTTCGAAAATATTTTAGTTTTAGTATTTGTTGCTGATGCCCGGATAGAACTACACATTCTCTGAAAATTTCAACCCTCTAGCTATTGCGGTTTTTAGGACATGACCCGAGGACGGACAGACGGACGGACGAAAAAGAAACCTATCCTATGTCCGTCCTCCTGGTTCTAAGCTACCTCCCCACCAATTTTCAGCCAAATCGGTTCAGCCATTCTTGAGTTATAAATAGTGTAACTAACACGACTTTCTTTTATATATATAGAAGATTAAGCTCATTTGTTGGACATACATAAACTGGAACTGGATGCAGAAAAGAACTTTGAAATTGAATTACCGGTTAAATAAAATATGTGTACATATAGCAGCGATATGAGAAGATATTTAGAGAAGATATTGTTTGCTTTTTCTGTTTCGTATTAAACTCAAACTTCTCTTTAGACAAATTTTACTATTGTATTTTACTTATTAAAATAATTTGCAAAAACAAAAAAAAATGAAACAACAACAAAATCATAAATATCACGTAATGTACATACATATACATATACGATTTTGTGTTGTTACCATCTAAAGTAACAAATAATGACAGCAACAATTCTTCGGCGGCACTTTTGTCATTATTTTGACAATTTTAAAGTTTTTTCATGTTTTATTGTATTTCTATTTTTTTAGTTTTTTCCTTTTCAATTCATTGCGAAATTAAAAATGACAAGTAATAATTCATACACAAATAACGAAATTAACTTCGGTTCTATCGAAACTTGTATGCTTTTTATCCTAATTGATTTAGTTTTTGTTGCAAAAGTAACAAATCATTCACACTTCCCGATGAGGAAATGAAGCTTTTACCCATAGAGAAATACTTAGAATAGAATAGAAAGAATATTTTTCCATAATTTTATACGATCGGTTGAATAGGTTGATATACAATACAACAACATTATACATGGAATACAATATCCAATTTTATTCAAATTAAAAATGGCAAAATGAAATTTAAATTCTGAAGTGGTTTTGGTTTTGTAAACGGACTAACTAATCCAGTAATCAGAATAGAATTCTATTTGAAGAAAATTACTTGTCTGTGTGAGTTTATTAAAATTCAACTTGATATCTTTTTAAAAGAAAAAGATCGAATAGACATGATGATCATCATAATAATGATCATTTTCATAATCAAAGTACTTTATGAGGTCTTTAATACTATGTATGTATTTAATCTAATCTATTTGTTACAAACATCACGACTAATTGAAAAGACTAATTCACACTAGTGTTTGGTATAAAAGTAATAATTCGCATTTAACTGCTTGTGGCAACTTTGAATGTTTGTTTTGTTATTGTTGGTTTGTTTTGCGGCTATGGAAGAGTTTTTGAAGAGCAATTAAATATGACAATTGTATCCACGGTAAGTGTGAGTGTGTTTTTTTTTTTTTTTGTTTTTGTTTGTGAGCAAATGCAAACAACCGTAAATGTATCTCTATCTGTATCTATATCTGTATCTGTATCCGCCGTATTTGTATCTATTATGCACAAGTTAATTAAGCCTGCTTAACATAAATAAACCGCAAGTAATTAAACAGCAAACGAATCTGCACATGTTAATTAGCTTCAAGTATTAGAATAACATGGAAGAAATTCATCTATAAAATTGCAAGAAGGGGTAAACCATAAAGTGAATAAATGGATAAATGAATGATTGAATGAATGAGAACGTAAGAGAGAAATGCAATGTGGTTCATTGCCAGCTTAGTAAAAGGAAGATATCAGCGCATAGGTTAAAGAGTGAATCAGTCACTTGAGGCTTGAGGCTTGAGTTTGATAACAAATATGCAATATACATATGTATGTATATTATACATATGTTTCACATATGTTAAGGATAAGTAGGATAATGATGATAATGATGATGATGATCTTTTTCATTCATTCACACAAAAGTTGCCTTTGCATGTGTTAATATTCTCTATATTCCTCTTAGAATGTCTAAACCCATTCCTAACTTTTTGTCCCCTATTTCATTATAGTATCCTACACCCTTTTATACAGTTCAGAGTATCTAACGTAGTGTCTTATGATTTGTCCTTGAAAATGTAAAACTTCCGCCCAACTTCCGCTTGCTTCCAAGAACAGCATTATGACCAGACGTACATACATACATATGTATTTGTATTGCCAGTAAAGAACCCCATTGTCACATTTGTTGCAATATCCATAATAACAGTTTAACAAACTCTTAAAATAGGGGAGCCATAGTCTAACGATGTCTACAACCAACAACAACATCAAATGTACATTATTAAAGATACATTCTCACATATACTATAAAAGTCGTATATGTTATATCAAGTGAACATATACAGGGTCCGACATCTGGCTATCAACACCTCAAATTGAATTGACACACTGATAAGAATGTTGCTATAGGAAACATCGATTCGCATTTTTCCAGTCTTGCTTAGAGGCTCCATCCTAGCGACCTTCTAAGTTGAAGCAATTTAATTTTATTCCATGTCATTATTCTGTATAATCATATAAATGTTTCATACAATTTTTAATTGCGATAACAATAATAAAAGAAAATTTACTAAAAACAATAAAATTTCTTTGTCTACTTAATAATTTGATATAATTGATTGATCCATTTTGTCTATTTTCACATTTATTTTAGAATTTGCTGATTTTGCGTTTGTCCAAAGTCAATTCTAAATTTCCTCGTACATTTGTAGTGATATGTCAAGTAAGAAAAGATTTATTTTTAAAAATTGTCGTTAACTAAATGGCTCACACTGTATATATATATATACCTATATGTAATTATGCCGGAAGAACTTTCAACGGGGGTAGTTAAGAGAAGGGGTTGACAGTGCATCTCAAGTTCAAGTGCAGCTTGAATGTAAATAAACAAAACAAAAGCGCATGTCTTATTTAAGTCTAGACATCAGACAGAGTTCAAAGACCAAAAAGGGGACAAACTCCCCTACACAATGCCTCATTCAACTTTTACTTACAACTTTTCAGAATCATTTGATTAAAATGAGGGAAACAATTCTAATATGAATGGTTATTGTTATGGCTGTGTGTATCATATATAAAATATCTAAAAGTGGCTTAATATTCAACTTAATTAAGACATTCTTCATTCACCATTCTCGACAGAATCCAAAATCTTTAAGTTGAAATAATTTGCCATTTTTATTGTGTCTATTTTTTCATTCACATTCTCTGTGAATGGTAAACGAAACCGCCAAACCATCAAGTCAATTTTATATCTAATGATGAACTCTAATTTGAAAATTATACAAAATTATTATTCCAAACATCATCTCATCACATCACATCGTTCATACATACAAGATACACACACCAGCGAGTGTAAAAAAATGTATCTGTGAATCTAAAATATTCATATGTACAAATATATATTATGTTATGATATCTTATTAGTTAAGCCGACATCTTATATGCTTGTTATGCAGATAGAGATACATATCACTTTGTCGTTCTTCTCTTCTTGTACAAACAACAAGTTAATTTTGGTGTACATTTTTTTTGTTTTTTTTTATTCTTGTTATGCCAAAAAAGGCCTCAAATGGAGCTTTCGTTTTATCACCTTCTTTCGTCATCTGCTTTAATTATCTTTTTTTTTTTTATTTTAAATGGATGCTGCTTCCATTTGAACCGGTTAAAAACAAATAAAATAATGAGAAGCAGAAGTAGAAGTAGAGGAAGGAGAAACAAAATAATCACTTAATTTTCTTTATTTGTTCAATTTTAACAAGGTATAGGTATTCATAATAAAAAAAAAACAACAACAAAAGTTGATAGATCAGTATAGACATCGAACTTGCTTGATTGCAGATGGCAAAGAAATTGGTTATGGGCCCTTAACATGGTCAACAAGCAGTATCAATCTTTATCGTAGTGTTTGTGAATGTATGATTCTCATATATTGTACAATTGAAGTAATATCAGAATTTTCCGGCGTGACGAAACTCGTCATCATCTTCGCTGAACGATTGCCTGCTTTGCAGTTCTTATCATCAAGCACATGTACACAAAATATTAACCATGTGAAGAACATCAGCTACATAATGTATCCAGCAAAATGATCGCCTATTTTGAATTTTTTTTTTTTTTTTTTTTGTGTAAAATAAAACAAATTATTGTAAAACCATTTTACTTGAACTTGACAATAAATTGCTGCGCATGTGATTATTGAAATTTCTTAAGAACCAATAATCTGCATGACTTTAATGCCACAGACATCAAAATCATTCAAATCTAAGCAAATGTCTCCGGCGTCTATGTCTGACTATAATTTGGTGATAGTAGAAGTAGCAATTAGTAGTAAAAGATGATGGAGAAAGAGAGTCTTAATACTATTTACACGACAACTACTACCTTTTTTAAATGATAAATGAATTCTATCATGAATCAATGAATAAAACAGAACAACAACAACAACAATAACATAACCTTCTCATCTCATCTAAGCATGAAGAATTAATGCTAAACAACACCAATGAAAACAGAAAAAAGCCAACTTATACGAAGTTAAAAAGTAAAAGCCAAAAAAAAAAAAAAAGAATCTCAAAAATTAAATAATGAAAAACAAAGAAAACAATAAGCAAAACACACAAAACATACAAATAAAAAGCATGCGATACAAGTGCAAAAAAAAAGAAAAACATTCAAACATGTTGAATTATTAGCACAAAAGTAACAAAACAAAACACAAAGAACACAAAAAGCATTTGCCAGTAGCAGCAGCAGTAACAACTATTACTAACAACAACAAAAGCAACAACAGCAACAAGTAAACGTAAAAAAAAAAATGAAGAAAAAGTAGAAAAAGTAAAGTAAAACAAACAACAAGAAAAACAAAATGAGCTAGAAATATTCTTTAGTGGGTTTTTAGTTTTTATATTTATTTTTATTTTTATTTTTTGTGGAAGGCAATGGAGGAATGATGTTGATTTGGCTAGGATATGTGGCAAGGAGATGAATGATGATGGAAAAGTTCATTCCTACAATAGAGTGAACAATATTGGTCATTGTGTGGTAATGAAAGAACTAACAACAACCAAAAGCCAAATAAAACAAAAAAAAAAAAATAAGGAAAAAATAAGGATCCATTCCACTAGGAATATCAACAAAAACCATGGCACCCACAATGTAAAAACAAAAAAAAGAAAACAACAATATCAACAAGAACAAAACACATTCAGCATGCAAAATTTTAACTTTGCCGAATCATACATACCTTTCATCTACAAAATGTTGCACATACATATTTTTAATCTCTCCCGATATGTTAAAGATACCAAAATATATACTGAAATACAATATTTATGTATAACAAAACAAAACTTAATATCAACAACTAACTTGATTCTAAAAGGAATTTTTTTTATGAAAATTTCCTTTGGTTCCAATATATGTAGATGCATGCTTCTTTGTGCTACTATTATCATGACAAAGTGAGAAAACCTATTCACAATAAACAGACTATTGTGGCCAGAACTAGTTGCATATAAGCATAACAAAAAATGAAATTGAGGGAAATATTTCCTATACCAATTCATAAAAGGAAATGGGAAAACTGTTAAAAAAAAATAAAATAAAATAAAATAAAACAATGAAAGGCAACTAGAAAAGCACATCATCAGCTAATTTGAAGAACTACACTACACCAACTAAATAATATATCTGGAAAACTGAATTCCACCTAAACATTGAAAAAGAAAGAATACTCGTATGGGTTCAGCATAATACAAATATATTGTCGTAAATTTTTGTATACTAAAGTTTTACTAAATTTTATTAAAAATCCAACTTTTATTGCCAAAATTTAAATTTAAACTGTGAAATTTCAAACATAAAACTACCATTTCACTCAAGTTATAAAAACTTCAGTACACAGTAAAGATTATTAGTTACGAGTATGTATGTACAATAGATCAGTTCTTATTAAACTTTTACAATCTCGGAGAAATTTTCAACAATAAAATTTAATATCGCTGATATTGCATTTCATTATATTGTATAACAGAGTTACTGGGCCCGTTAATTCCCATTAATGTCAGTAATACTTTACTTATTGTATATTGACACAATTGTTTCATACTTACTACTTTGTTATTTTATTTATATACTTATTAAAGTTAACTAATTATATAGAACTAAATTAACTGAAAGGCTACTATAACTTTCGCCTTTATCTTGGGCATGTTGAATTATAAATTTTGAGAAGTAAATTTGAATCGATTATGTAACATAATATATTCGTAATATATCAATTTGGTTTTATTGTAAATTAAATTAGCAATATTGAGGATAGTTTCAGATTTTAACACTTTTCATTTAAGCAAAGTTTCCTTGAAAAATTACATATTTGATTTTGAAATCGTCGCACTTGAACCGAATGCCTTGGGAAGGGCATAGGGAAAATATTGAAATGCAAAACATTTAATATATATACACCAACAACGATAACGACAACAACAACGACAAATACAATATTTACAATAACAAACAAACTCCTATTTTTTACATGTATTCATAATGATGATTTCAAGCCTCCAGGCATCATCAACATTATCCATAGATGCGCATTATCATCCTGCAAAATGAAATGAAACAAAAACCTACAACATTTATGAGCAACAGCAGCTCAATAGAAACACAATAAAGTAAAACAAGAAACACCAGGCAAGCCATCTATGCCCATAGATACACAAACTCAGGATAGACTGGAACAGTGGTTAAAAAACAAAGTAAACTGAAAAAAAAAGAAAAAAAAAACAAATAGATATTGAAAGGCAAAACCAAATAATAATCATAGAGTGAGAGTTAGTTACCTGGTATATCAAATGATGGCCCCATCTCTAGCCAAGGCGACATACGATCATCATCAACAGCAACAGCAACAGCAACAGCAACAGCAACAACAGCATCAACATCATCAGCATTATTATAATCATGACGATGATAGTCGTCGTCAAACTATGCTTGAATTGAGAACGTCTATGTTGATATTCATTCTCATTCTTTAGGTAGATCTGAAACGGCAACAAAGTACTTGTACATACTAAGTTCCTGTTTTGCTTACTTTAGTCCGCATTGTTTGACTTGAGCATAATTGTTTCGTCGTCGGCTTACTCTTAGTCGTAGTCTTAAGACTTAGCCTAAGACTTCAGACTATCGTTTTGTATCATATCCAATAGTATCGTCTTATACTAGTGAGTAAAATTCACTATGTACGACTACGATCAAACCAACCAACAAACCATTCAGGGTGTGAGTGAAGGAGCTATTTTGTGTAGTCATGTGCAGATTCATTTACCCTTTTTTGCGCTTTCTTTGGATCGCATGAGAGTGCGTACCATCTACTCGTACTATGTATGATGATGTGAGGGAACTTGGTCTAAGCTAAATGGTAAAACCTGATTATGACTGCCAACAACTATTCTAACACGGGAAATAACAACAACTATTGTACGACGACTATGACTATGATAATGACGATGACGATGACGATGACGATGACGATGGCGATGACGATGAAGCCATAATAAGTACAACACATTCACATTCATGCATGCATCCTCTATCCATCTCTAGAAGTCTCTTTAAGTTCATCCTTTAGCTGAGGCTGAAACCGAGGCTGGGGCTTAGTCAACCACAGCTTCTTCAGTTACTAACTTTAGCTAGGGAGTTTTTACTCTTGTTGTTTTGCTTTTTGCGTACGACAAAACAGGAATTTTAACAACTTGGCTTCACTTGGACTTTTTTTTACATGGAAAACAAAGTTTCTTGTTGTTTGTGTCATCATCATCGTCATCTATGCATGTTCGATGCGATGCCGGGGAATGTTGTTTTATAACAACAACAGCAACAACATCTGATTTATAAAGAAACAAAACAACACAACACAACAAAGGAAGCTTTGAATTTCTGCGCGTTGTTAACCCTAAAAAGGAAGTTGTCCAAGTTACCAGAAACTGCCGCTCGCTCAACCAAACCTCCCTCACCACTCGCCACTTCTTTATCTTTTATATTAGTTATATTAGTAAAGATATTAATATTTGGTAAACTCCACACTTCCAATTAGATATTTAAACGTATTTCACTCTCTAATAAAACAAACGCTCATAAGGGGTAAACGAATTTTGGTAAAAGAAGTTCCAACGGAAGTCATTGTTGTCAGACGACGGTTGACAAAGGCATCATTCATGTTCAGAAATGATCCGTTAAGAAGTGGCGTCAAAATATTACTTTGTATTGATTTAATTTTGATGGCTTATGTCATTATCATAATCATCATCGCTATCACAATTATATCATCATCACCAATGTCTCCATCACCTGTTGCTGATGAGTTGTTATGCGATGTGGTACGATACTTCGACATCTTCGTCGGCAAAAGTTCAATGTTGACTCGAGGCAACAATAATAGCAACAATGTATGGCAATACACTCGTTCATATATCATGATAATTAACACAAAAAATGATGATGACTTCAAAGTGTAATAACGATGGTGGCGGCGGTGGCACTTGAGCTAAACTGAACTATTAACTTGGCTCGGCTTAAACTAAACACAGCAGGGTAGTCGGCTTTTGATTTTTGATTTTTGACTTTGAGTTTTCTTGTTTATATTTAATTATGTAGCTTCTTTCTTTTTTTTTTTTTTTAATTACAACTTGCAGCAAGTAATTACGTTTATTTATGAATGCGAAAATTTAGCAAAACAACAAAATGACAAAAGCAACAATAACAAGGTCATGGTTAAATTGCATAAATTATTATTAAAAATGCATCAAGGCATCAAGCATCAATGATAATAATGATGATGAAGTTTTAAATTGACGTGATCGACCACGTCAAAATCAACTCAATTCAATTCAACTCAAATCCAAAAGAAAAAAATATCATTGTGCAATAAAATGCAAATGTTTCTTTGCCAAAAATGGTTGTCAACAACACAATGACTATGAAAACAAAACAAAAATAAATAGAAAAATGTTGAAAAGATACATCAATGTGACAACTAAATGTTGTCATTAATGTTGATTGCACTTTGACATCTGATGCATACATACTAAGTGCTTAAGTGCAATACTTGGAAAAATAGTTAAGTACTTACTCGTATGTTTCTGTATTTAGTTAAAGACACCTGGCAGACAGCAATGCATTGCAAGTAGGTGTATCTAACCACCTTTGTGGCTTGAAATTTTTTTTAAATACTTATCAGTATAAGAAAAATATATTGAGGTTTTTTAATTAAAGTTGTGAAGCTGCTTATAAATATTACACAATAAAATGTTGACATATGTTGTTGGCTAATGAAAGTTTTTGGATTCAAAGTTCTTTCAAAATAAGTTGTTCTATTGAACTTTTTTGTGGAATAAAATTAGAATAAAATTGTTTTAATTTCCAATATTAACATACTGTAACAAGGAATGAATTTCAATTTTTGCAATTGTAGCTCTTCATAATTTTTAGGTCCATTGACTTTGACTTTCAATTTAACTCTAACTTTATTCTTCATCAAACTTACATCTATTCTACAAGTATGTCTAATCACATATGCATGATGAGACTGTTCCATACTTATTACTAAACTTACCTAAAAGTACTAATTTCAAGCAACAGCCAGTACCCTTTGTAAAGGTTTTGGATCTATTCCAACGTTGGCGTTGTTGCTCTTATCAAGTTTTATATTGTGCAACCTGCAACATAAACAATAATAAAAATAAAAAAAAAATGAAATTTAATGCTTTGACTCTTAATTTTAAGTATACGCATATTCAAAGTTTTGATATGGGAAGGAAATAATAAGATTTTTTTATTAGCGACAAAAATATTAAACAATCTAAACCACCACCATTATTAGAATATTTTCATTTTTCAAATCAAAACTTTCCAAAATTTATCTCCATGGAAGTTCCAACCTTCCAAAACCATGCAAAATAAACAAACAAACAAAAAACAATCATATTATTTCTTTAGATTATACAAGTATAACAACATTCAATTACTGGTGAATAAAAGAGGATAATATTATATTTTATACGAGTATCTTAATATGTACATATGTATGATTGTGTTTTGTTTAGCACTCTCAATTTTAAAAATAAAAAGTTTTCTTTAAAAATTTTAATTAAATAGAAATGATTTCTCCTAAAAGTTTATGATGTGAGAGTGCAAAGTGTACAATAATCAATCAATCGCACCCAAATTTTCACTTTTGTATGTAATATTGCTTGTATATTTCTACTTGAAACATGTGCATCAATCTATAGTTGCCATAAAATGCTGGTTAATTGAAATTTAATACATTGATATGGCATCAAGTCCCAATAAGCACACAGATTTGAGCTTGGATCGGCAAGTTCATCAGAAATAGCAACATACTACTATGACCTTTTCAATTGTTATTATGAAAATATTTGAGTACACGATGCCACCTTCAACAGACAACACAATGCCAACGCCAACAATATTAGTAACAACAACTACAACAACAGTGTAATGCAAGAACATCATTCGGCATTAGATAGTTGCAATACTAAGGAGCAGACAGACAGACATGCATATATGGCAGATATTCAGACAGACAGTCAGACAGACTGACTGACAGACAGACAGACAGTCAGTCAGACAGACTCTCAATCAGTCAGTCAGAAGTTCAGAAAGATAAACAGGCAGAATAACAGACAAATATCAACATAGTAATGATGTGCAGAATACATGAACATGACAGGCAGACAGTATCACTTCGCATGTTGCCTGTCAAAGTCTAGTGACACACACACACACACACAAATACAACAACAGCAATAGCAGATACAGCAACAAAACGATTGCAACAAACAACTACCACAACAACAATTGCAACTGCAATCGTAACTAGCGAGAACGTAAGACGTGACATGATGATGGCATAACTTTCTTAATGTTGTTGTTGTTGATTGTAGTGTTGTACTTGCAACATTTGCTGGCAACAATTCTCTTGAAAAAATTTCAACTTGGAGCGACAACAACTTCTGCGTCTCCATCCTCAGTTGCTTCACCTTTTTGCTGTTTTTGCCGCATGTTTTATTTTCTTTTGTAATTTTTCTTATTGGACTTTTTTTTCCCACTTTATAGTTTTTGTTTTTTGTGTGAAGTCATAATGCTTTATGCCTTATGATGATGACCGTTGTAGTAGACAACAAAAACAATAACGAAGCAACTTCTTCTTCATTGTTGCCTTCATCGTCATCGTCATCTGCGTCTTCATCTTTGTTTTAATTTTTGCTCGCTTGCAATTAGCTTCACAAGACCTTCCCTACCGCAAACAACTCAGCATATTCCATCATCATCATTATCAATATCATCATGATCATCATGCAAGCCCCAAACTATTCTTAGTTTCCATAATCATAATGATGTGGATAATGGACGATGACTAAGATGGAAAAAGAGAACAAAACGAAGATAGCAGATGAAACAAGAAGACTTGATCCAAGTCTATTTATGTACCTATGTGCTTTTGTGAGTCAGTCAGTGAGTGAGTGCATGTCTATAACAGTAAAATTAATTAAAAACATTAAACCGAAACTTTAAAATGCATTTTCAATAAATTTTGTAATGAAATTTGATCAACGCCAAAATCGAATACGCAATAATTCGCTCGCAGCATCGCTTAACTTGCTGCTAGACCGAGGCAAGGAACCGCATTTGCCTCGCATGGTAAAACTCCATTCGCATTCGAACATTTTGAGTTGCGTTGGGGTCTAGGTCAGCATTTGTAAGTGTATCGTCTTTCAGCTGCCGACATTGGTTTCTCTTCATCTTCCTGTTGCCAATGCCACCATATCCCCTGTCTGCTATGGTTGACCATTTCTCCTCCATTTTATTGTAATATCTACTGTGGTGTTTATCCTGAGATGGCGGCGGCTGAGTCGCGTGTTTCCAAAGCATGCCGCATGCCGCATACCACAATCATCAACAATTCAAAGTAATTCAACTGTGATATGCGCCATTCTTAGCTTCTGGTTTTCTTTTCATTTTGCTCAGTTCTGTTTTGTTTTTAATTTTTCCTATGTTCTTTTTGCTTTTGTTATTGTTATACTTGATCATCTGAAAAATTTCAACTTCGCGTTTGTCTGCTACGCTGGCGTTCTTATCTAACGCGAAAATAATGGCCAAACACTTGCAACTACAAATACATACAAATACAACAGCAACAGGAACGTCAGTTTTACGTTTGATCGCACTCGCGTATAGTATGAGTATTTTGATATGTTTTGTTGTTGGCATAGGAAAAGTTTTTGATTACGCCAACGATTAGTTTGGCAGCTGGAAAATGCGTTTTTCCGCACGCGTCGTCATCATAGTCGTCGTTGCCTTCCTTCCTTGCATTTCGTTAGATTTAATTGTAGAGGAAAATATCTGTGTAAGCAAGAAAAGGTATTAGATTAGAATGATTAAGAAGTTCTACGTACGAGAATTATCAAAAAATTTACCCTTTGATTTGAAAGAAGAAATTCCAGAAGTCTATATATCCGGAGAAAATAACAGTTTAGAGTGGCGTATGGACTGAAGGTTGAATAATAATGATCATAGTTAATGGCAGGGATTGAAATAGATTATGGCTCGGATAACATGTGGTCAACCAAACAAACAATTTGCTGAAGGAAATGTTTAGACAGTGATGAAGTCAACCAGCCACTCAAGACTATCTTCTCAGGTACAAAAATAATGCGAAATGATTGAAAGTCTAAAATTTAGAATGTTTTCGATGAAAGTTGTCTTCTAATCGATCAAAATAATTGTTGCATTTATTTTCTCTTCTTGAAGTATACGATACGATGTCTTCCAGAATTGGAGTATTTTTCTGCATCGTCATGCGAATGTTTTCCAAAAACTCCTATGATCTCCGATGCAGGGTTATATTCGTTGCAATGGTATACAAAATTAGGATTCACTCATTTATTGTAGTTTACTTCAAAGGAAAATTCGAAAGGTGAAACATAATCAATGACCATTTATAATCTTAGAAATATTAAATTTGGCTTTGTCCATTCACTTTTTATTTATTGTACGATGACTTTTTCTGTATTTTAACTGAAATTTTAAAAGAAATCAAAATTTTGATTATTTACCTAGTTCTTTTGTTGTTCAACATCTTCACAGTTGCCACCTCTAACACATCGATAAAATATGTCTACATTATACTCGTTTCTTTACTTTCTTTTCTGTAACTTTTTTTCCATGGTCAAGTTCCATGGAACGTGTCATTTTGTTTTTTATTTCTTGTGTATATTTATTATTATTTAAACCAAAAATTGTATTATTTACAGATTTTTTTCAACTACTTCTTCTTTTGTAATGGAGAAATTTTATTCAGATTCAGCAAAAATGTTGTTAACATTTCTGTATGTTTTTTTTTTTTTTTTTGGTAACTGTGCTTTTTGGGTAAACTATATTGAATTTCATTTGGAAATATGAAAAAGTTCATTGGCTGTTTTTTTTTTTTTATTATTGCTTTTACAATATATCATTTTTTGCACGTTGGAGGAAATTGTGGTCAAGTTGTGCTGCATAAAGATGCCTATAGTGCGAAAGAAAAGAATTGGAGGAAATGAGTTGCTTATTGGAAAAAAATTAACATATGTAGTACATAATATGTACTTTGGTCTCACCAAACCTTCCATAAAACGCCACTTCACAATGATTTTAAAAAGACAATACAATATACGAGGTATGTTCAAAAATTAAGATGAATAAATATATTTATTTATTCATCAATTTCTATTTTGTCCCCTTCGAAGAAATCCTCCACGGATATGTGCCAGCGCTTTCTCCACTCCTCGAAGCACTTCTGATAAGCGCTTTTTTGTATGGCCTTCAGGTCAGATCAGGTCCGCGATGGGGTCTTTAAGTTTTTAAACTTTGTAAATCTCCGTCCTTTTAAATTCCTTTTCACTTTTAGGAATAGGAAATAGTCACAAGGGACCAAGGTGGCTGAGGCAGGATTACGGTTCCGTATTTTCCCAAAAAATCACGAACAATCAATGACGTGAGAGCTGGCACATTATTATGGTGCTATATCCTTATATAAGTCTTATTGTTACACAATTTCGGACGTTTTCTTCGTATCGCTTCACGTAAAAGGCGCATAACTCAAGGCAATATTCCTTATTGACCGTATGACCTTCTGGCGAGAATTCATGATGAACTACGCCATTGAAATCGAAGAAAACAGTGAGTAAAACCTTCACATTTCATCAAACTTGGCGTGCTTTTTTCGATGGTTTTGATTGGGCTTTGGTTTCGATGTCATAACCATTATCATCGTCATCAGCTCTCTTGACAGGATCGTCGTTGACGTCATTAACAGCTCCTAGGAGATGCTCAACGACGCCAAAAGTTAGCAATTACCAATGTGATGAGCTAAGCTATATGCCGACATCCTCAGCAACTTGTCTAACAGTGACTCGACAATTCGCCAAAACCATCCTCACTGCTTCAACGTTTTTGTCGGTTGTTGACGTTATGGGGCGTCCAAAGCGGTCCGCGTCATCGAAAACTTCTTGACCTTCTGTGAGGAGCTTTTACCACTTATAAGCAATGCATTTGCTCAAAGCAGACTCGCCAAATGTCACAGTCAACATTTCAAGTACTTTGGAGCACATAATTTCGACAAATGTCAGCCATGTTGTGACTTTACTTTTGAACACACCTCGCACATTATATTCCCTAATTACATCAATTACTATAAGTGTCGCACAGATTAAATTGATAGATTTTAAGAATATCGTAAGTTGAAGTGTGAAATTTAGATTTAGTTAAATTTTCCAAACATTTTATTAAAGTTAACAAAAGTTTTTGAGAACCACAACATTCTTAGTTTTTTTTTTTTTTTTTCAAAGGAGCAAATGATCTAATTTTAAAAGTACTCAAAATACCTGTTCGCCCTTTTCACAAGTACAAGTATTTAATATTTAGTTGAATCACATAGGAACTCTGTACAAATAGTATTTTAAGTACCCAACTAATTTATGAAATTTACATAAGTGTATAAGTACTTTATCCGCTAACCACTTAACCATTATATCCTTTAAACATCTTAATAATGCCAACTTTTACTAGATACGCAAAAAAATATTATATTTCTCTGACTAGTAAGAAGAAAATTAATGTCGATGTAGCTCTTTATCCCAAATTGGTTGACGGAGCGCCCAGCATGAATGCAGTATAAGTCCCAACGGCGCCAACGATACTGTAGAAAGCCAAAAAGAAAAACATTTCCAATATGCCAATAAAGGTATCTGATGTCTATGGTGTATTTACTCACAATAAAACCTCAAATGGTTTCTTATAGAACTAAATAACATTTCATTGCAGTTTTCTAACTTTTGTATAGACTTCATTTTCACACTTTCCCTTAAGGCTACGATTATACTAACACATCATACTATGAGGCAAACTACACAGATAAGTTGAATTGAATTTGTGCAGAGATGACCAAGATTGAATCACCTTATTATATATATATTTTTTTTTTTTTTTGTTAATTAAATTTTATACCGATTCAACATAACTCTATTAGTTTAAATTGAAGGTGTGAGGTGTGTCATTCAGATTAATTGAGTTAGAGAGTTGTGTATTTATACCTATAAAATAAGTAAGTTGTGGTAGTGTGATTGGACTGGTTAAAACTTGGGTCCTAACTGTAACCAAAATCAGATACATACTAAGCTCATTAATCCTCGGACCCCGTGCTTATACCAATGCATAATGGCGACCTGAAAGCTTTTGCTGTAAAGACACTTTATGAGACTCATAGAAAAAACAAGATGGTCAGAGCCAAATAACTTATTAGTAGTTTAACATGGCCTAAGGTCATAAGTAACCCTATCAATATCTTTTGTAAAAGCTTTACTTTTAATAAAGTTGCGGTATGATTTCGTTTATGACAAAGAAATGAAAGACACAAAAGTTTCATCGAAACAATTAAACATCGTCATTTGACAAGAAAAACACTGAGCGCCGCAAGTGCAATGCATTAATGAAGCATTCACAAAAGTATCTCATTAAATTTGTTAAGAATAATATTTATAAATAAAGTTTAAAAAATAACTCGTTAAATAGTAGGTATTTATTATAACAAAAAAGTAACAATAGAATTGTCATAAAATGTGATTTGTGTTGGCGCTCATGCAGTTTTATTTGTTTCTTTGTTTGTTTATTTGTTTATCTAAGTAGTTTTTTGTTTTTTGTTGATAACAGCATGACTCCATTTAAGCCACATTTAATACAATTTCAGTTACCATTAAATGAGATTTACCAATCAAGTTCTGTTCTTTTCATTCGTTTGTTTGTCTTCACCTAAGTTTTGTACCTCGATTAATGCGACAAACTGAAAAGTACCACGAACCGGTTTTCCCTCAATAACTTTGTCTGTAAAATTTTATTATTAAAAAGAAAAAACTATTTATAGTACATAATATATTGAATAAATCCATTTATTTTTTTTTTGTTTCTATTATTTCTTTTCTATATTTTTTAATAATAATAATAAAAATCGCACGAGGTCGCCACCATCTTAGACATGCCATCGGTTGACTTAACTTCACTTATGTTGTTTGGTGGTAAGTATACTCGTATACTTAGTTGGTATTGTGGTTTTCGGTTTGGGTGTGTGTCTTTGGATTAATCTTGACGCGAACACGAAATGGATTTATATGTGACCATTAATGAAATTTAATTAACAAATCTAAGGCGATTTATTAAAAAGATAAATGAACACAAATGTTAATTTGCTAAAGAAAAACAATAGAATTTCAAAAGATCGAGACACATACGAGTACATATTCGTAAGTATGTGATTTAAATGGGCTATTTTGATAGGATGGACCCCTTGAGGTCTCATATCAAAATCACAAATCATCATAATTTTATGTAGGCATGGAGGCAAAGCAGATTTACTCTAGAATTTTCTTTCAGAGATGATGGGGAATCGCAAAAATTTGAACCATAAACGAACCATTGATGATGTTATGGGTAGCTTTGAAATGTGGTTTGCTTAGAATTTTCTGCAGTGATTTTCATTTTTGATTTTCATTCCATTGATCCACTTTAGTTGGACTTGTTTGTTCAAAATTTTGTATAAATTATTATAATTTTTGTAAAAATTTTGATGATGGGACAAATACTTCCCGTCTCTTTGAAATTAAGAACTGAAGTTTTGGTCATATGATCCAAATCATAACATTTCTGTTGCACTCTACCATACTGCAATCCAAGATTTAAGTATCTTTGTTGAGTGGCCTGTATTCGATAATGCGGACACACAGCCTACTAACAAGATGCAATAATTTGAAATTGGTTGCCTTGACACAGAAGAATTATACAAGTATAAGGTTTGACAAAATTAATCAGTATCAAAACGAGGATTGCCTTGAGGAATTTTGACACAAACAAAGTTAAAGCACTTGTGGATTGATTATGTTCTGAACTAACAGTGAATCCTGTTTATCATTAACAACAAATCTTTGAAGATAGTTTTGTCCACTCTTCAACGCTTGAATCGGAGCAAGTGAAAATATTATGCTAATTAACTTGTACTCTTTAGAGTTTTGCAAAACTTACTTAGATATTTGAATCTCTTGATGTGGCATAAGAAATGTTCACATCACAATTCTGTATACTATAAAGTATTTACCATATGCTTAAGTACTAAATGGAATAATTTCACTACAGTATTGGTCACATACACAATATTCAGACATATTCAAAAGGAAAATGCAGTGAGATTTTTAAATCAGTTTCCCATCGAAACAACATCATTATTAATGCCATCAAAATTAGCATCCATATGTCTGCCTGTAAGTGACTTCGTTTAAAAACGTATATTCAATTGAATACTTACTACTATTGCCTCCCTCTAACTACAATACAAATAGATGGATGCCATTATGCCCCCTATTTGACAATAAATACATGCCAGCCACTGTTAAGAGCTTATTTGCTAAATAAAAGTCACTTTGACTAATGAATCAATTTGCCAACGACAACAAGAAGTAAGAGGAACAACATCAACAGGAGCAGCAGTACTAGTACCAGCACCAGCATCAGTCATCACTATCGTTGGATCATTCATAATGAATATGTCAGCACTTATAGTTCTTAATGATGATTAGTAGAAATGATGACAATGACATGATGGAGTTCCAGTAAAACAGGATATACATTCACTTATTCTTTCACTCATTGATTCAGTCAGTTATTCATTGATTCATACACATATTTGTATATTGTATGTCTTGTATAGAGAATAAAAAGGTTTTATAGTTTTATTCTTTTTTGTTTTTGCTGACTGACTTTTGTGGTATTTATTGGCATTCCATTTACTATAAATCTAGAGTTGGAAGGGATCTGAAGAAGAGGTTGCGCACGTTATTGGCATACTTTGATTGGTGTTCGTATATCTAACTATGAGTATCTGTCTATTTGACTGTCTCTTTGTCTCACTGTTAGTCTGTCTAAGCAGTCTCTCAAAGCGTTTGTTTACTTAACTGCTTTTGCGCTTTTCCTGTTAACTTCTGTGTTTTTTGATTGAGCAGCACTATATACTTGTATACACATCTATATACGAGTATATGTATATGTTTGCATGAATTTACCAACCTCAATCCTGAGAACCCGCCTAGTTCTTTTCTAACCACGTTCGAACTCAATTAATTGCAGTCAAGCAAATAAACAAAAAATACATAGGCATCATACAGAACAGAACAGGACTGGTCAGGACAGACAGGAACTGATTCGTTTTCTATCGATTTGATTCGACTCAATTAGAACGATGCTAAAGAGATGAAGTAAAGGGAACAGATAACGCAGAGAAAAAAATAAAGAATTGTTTTCGGTTTCACCCAAGACTGCATACCTTTCAGACAAATAGAAATAGAGAGCAATACGAGTAGCCAAGTCACAAGATAAGAAGTTTTTCTAACATAAATGCATAATCGAGTGGTTGAAATATAATATAGTATATTTATACTTGTATACATGCATAATTTGCTTTAAGGCTCGTTGGAGCATTTGGCCAAAATAAAAGTATTGAAATCATTCTGAGTTGTGTTAAATTGATCCAGATGGTATTTGAATTGCTTTGCTGTTGGCTTCTACCAAGCGAAGCAATGAGATTTTTGCTTTACCATACATTTTTGAACCTTTTCTGCTTGGCTTAAGAAATGTCTAAATTTTCCACACAACAATTCATATTTCTACCATAGATTTAGATAAGAACTAGAGCTATTTGAAATATTTTTCCGATCAGTTTAGACTATGATAGACCATGGACGTAACCAGGATTTTGTTCAGGGCGGGCAGGCAAAGAAAACCAAATAATTATGATTACTACAAAAACGTTTCTTAATGGAAAATAAATTTATTTTGTTACAGTAATAGTAATCTTCGAGGTTTTTCACAAAACTGTTTCAAAACTTCACGTGCAATTTTATCGCCATTTTCTTGTACCGTTTTTCTGTGTGCACACTAACCATACACAAATAGACCGTTTAAGCCAGTAATGCGCAACCTTTTGAAAGTAGAGGGCTTCATTACTAATCTATTTCGTCCCGCGGGCCTTTAAATGGTTCTCAAGCATCACGTTTTCACACGGTGCAGTTTAGTGAAGGATCTCTCTATGTTACTTGTTATACAAAGCTGTGCGAAGGAAATTAGGATTGCATTATTTGTTGCAGGAAAGAATATTTCCGCCTCCTTTAACACTTCCGTAATGACCAGTTCTTCAAGGTTTTCTCGTGTCATAGTTCATATTTTAAAGCATAACTCGGCTTCATTATCGAAATATTCTACGACAGAAATTATTCGTTTTCTCTTTAAAATCAACCAATGACATACCATATTTAACAGCAAACTGGGATGAACAATAGAGACATCAAACCAAAAAGCAAGTAAATTTTCATTAGTAATACGCTGCTACAATGCGAATATCAGGGAATCTGAATAAAGGATGAAGATCGTGTGGAGGCGCAGCAGGGTGATTGGACCGATGATGTTAGTGAGTTACAATCCGTGAGACTTGTAAATCAGTTCAAATTGCAGCTGCAGTTCTGATAAAAATGTTTAAAATAGTTTGGCTCTCATATCCATAATGAATTCTTTTGACTTACTAGCAACGCAATATAGTTGGTAAGCACCCATCCACGCTGCAGCATTTCCTTGTCTAGAAATATTTAAGTCTATTGACAATTTCTTAAAAAAAAAATTTTTAAGAAATATTCAGAGAACAGATATAATTACGGGCAGATAATTAGAGACGCACGCCGGGACAGCTATTTACAAGTAATAAAATATCTACGCCCTTGTAAGAGACTATTGTATACTACTTTAGTTAGCTTAGAAACAGAATAACAGATGAGATATGGAGAAAATGGGGCATGCAATACAAGAAACAATGGATTCTTCAATCTCTACTTGAATGCATTACAAACATCATGACAAAGTGTTAATACCTATTCGCACTACGAGTATGTGTAAAAGAGTCCGAGAAACTAGTTAAGTGTCATGTTGTCGTTGTTGTTTGTAGTCGTTTTGGATTCCGAATTCAGACTAGACTAAACTAAACTAAAACTAAACCGAATTGAACTGTACAACATCATTGTCATCCGCTTTGAGTTGTGTGTTTCCTGCTTCTGTTGATCTCCTTCCTTCCTTTCCTTATATACACTTATGTATCTGTGTTTTTCCTCGATATGCACATTGCCATTACCGTTCGTTCTGAAAAGAAAAACTTGTTAAAAATGCGTAAAGTGTTTTTTAGTTTGACTTTGAATGCATAGTTAAGTATTTGTTTTTGAGTTGGAAAATTGCTTTTTTCAACTTAAAGAGGATGTCGTCGTTGTTACTACTTAGTTCTGGCACTGGAACATTTCTTTTCCTATGTTATGTGCAGACAAAAAGAGAATAACTTAAATGAAACACGTTAATTTTAAATTGGTTTTGAAGTCTACCAACCTGATTGTAGAAAATTGTGTTAAGTGTTAAGTAATTCTATACTTTTCTGAAAATATACAAAATGGCATTTTTTACGATTTTTATTACTCACTCAGCTTAAATAAAATTGATATCTTACCTTCACATATGTACAAGTATTTTATTTGTCTTAATTAGTTTACTAAAAACAAATAGGCATTTCTTGTTTAGAAACCGTTTCAATTAACACGAAAATAGTCTACTACTATTATACAATATCTATCTATTGTATATATGGGGACACATGTTCATTGTTAATTTACATTTATGAAAAATTTATGAATATATTTATTGATTTCTTTGTTATTTTGTTACTTTTAAATAAATGGAAATCTTAAAGAATTACTATTTCAATTGATTTAAGAAATATTCTATTCCTTTAATTTTTTTTTTTGAGTTTTCAAAAAAGAGAAATCACCAATTTCATTGACATCAGCAAACACATAACATGAGAATTGTACAATTTTGACTTTTGTCTGCTTACGTGAGAAGTTGAACTCAAAATTTTTAAAAATGTGAATCCATGTTCCCTTATAAGAATGGATTTAGTAAATAAAATGTGTTGTTGTATCTATCATACTTACATACTTATATATTTATTTGTGTTATCGTTTCTTACTAGTTTACACAGAACCGTGTGTTTGTCTGTCCGTCGTTGCTCTCATATTCTAAGCTAAAGTGAGTTTAGTTTGAATAGACAAGCTTTAGTGTCACACGCAGCTGTGTTGAATATAGTGGATCCCTTAAAAAATGAACTCAAAAATCATGATTTTCATTGTTATATTTTGTTCATTATAATTATGAAATTAACTATTTGTTTTTAAATCTTTTTTTCTTTTTTTTTTTTGCATGTTTGGGAATGTAATTTCGAAGGGTGTATGAAAAGTTCATACATATGTATGTCATCATCGTTGAAATGGAATTAATGTTCTGTGTTATTAAAGTTTCTGTTGCGCATTGCAAGGAAGTGGAAAAAAATAGCACAGTGTATTTCTTGAAATTGAAATGAAAAATTTTACAATAAAAATGCATTTCTTGGTCATCATAAATTTGCTCATTTCTTGGCCTCTCTGTAACGGTATTCAATTAATCATTCCATCGACAATAATTTGTGATCAAACTCAAAATCTTTACTCAGTCTACATCCAACAAATGAAATACGAGCACACTATAAAAATTAGATACTAAAAAATGTCATTAAAACAGTCAACAGAAAACAACCACAACATCATTATTATTTGAACATAAATTTTACGCTTTTTTTGTGTTTTTTTTTTTTTTATTGTTGCCTAAGGAATTGTTCGGGGTTAGTTGGCGAACCAAAATTGGATAATAACAAATTGTACAAAAAGAAAAAATATGTATTTAGTGTTTTAAAAGCAATCTACAGACAGACAACCACGGTTAGTTGCAAACTCAAGAAAGACAATTCGGAGGTGTTCAATGAAGGCGGTTGTGGTCGCAACTTACGAACAATAGTTTTGAACAAATTTAGTGTTTAGTATTGAGTGTTGAGGGATTATTACTTATGTATTAAAAGCAACACTTGAAATTGTTAATAGCTGGCTACAATTTATGTATAAAATACAATATTTATGTTTGTACTTCCTCGTTTCAGTTGTTAGCGTTGATGAAATTTCATTTGAGTACGAGTGGCTACATCTTAAGGATCTTAACAAAAAGAAAGAAGCCACATACTCAAGTTGTACTTCTCTATTAAATTCAAAAAAAATAAAAGAAAACTACAAGAAACAAAACGAATGAAGGTAAGTGTTATTGAGTTGCATTTTGATTTCATTTATTAATAAAGTTGTACCGTGTCAAAAAAAAAAAAAAATAAATTTGGTGTCCCTGTATGGCATAAATTTAATAATCAATTTATCTGAGGGTAACACATTACTCACAGATAATCCTTTAGCATATTGCACGATATGGGACTTTTACTGATATCGGTTTACCTTTTCTTTTTTCTTTTCCATTGGAAAACCCCCTTCAATACTTACATGTCACATAAGCATGAATTCAATTCTGTATTAAGTTGTTAAGATGGAGAATCAGGTTTGGAAATATGTAAAATATTAAATCAAAAAGATCAGAAAAGTCTTGTCCCACACACTCAATAGTGCAGGCCCAAGTTGTTGGAAGGTGATGAAGTGCAACGCCCTTCTACCATATAGCAAACGACGAACGCTTTGTATGTGGCGGGCGAAAATTTACAAAAATATTTACATAAAAAAAATCCAATTATTTGTAGGCGTTCAATTGTGTATATATTTATGCGTCGTTCCACATCATCTAGTGGGTGTGGCAGGCGAAGAGGCAATCTAATCTTTCGTATTCTCTATTTTACACTGTGATGCAAATCATGCATTTGTCAACGATGAAAATTTTGCACTGTGTATGGTAAAACTAAACTGCGTCAAGTCGAGCTAAGTATGACTGAGTAAATATAGTGAATTAACTCTTTGTTGCACGCATAACGCTTCATGTGAACGAAACTTAATAAAGTGTGACAGCCGCGGCGCGATGACGTTCCCTTCCATGCGAAGTTGAACACTTGAGCAGACATGTCTGTCTGTTGTTCAAAGAAAAAAAGCAGATTTGGCAAAAATTTAACACAAAATGAAGAGGGTTTTTTCCTTTTCTTTCAAAGTACATACGAGAGTGTTATATACGAGGTGTGTGCCAAAAGTATCCGAGTCTGAACTTCAGAACTAATCCCTAATCCACTAAACAATATGCTTATATCGGCGCATACACATTCTGCAATAGTTTTGGAGTCAGTTTGCTGAATAGCCTTGGATACAAACGTTGCATTTGTTTTCAATCGCTTTTGTGTCATCAAACCGGTACTTTTAAGTGAATTTTTCATACTTGGAATACAAGAACAGACATGTAGTCATTTAAAACGACATTCATCTCCAGAGGTCTTCTACATCATTTCAATATTTTCCACACAACTATATATTTACGAGTTATGATGATGCAGTCTCTAAATTGGATCGTACAATGACCCACAGAGGTCATTTTAACACTGAGGCGTTGAGTCGAACTTCTTTGAAACACATCTCGTGATTACATATGCATTTACTCGTACATACAATAGTATTCTATACTATTGTTGTGTATTATTATGTATTTAAGTCATATGTCGTAGTAAGTATACATATGTATATGTAAAATATATATATATATATTTATAAGCAACAAACAAAAGAAAAGGGCGTTGAAATTGACACCTCAAATGTAAAATAAAACAAATAATGAAGCGAATGAACGAACGATGGATGACTGGATGACTGGATGCATGGATGTGAACTTCACCACTGACTATGAGCTAAAGAAACCTTGTAGGGCTGTGTGGCCTTCTTTTTCTTCTTCTTGTTCAGATATTCACCGCTTTCGTTTCCTTTGACAACTCCACGATCCGACGATGTGACGACGCTTGACACTCGATTTTATTTTCCTTTCTTTCAGTTTTTGTTTGCATTCAATAATAAGAATAACTCAACAAACACGAATGCGAACCTGTGTATCTGTCAGCCACATGCAGAGTTACGGTTTCAGACACACTTTGGCAATTCATTTAATTATTTTATCGCTGCTGCTGCTGCTGTTGTTCATCGTTCATGTTGAGTAAATGCAGCAGGACCAGTTACCATAATCTACTTTTTCTCGCACAGGACAATGAATTCATTGTCGTTGGTATGAGAATAAGAATAAGAAGGAAAGGCCAATGAGTAAATATCCCTCACTCATTATTTAAGTATCAATTGCAAACCACATTTCATAGTATTTAAACTCAATATTCATTTGAATTACAATTCAGACGTTACAAAGATTAAAAAAAACAAAAATATGAGTGTTTTTGTATTTTGTACTTTACCCTCGGTTGTCATCTAAAATTCGAACGTTTGAAATTTCACTCTATAGCCACAAACTTGGAGAAAAACCTCCAATATTTTTACTAAACTACTATATGGGACTGAAAAGATTTCTTTCTTAGTAGGTAAAATAAACTAGAAAGAAGGTTATCTTCGACTATGCCAAAGATGAAATACTCTTCAGGGGATTTGTATGGGAGGTAACCTCCTTAGTGGTCCGATTCGGCTGATGCCAACAAATGCACTGCGCCTATATTGTAAACTTATAGTGTCCAAGTTCCAGTTGGATAGGACAACAAACAAACAAAAAATTTCTAATAAAAAAATGAATTCAAATGGGTGATTTGTATAGGAGATACCCTCCCTAGTGGTCCGATTCGGGTGGTTCCGACAAATGTACTGCGTATGGTAAAAAGAAAGGTTCGTGAAAAATTTCAGCTTTCTAGCTCAAACACTGAGGGACTAGTTTGCGTACATACAAACGGACAGGCGGACATGACTTAATCAATTCATCTAATCGAGGTGATCAAGAATATATATACTTTATGTGGTTTTTTTGTCTCCTTTTGCCTGTTATAAACTTCATGATAAACTTATAATACTATTCACTCCCGTGAAGAGTATAAATCGGGAGAGGAAAGAAAAAACGAAAAGTAGCAGAGGTGAACAGAGCTTTACTAGAGTGCATGGTTTGGGGGGTTTGTGTGAGTTTGAACGTCAAATAAATATGAAATATTTGCGAGGGTTAGGTTGTTGATAACCCACAAAGTTGCAACCTAGAGGACTTTAAGAGGAAAATTTTATTATATCAACAAACGAAAGACAGTAACTGACAATGGAAAAGTTGTTATAAAAAAATTATCGATTTCGTGATAGTGATTTTTCACTGGATGAAGCCTTTTGCTCCTGAACGCCTTTCGAGATTGGCAATGATAAAAGCATCGATTGAAGCAAAAAAGTATTAAATGATTCGGAAGTTTGTTAATGATCTAAATGTGTCTGTTAGAAGTATTCGGAGTCTTTTGCCTCTAAGTCTATAATCTTAAGATTTACTTCAAACAATTTATCTTCTTTCTTTAATACAAAAGAATAAAAATATTAAAACCCGGAGGAGGACTTTTATCAATTTAATATAATTAATTGACGCCATAATAAGATTTTATTTTAATGATAAACGCCTTCTAACTTTATAAAGCAATAAAAAGGTAAGTATACATAAGTAGTAGTATTGTGCATACCAACCGACAGACATTCACTTCTAATATTCTAAACTTTCGTTATCAACGGCTCATTAACATTTATGGTTCTACTTTCAAAAGCCAACAACAAAAAGCCGGGGAGCAAAGAAGGTATACCTTCATGCGATCCAAACAAACAAACAAACCTCATTATTCATTTGCGCATAAACGAACAAAAACTCAAAAAGCCACTTAGTTAAGACCAAAGAAACAAAAACAAAAAATATACAAATGTATCTAAAAAACTAAGAACTTTGTGAGTAGCAATAGCAACAGCAGCAGTAACAGTAGCAGCAGCAGCAGCAAAGCCGTCAACATAATGTCGCAAAGACTCAAAAGACTTTGAGCCGCTGAGATTAGCTATTCATGGACAATCTTAAGTAAGACATTAATCTAAGTTACGCTTATCTCCGACTCTGACTCAAACCAAATGCGAGTGTGACGATAGGATGTTTTGCACATAAATTAGTCCAAAATATTGTATAGAATAATAGTGTAGAGACATTTCTTACAAGCACACATTATTTAAATTTTTTGTTTTATTTTTCATAAATTTATATTTTTTCAATTTTAGAAAGGGGGGATTCTACCTTTATAGAAGTAATAAAACTGTTAAAACTAAAGAAAGTAAATGCGCCCTTAAGCTACTTACAAATGTCGAAGACTCTTGTATTATATTCACTTCTAACAACATATTAACATAGAATATGTGTAGTGAAGAGGAATGAGATGTCTTTTATGTCCAGTCTTACATCTTAAGCAAAACTTAAATATTTACAATGGAGATTCTTTAAAAGAATCTCATCTCATCTTATTCAGTATGGGAGTTTATTTTTTGACACATTTTTTGTCTTCTCATATCGAGATCTCAAAAGAATTTGCCAAAAAAAAACCTTTTTTTTTTTGTTTGTTATAAAACACTTTAGTAAAATTGACTACAATCTCTTTGTAAATGTAAATTTCTGAAAGAAGTAAATTTTTTCCTTTATTTTTCCATTTTTTTGGTTCCTTTGATAAAGAGGGTCGGTTCGTGGGTTGTTGCATGCTGTGGATTCTTGTTGCATGCGGTCTTTATTAATGTACATATATATTTTTTCTTATGCTTGTTTTCTTATTATTTTGTTTTTTAATTTTTGTTAATAACTCGCTTACATTGTGGGTTGGGGCTTTTCCTTTTACCCTTTCATGCTCGTGGGAGATGGAAGATGTCGTTTTAATGACTTCATTAATATTGAGTAAAATAGCATTGAACAATAACGAAATGTGTAAGAAATGAGGCATAAAAAGCTAAAAACTGCACTCCCCCGAAAGTCTCGTTTATCCTCATTGCTATGCTCAGTTGGCATGTCGCCAATCTGGTTTCCGCTGCGCGACGTGAGCTACTTGAGCCAAACGAAGACAAGTCAAGCCAAGCTAAGCCGGCGCGTGATTTCTCCCTCCGTTTTTTTTTCTTTTTGTTATGAAGTGTGGGCCCAGTTAGGATTTGGAAAACAACAATAAATGACTTGTATTTAGTAGCTACAAGTGCAACTTATGTTTGCTTAAATTTGAAACAATCAAAATTAATACTTGAATCATTATAATGAAAGGAGGAAGAAGAGAAAGGCTAGTTACTATCTAAAGATGAGATCTCCCTTTCAAAAAAACAAAGCTTGTTAGTCAGCAATGGCGGAAATGTAAATCATCATGGCTTTCATCATCATCGTCATCATCATTATTTTAACCCTTATTAATTTTTTTTATTACTTAAGTTTCGCCTTCGTTCATATTCCAATTGGATTTGCATGCAATGGTCGCTTGACAGCTTCCAATCAGCCTCAAAATGCAAAATGCTAAATATAATTATGTCGCAAAATGCAATTCATAAAATATTGCATACAATAATACGAGTATAACAACAAACAAGTTGAATAAAATTATCTGAACAATTACTTTTAAGGTTTCTCTTCATTTCGTTACATATTATTGCACTTCTTTCTTATTGAATTGTTTCATTTTTCGTATTTCTTTGTACTTCATTTATTTGTAATTTTTGTGCGTGCAGAAAATTTTCTGAACTGAATATCTCGATATCCGTCCTGCGATAGCTGTCTGCCAGTTTGAAGCCTTTCAGACACGCACAGATGCACATATCGGAGCGACGACTCATGCTAATCAGAATTAATTTTGTTGTCAACACATCTTCACACAATCTCATGGGAATTTTTTTTGCTGCATCTGTGGCACCCTTAATGCGAAGAACTGAAGAATGTGATAAACAAAAATCATACCATGAAAATGACTTTAAAGATTACTCTTAATTTATACCATGAAATCCATCTTCCAAAAGATCTACTCCAATGGTAAATTTTCTCATTTCTGGCACAAGAAATTTGGAATCTGGCAGGCATACAAATGCAAATGAGCTAAGCTAACCTGGACATTTTTGATGCCGGACCCGTTTTCTCGAGACACTTTAGTCAAATTTGTATTCGGGCATCTCAGTACGCCGTCTGGCTTCCTATTTAATTCTCTCCTGTGGCATGCAGCAGAGCTAACCTAACACCAATACCCTTTGTTTTTCATTCATTTTGAGTATGATCCTGAAAAACTTTTCACAACATAACTTTAGATCTAATTGTATGAAATCGCAAGTTCCTTTCTTTTGAATGGCATAACAAGAACTTTCAAAGCGAAGAGCATTGTGACATCTGTCAGAACTAATTTAATTTGCTCCAAGACAAGACACGCTTTCGTTTCAAACTTTTCGAGCGACTAATTGGATTTCAGTCTCACAGCAAAACATATTTCGAAAAGAATTTTTATTTGTGCGAAAAAACCAAATGAAAACTAATAAACAAAAATTTCAAAACACAAAATGGTTTCAAGTAAACAAACAAAAATGGATCGTTCAAATTTCTTTGACTTCAAAATGAGAATAAGTCGAAAAGACGAAAAGATTTGTAAAAGAAACTTCTTTACCACACCAAGTCAATCGTCAGCTAAGTTCTGACTTTCTCCCTATCCTATCATTTCCTTGTAGGCTTCAGAGACGTTGAAACATTTTGCGAATGTTGCCTCCTTTAATGATTTACGACTTTTGGACTTGAAATGTGTTTTGGCAGGTGAACTCAACTCGCCGAACTGTCCAAGTCAAATTATTCAAGAGACAGATTTAATTTTGTCGAGTGGGGTGGAGTAAACTGAACTGAATTCAGATGAAGTTCAGAAGAAATACGAGAAACGTATAAGAATTATACGAAAAATTTGAAAAATGATGCTTGATTTTAAGTGTTGATTTTAAGTGAATGCGAAGTTTTGTTGTAAAACAAAAGACGCGCACTTGCTCAGAGTTGGGTTGGCATTTTTAATAAGAACAATAGTTGGTCCAAGAGGAATATAAACAAAAGATAGAATGGAAGCTAAGGACTCACTCACTCACTTGTGTACGTAAGCAGGACGCGATTTGTTTACGTAGCGTAAATATCAAGTAAAAGGACGAACGATAACGATGACAAGAACGAACGAAAGGATGAGAGAAAAATGAAAAAAGAGTTACCGAAGCGGCAGACTTATGGCAAAGACAGTAGAGTAGTATGAAGAAAAAGTAGTTAAGAAGAGTGCAAAGTTTGAGGAAGCACTCAAGTTGTCTGCGAATATCATGTGAGTTGCATCCAACCATTCACTCATTCATCCCCTCTTTTGTTTATGCAACCATTATACCATGTGCTGTCGTGCGTATGTTGACAAGTACAGCCAAAAAAGAATTTCGAAAAAGATGAGAATGGAACCAGCCTCAACTAATAACACTTAAGGCGTAAGATGAGTTTACAGGTATAACTTGATAGTAAGAGAAGGAAGAAGTATACATGGATTGTACGGCATCCAGGAAACGGAAAGAGTGCAAAACGTTAATTATGAAACTTTAAAAATGCATTACGACGTCATATGATGACGACGATGATGACGAGAACATTGAAAATGTTGACAAGAAATAACTGAACTAAAAAAGCCATGAACGCCTAAAATGCTGCCATGAATTGCAGTCACGAAAGACAAAAACCAAGTCGAATCAAAACCAAGCTAAGACCGAAGCCAAGTCAAGCTACTACAAGCTTTTGTTTTGCAAATAGTTAGAAGGAGGAGGCCCAAAGAAGAAGCCAACACAAAATGTTGCTGCTGCAATTCACATGTACAAAAAGGAAACAAACGCCAAAGTTACAGCAAAAAATAAATAAAAACTTTGTGAGGGATTCATTCAGAAAATGCAAGCACATTATGGAGAGGGTTAAATTATCAGGACCTAGTACTGGAGCTGAAGCTGAAACTGAAACTTGGAAACTGCAGACGACGATGACTGACTGCAACAGTCAATGCACTTTCAACGATGAAGAGCAAAGCGCTTAACGCAACACTAGGATGGGGTAGGAGATTTACGAGAAGGCTAGCTAGCAAAAGCAAAACTAAAGTGGCTGAGCCTCAGTTTATTCTTCTACTCCTGCTCCACAACATTAAGCGCTGAGCCTACAAATATCAACTGACTGCACAAAATGAAAAAGTTTTTGAGAAAATCACAAAAAAAACCACACAAAAAAAAAAAGAGAAATGTTCACCAAACGAAACGAAATAAAAATTCAAAGGAAAAATGCTTCAAATAAAAACTCACAATAAAAACAACAACATTCGCAAAAAAAATAAAAGGCAACACGAAAAAATGTTGTACGTTATTTTTGTTTCCTAACTGATTCAGAGTATGGTTAGCCCCAGGTCCTGAAATGTCGAGAAGTCCTTAATAATCGAAATCTTATGCCGGGGATCTCGAAAAGACAGCAATCCTAAAAAAGAAACAGAAGCACACCTCTTAAGTATATATACGAGTATATATATACTTGTATAATCCCTCAAAATGTTCCATTCCGCCTTCAATTCGCAGTCAAAATCATATATTTCTAAGTCGACTGGGGCGTTATTTGATTTTAACGCCTTGAACACCAAAGGGCTTACTCCGCCAATGTTTTTGTTGCAGTCAGACATGCTGCTCTTCTTCCCACTCCAGTTGTATAAAGCAATATTATTAACGCCCGTTGGTTGTTTGGTGAAATTATAGTCACAGCCATTGCCACGGGACTATAAACATTTCCTTGAACGAGTCGTTTACAAATGTTTTCGGACTCGCATTGGTCGCATCGCTGAACGCAGTTTAGTTTAGCCAAAGCTATAGCCATCGCCACAGTAAATAACTAAAGTCACAGCGAAAGTTGGTACGGGATCTATCGGGAAACTGCAGTCAAATAGAAGAATTGCATTTTTTACCACCTTGCAACAAACAAATGTAATGGAACACATGGTATTGCATTCTGTGTCATGTTGCCTTGTGCCTTGTGCTTTGTCTTTATACTTATGGTATGCTGACGTCTGTTCTGATGCCACCACCTTCAGCTCACATCATAATAGTCTACGGTATGCACTTGTGTGCCTAAACTTTGCTAGTCAAGCGGCTTGAGACTGAGTCGGCTTTTTGCCTGCAGCTACTCCTTTGCGCCCAAGCGTTGCACATATGCCGCTTGGTTGTTTATTATTGCTATTGCTGTTGTTGTTGTTGATGTTGTTGCACCAAGTCTGAGCTGCTGTTGTTTCAAGCACTTATAAGACTAAGAGCGACTGGAGCGGACAGAAACGAACAAACGAACGAACGGAAGGTGGTGATGATGATGGTGACGGTGATGTTAAGTCTAAACCAGCGGATGGATGTATAGACAGATAGATGGACGGACGGAAGGACGGAAGGACAGACGGACGTAGATTATGTCTACATGTCTCATGCAGTTGCAAATTATGCTCTCAGACCCAATTGTCTTTTGGCTTTTGAGCATATGAAAATGACTTCAGCTTCAGCAGTTGCATCGAGGATAACACCAAAAAAAAAAGAAAAGAAAACAAGCATAACAAAAATAAAAACAACAATAGATACATTTATCGTCGCCAGACATCGTCGCGTCGCGTCATTGTACTTCAAATTTGAAGAAATGATGCTTCAAAGCCCCCTGAAGTATGCAACACTTTTCTGCAGTTTCCTGCTTCTGACTTAGAAATGCCTTCAAATTCTTTACTTTATTTTTGGTACAGCCTGATAGAATGTTTTTAGTTGTGTATGTGGGTATATTCAAAACTTGTTCCAAAGGTTTTCTAAAGGTCAAGAAAACAAGAATATATTAATCCGTACTACTTCCAAGGCACTTGAAGAATCAGGGATGCCCCGTTGTTTGTCAGAAACATTACGCTGCACAAAGACATAAAAATACCAAAGGTGTTAGAGATAATGTAGCTTTATACCAATCGGCACCTTACACAACTCCAGGCACATCCCAACACATCGGTTTCTGCCCTTTTCCGAATCAAAATTATAAGGCAGAGATTAAATACTCTATCCCTATGACCCATAGCTCCAATATAGCGTATGACAACAATTGCTGTTTAAATGATGGATTCCTAGCACATAACCAATGATGAGGGACCACTTATCATTTTGTCGTGATATCGAAAGAGCCATCTAATTTCCTTTTTGCTATTAGAATGGATTTTGATATATTCAACCATGAGAAGATCTATTTCAATGCAACTATTAAGAATTTGACCGAAAATAAACATGTTAATTTCTATATTTTTGGAGTTAAATTAATTTAATTATAGTTCTCAAGATATACTTAGGTGATAGGATAAAACTATATAAAATGGCACTTTACGGTATCTCACTTCATTTTCTAATACATATACTTGTATTACTACATTTATAACATTTATACATGCAACAATGGATTGAAAAGTTGTACTGATAGATCAATACTGGGGACCCAAACCTTACCGATTACTTTCATCACAATATTTATTCAATTCGAAACAAAAAGATTATTCCATCATCAAATCATTGGATCATCAAATTTTAATATTTCTATTAATATTTTTGTATTTTGTAAGTTCTTCTTTCTGCTTCTATTAATGGAAGAGAAGATTGTGTAAATCCTTTATTACTTTGACTCAGAAAAAACCTTGAGATAAGAAAAATAGATCACAATAACTATAACTATGAGAAAGCTATTTTGTTACCCTTTATTCATGAAGTAGAACAAATATATAATATAAAATACAAAAAGCTGTTCATCAAACAAAAACCATAGCAACTTTGTGTTTTTTCAGATATCGTTATTTTTTATGTTAGAAATAGAACTGGACAAAATGATTCGAATACTGTTACTTCTGCATACTAAATACGAAAATTGAAACGATCGGAAATACATACATATATGTGATAGGCTATCAATACACAAAGTTCCCGGTGTACCAAAGTTTATTCTGTGTACTGTGTTCCCAGTTTTCTTTTTCCCTCTTTGCGACTTTTCTTCAGTTGAACATATTTTTCCCACTTTGTAGTTCAAAGATTTTATCTTTTGTTCTCATTTATCTAGACACTTTTATGCAATTCTACAAAAGCAGATCACGATAAGAACTTCACACTTGCTTTCTAACACTATTTCTGTTTGTGGAGAATGGAATATGTGAGCCTGTAAACGGTAAATGTATATTCTTATCGGCAACAAACCATCAACTTGCAACACACGCTGAACTTCATTTGTAAGCAAAGCAAAACATAAATGCGTGCCAAGAATAGGTTTTTACCCAGACGAAGAAGGAATCTACGACGCGCGCTTTAAGTACAAGAAATTGATAGAAATCGCTTTTAGTGTTGGTTAATACAACAGTGGTATTATAGTGATATATCAGTTCCTGTTTACTCCTGCGCGACCGACATTCAGCACTCTTTTCTATTTCTGTTGCAGTTTCAACTGCAAAGTCAATGTGCCAGTTACCTACTCGGGCGTTTTATTTTCAACCTGTAACACTTTCAACAACTTTATCACGAAGAATCTTAGCTCCGTCAACTAGCAATAACAACTAACTCACTGGCAGTCAGATAGACAGGCATACCGACCGAATTGAATGACTTGACTGGGTTGACAGATTGAAAAGCGACAAGCGAATACAGCGGTGAGTGCGATACTGTTGTGCAACAACACTTCTCGTGCTGTACAGAGTGTTGATTTGGGGTATTTGAGGAGTATGAGAATGACAGAGCATGTTGTTGTCGTTGCTAGTACTTAGTTTTGTGGCAAGTGCGTATTAATTAGTGTCAAGTCTTGTCGCTTTAAGTTACTTTTAGCTGCGTATTCTACAGGGATTCATTACAAGCTTCAACATTAACTTGCTTGCAACTCAACTGTATATATAGACACCACACACAACATACCACATAGCATAAAGCATACCATAAACAACCATACAAAATACTGAATGCGGTCTATACGCTGCTGCTGGTTTTGTTGATGTTATTGCTGCACTCAAAGAAGCGTGATAATTGCTGAGATATGTTTCGCTTAAAGGAAAGGTGCAGCAGCATTGAGCATTGAGAGTCGGTCGACCACTCTTTTGCGCTGAGTCTAATCGATGATGACACAATTCGCCACTGTCGCATTGTCAGCCTTTCAACCCGATACGACACATTGAACCAAAGAGTTTCTTAAATGTCTTGCGTGTCTATTCGTTTCTCTATCTCTTTGTCTGTCTGTCTTTCTATCTCAAAAACTAAAATATCTGAACAAAAAAGCAATTATATTTACGGTCATATGTTATCGTAAACAAGAGAAAATCCTCAAGTCTTTAAAAGAACAAAGCAAAAATTAATTTCCAACAAATTAGTCAAAGTAGTCAAGCCCTGTTTCCCCTTTTCATTCCATATTCTTACTATTGTATTGTAACCTATCATACGAACATCTATTGTACTTACTAACATGTAGCGTAGCTAGTTTCAGAAAATGGTTATTAAAATTCTTTCATACGAGTTTCCCCAGAATCAAGCGTTAAATTAAGGAAATATTTTCATAAATTGGTTCGTTATTCTTCATCAATGTGTGTTTTTATGTTCGTTTTCTTACATTAAGGTGACTTTTGTTTAATTAATCAATTTTATAAAATATTATTATATGGGTAAACCATGGTATGGTATTGTTGTCATTGACCTCTAAAATATCCACATCCCAGGTTAAGAACAGTAGTTCTCAAATTACCCATTTTAAAGCGGCTTAAACTCATTTCAGAAATCATAATTTGATATTTCAACGAAGTTGTCAATCACTCTGAAATTCATGACTAGTTGATCTTTTTTTCTTTTTTGGATTTCTTTTCTTTCAATGTTTCATCCATCTCATTTATAGTTCATTTGTTCATTCTTTATTATTGTATTTTACACTGGGCGTTACCAGTAGCCCTTTTGGCTGTTCCACTTCAGCAAGTTTAACTTTGCTTCACACATCGCCTTTGGTTTCATCTTCAGTTTACAATAAAAATGCGGATACCTACTTTTAAAAAATATCTGTATATCTCAGTATTGATTGATTCTACGATGCTTTATGGCCATGTTAACAAAAAATGGTATTAAGTTTTTGACAGCTTGCAGCAACATACATCACTTTGTTTTGAATATAATAATATTACTATTAAGTGTCTAAACATCATAGCCAACCCACACACTTGTTATAATAGTAGTAAGCAGTAAACCCCAATAAGAATACAAAAGAAATTTTTTAAATTTATTATAAAGTAGCTTTGTATTGTACCATATACTGGATTGAATTGTTTGATACCAAAGACTATTAGCGAAGTTTTTTATTGTAATATTTACTGATTTTAAGGAAGGTTTTAATGATCGATTATTGTCTGTTTATTGGATTGAAAAATTGATTTTGTTTCCATATTCAAAATAATAATAAAAACACTTTTGTGATAAATGAATACTCGTAAATATTGAAAATAAAAGAATACCATAATACGATTTTCGTTATTCAAATGTATGTCACGATAGCTTAATGGACATCATTTTAAGATATTTATTTTATGACGCTTGTATATATATGTATCGTTAAAGAGAATCAGTATTGAGATAACAACGTTTATATGCAATAATAAATTTTAATTGTTATGAAATCGGAACCATTTATACATACATACAAGAGGCAGTAGTATATACATATGTATGACCATATGATTATTTAATGTGAAGTATTCAAATAACTAAGCAAAATTAAATCTTTTCCAACTTATATAAATTTTTTTTATGTTAGTTGAGCTACTGAGAACATTGAATGCTATTCGTTCGTACATATACTTGACTATGAGATTCCGTTCTGATTTTAATATGTTACCGAAGTACGTGTTAGATCATCGTCAAGGGACGTAATGAGAAATGAGGGAGATTCCATCGCATCTTCCAAGCTAAACAGGCATGTGGCAAATAGTCTTTGGACCAAAAACAGACATGTAAGACCACAAGGACCTCACCTAATAGTGTAAAATTACCTACAAAGCATCCACATTGACCGAGACTTATTGACATCAATGGCCTCGATTCTAACGGGTCATTGCATCATAAGCAAACATGCGGAAGGGGTTAAGTTTACCTTAAATGATTTCTTTACAGTTGTATGTAGGTCCATTAACGAAGAAAACTTAACTAGCAAGAAGGGCACTGCACCACCTTGGAACTCCTTTTCTAAGCGCTCCCTCTGATCTTTCATCAATTCGAATCAGTAGCATTAATAAGTTTCTCAGTGAATCTAATAGCCCATTTACACCGAGTCAAAATCGGTGATTCATGAATCAATGTCACAATGGTAACAAAATTTGTCTTGTACTCTTTAATAATTTTAAACTATTATTGAATAGAAACCTAATAAATAAAATTATTATTACTACGATAACTTTTTTCTTTGAAAAATTTAAAAATAATTCATTCTTAGTGTTCCGGACTCAAAGGGGTAACCTATTGCAGAGACTTCGTTGTCCGTCCGTCCGTCCTCGGGTCGTATCTCATTTACCGTAATATCTAGAGAGTTGAAATTTTCACAGAATGTGTAGTTCTATCCGGGCATCAGAAACAATTACCAAAACGAAAACATTTTCAAAAACTTAAAACTTAACTCCATACGAGAAACATTTTGATTTTTATGGCAGTTATACGATCCAGTAATCCCAAGATCTTGAAATTTATGTGGTTGATGGTTATACATCAGAAACTTATATTGTCGAAATTTGATCGGAGCACAAGGAAGGGGGAGGTACCCTATCAAACCTCCATTAAAATTCAGGTTCTTATTAGAAAAACTTTTTTGTTTTTTGTCCTATCCTATCCTATAATTTAGACAGTATAAATTTCTGATATAGGGGCTATATACTTGTTGGAATCGGCCAAATCGACCAACGAGGAGGGGCACCTCCCATAAAAACCCACCATTAAAATTCAAGTTCTTATTCGAGAAACTTTTTTGTTTTTTCACTATTGAACAAAATTTAGACACAATAAGTTTTTAATATAGGCGCAGTACATTTGTTGGAATCAGTAAAATCGGACCACCAAGGGGAGTACCTCCCATATAAACCCAAATCTGGTACGTGCACGAATCTGACTCGCAGTTCGCCGATTTGTTATTTCGTTGTGTCACATTTTGCCAAAAAAACAACAAAAACCTTTTCAATCACAAATGTAGCTACTTACTTCAAAAACATTTCTGCCGGTAATGCGATACTCATTGACAAAATAAAGCAATAGAAATATCTACATAAATCCCAAATGAATTAAGAAATGAATGTATGACTCTTTTTTAGGTGACTTTCAACCTCACTATAGAGTTTTGTTGTTCTTTGCGTTGTTTGTTCATATGGTATACAAATACTTTGGAGATATATTCGAATGTACTTATGACAGACAGGCAATGATCGATTGAAGTTGCAAAGATTTGTGTTATTCCAAAGAAAAAAAAATATTTTTGAATATGAGAATGCCAAATTGACTTTATACGAATATTATTATGACCAAATGATAACCGCGAAATAGGCATAACCAAAGTAAAGCCGCCAACTAAAGCAAATGGGCAGAAATTCGGAAAAAAAAAATCTTACAACATACAACGTAGAGAAACTGTCATTACGACATCGTAAGCAACTTTGACACTGTTGCGATTGGATTGGATTGGAGTGGAGTGGCTCGACTCGGATCGGATCCGATCGGATCGGATCGGATCGAGTTGACTTCGCTTCATTTACTAGCGAGCGATGAATAAACGCTTAATTAACACTCAATCTTTAAATAGTCTTCAATAGACTTTTGGGTGCAACAAAATCCCAGTCAACCAACTGACAACAAAAATTAAATGAAAATGAAAATGAAAATAAAAATTACAGCAACAGCACAATAAGAGGAAAACCACATAGGCAACTTTTGTATGTTTGAACGTTTGAAGGCGCGACGAATTGGCGAATCCAGTCAAATAAAAAGTCAAATTAAACAAGAAAACAAACAAACTGCATCAGCAACAACAATATTGACATTTTGGCTTATAACAACAACAAAAGGAATAATAAAAAATAACAAATCCAAAACCCAAACCAAAATCGAACCGAAACGAAAAGAAATCGAAAAAGATTGAAACTTGACGTGGCATGCGCAACAAAAATGTTGCTGGGAGTCAGCGCAGCAGGTCGTCACTGGAGCTGACTGACTCTAAGCTATTGTTGCAATTGCAAGAGTAACATCAACAATAACAACAGCAATAGATACTAAATGTGAAATACAATAAATATAAACGAATCGAATTAAAAATGACAATTGCAGTTATTTCCAAAAACAAATCGCCAACAATGACACCGCCGATGACTATGACGATGACGATGACGACGACGAAGACATGACAATGATGACGTTGGCCGCCAATTGTTGACTAAAAGTGAAAAGCGACAACAAAAATAATACGAAACGAAAAATGTGGCAAGCGTTCAACTTCAAACTTACACCTGAGGGCAAACGGAGTTGTGGGATTGCGTCATAACTGCCTGCCCGCCTGCGAGCTGCTGCACACCAGCCAATCAGCCAACTAGTCTAAGATGTCTGAAGCTAAGCAATCACAGTATTGCAGTGACTCTGCGCATGCGCTTCATTCAAAAGCGCAATACTACAAATTCGATTGAAGCAATGGGCCACTTACATACATGAAAAAGGGGCAACATCAATGACTGCGTTGGTGGCGGTGGTGGTTGGCGGTGGCGGTTGGCGTTGGCGGTGGCGATTGGTGAGTGGCAAGCAACACGGTGGCGTCAAGACGGCATCGCTATGTTTCCTCGTGAAACGATCGATCGATCGATCGATGATCGCGTGGAAATCTCGCATGTAACGTTTAAATTTGTTTCTTTCTTGGCAAGTCGAAGAAGGAAAAACCTTGGCTTGCATCAACTGAAACCACAACACAAACAATAACCCCTACAAGAAAAACGCAATTCACGTCTATTTTGATTTCGCGAAAAACGATTTTTCACCAGACTATTTTTCTCTTTTATTTATAATTTTTTTTTGTGCTTTGTTTTCTGCCTTCTTCCTTACTTTGTTGTCTATACACTTCCACTTGAAGTTGCACGATTTTCATGTAATTTTCCGCAATTTGGTTTTTTGTTTGATTGTTGTAGTTGTTGCTGTTTGTGCGGGTCCAATTGCTGGCATTATCAAGCAACAATAATTCCTGGTGCTCTCACCCTCACCTTATGCCACATTAACAATAGAGAACTAGCGAGGTTTACCCTTTACCACTTGCCAAAAGAGAGCGAAGCGTGCGCCACCTACTTTGCATCCTCTTTACGTCCTCTAAATTTGTCTTTTTTGTAAAGTGAAAATCGCGCATGCGGAAAAAAATAAACAATTTAACTAATTGTGAAGAAAATAAACGAGAAAAAATGCGAAATCAAAATAGAAATCCCAATTCATGTTTTGCAGGATTTGCGTTTAATTCGATTTCATCGCTGTTTTTCTTGTCCTCCTCCTCCTCCTCCTTCCTCTCTAACCCATTAACCCCTGGCTCATTAATGCTTTTCATTGTCTTTGATTACAGGTACATTGTACTTGTTGTTGTTGTTGTTGTTGTTGTTGTTACTGTTATTTTTGGGTCTTGTTCTATTGGATATTGTAATTGTTGTTGTTACGTAGTTTTTGCTCTTTATTGCCACTATTTGTTGTTTTTGTCGTCTCGATCATGTTCTGCGATTAGCGTGTTAATCTAAAAAACTTAACTTGTACTCACCCAAAATGCAATCTTCGATGGCCTCTCTTGCATTTTCTGATTAGATTTTTTTTTTTTTTTTCATTTCGCACGATTTCATTGAGAACGTCTTTGCCGCCAATAAGTTCGGTGGAGGGTTGTGTTATTGTATAATAAGAATAAACATGATTATCACAATACACTTAACCAAACATTTAACCATTGTTTTTCGACCCCTTCCAAATAAAAAGGTTTGTCCAGGTTCTAATTTCTCAGACCTTTGTGCTACTTTTTGGTGGTCAATCTCGTTCCGCCCAACAAATTCTTAAAGTTTGGAATTCAATTTACAGCAAATTTGTTTGCTTTTGTCCTGTTATTTCTAAGACTGTATAATATTTGTCATTGATCATTTGTTTCGATGTAACGCAATCAATAGGAAATATACATTGTGCTTACCTATTTTCTTTGAAGCTGGATGATGGTGTGCACTTGTGTATTATTTTTCATTCACACTACAGAATTCATCTATGTTATATTGAAACATTTATATATATGTATGTGATTTCGGCATCATTTTCGGGGAATGATTTTACATATGCTTACAATTGAACAATTCGAATATTCTGACCGGACAATCACACACATCCTGCAATCACGTAAATCTAAGTTTTAACTGTCCTATCAACATATCTACACTTGTGAAATCCTTCCACCCATATAGTTGGCCTATATGCCCTTCTTGACAACTATACGGTCATGCAGTACCTTTCTTTCCTAACTAAAAACCCTCTTTATTTCTTATTACTGTTTCAAAAGCGAATTTAAAGAAGATATTTTTCTTCCTAAAAACTTGTGACCTCTTCGATTCAATCCAATTTATCGCTTAGAGTCAAAGGCCTAGAAGTTAATGCTCCAATATTAATCAGTAAAAGTAAAAGTTTAAAAATAATTTAAAAAATAAATAAATAAATAAATCTTTTCAATTGAGATGCACACAGTTTTTATAATCACATGCTCACTCCCGATCGTCTTTAACTAATCTGAGCTCCGTTTGATTCTCATCATTTTCTTTTTCAAAAATAAACTCTATTTAAAGGACTAAGCCACACGACAACTTCAGAGTATTATTGTGAAACCAACCGCCCTAAAAGTACTTAAATTCACTAAAATTTTTTTAGACGACTCAATTTAGCTTTTTATTTTTCAAAATTTATTCAAGATTAAGAAAGTAATAATTCAAAAGGTGTAAGTATTCTACATGTTTACATATAGACGAAAAAACTAAAATGTAACAAGATCCCCAGAACGTTAACCTTGTTAAACTGATTTTATAAAAACTAAAATTAATAAAGTATTTTTTTTTATGAATTACTCAGTTAGATCTACAAAGAATGATTAAAAGTTCTTTTATATGCCAAATTTGAAAATTTTATTAATTTTTTTTTTTTTTTGTTGTTCCCGATTGGATATGTACTATTGTTTTCCTACATCTTATATCTTAAATATAAAAGAAAACACTAAGTACATTTTTAACAATAAGAGGGGAAAAGGCAGTGGACAATATCGAACATTTTCGAATTGTCTCTTGAATAATGACTGGGTGTCTTAGGCCTCATTTTTGAGAGCTACTTGCGGCAGGCCAACAACCGCTCTCTCAGCGCCACCCGTAACCTAAGTTAGGTCAGATCGACTGGTCTGCTTCGTTTTAAGCGTCTACGTCTAGACAATTCGTGAGATGGAAGGTCTGTTATTTCTAGATTGGTATGTCGCTCTAATGTTTTGTGGTACCTCCTGCTAGCATTAATGATTTCTTCCTGAATCATAGTTACGCCGAGCTCTTTGTGAATTTCATAGTTAGATATAACCAGTCCGCATTAACTATTGATCGAAGTATTTTCGATTGTTGACGCTGAATAATGTTAATGTTGGTTTTCTTGGCTGTACCCATAATTGCATGCCGTACGTCCATATAGGCTTAATTACACTATTGTATATTACCAATTTCCTATTGGTTGTTAACTTAGATCTACTGTTCAGAAGCGGGTATAGCTGCTTAAATTTTAATATGAGCTGATCTCTCTTTTTGGATATGATGTTTCCACGTCAGTTTACTGTCAATATGCATGCCCAGGTACTTTGCCACATTACTTAATGGAATGTCAGTACCTTTAATTTTTAATTGTCTTGGCTGATAAGCTGTCCGTGTTGTGTATATCACTTGCGTCGTTTTTAGTTCATTCACTTTTATTTTCCATTTATAAATATTTTATATTTTATTAATGATACAAAAAAGTTTAGTGCTACTTCTGTTTGAGGGTGGAGGCAAGTAATGAATTGGAATATATTACCAGAACAATAATTCTATCGTTACTGCACAGCATTTGTTTTGCAGCAATTAATATCTATATGCGAACTCCACCTCACCGGAATATAATTCGTAGATGGCACAAAAAGGTGATGTTAATAAGCCACCAAGCAGTCCAGACATAAGCGGTCTGGATTGTTTCTTATAGGGATTCCTTAAAGAGAATGATCAGTATTTCAGGATTTGTGTCGTCATGTACTCATTTTACTTTTAAGTTGCATTCACTCGTTTACAATAATTTATAGGTTTTTAATTTTTTTAAATCTAGTGGAACATGCAAGGTTTCTTAACTTATTATGTTAAATAGAAAAAAAAGCATTAAAGTTAGATGAGAACCACATTAATTTTTGAGGGTCAAAATATACAATAATTAAATATTGTTCATCAAATTGTTAGATCAATATCTGCTCTTTTTTCAATGATGATTATTTGGTTATCACGAAATACTTGTATGCTCACTTCATCACATATGTATGCGTAATAGTTCCCAAATACAGCTAATCATGGCCAATTATATTATTTTTCATCTTGTGGGTGTGTCTTCATGTCACCTTCAATTCATGTTTACCAAATCCATCAATGTTGAATATTTGCAAAAATGATTATTAAAATTATATTTAACAAAAAAATCACTTTATTGATGAAACTTATCAAAATTAACAAGTACCGATTTTTATTTCTTAATTTTACCTTCCATAGTTTCCGTGAACAATGATTAATTATAACCAAGTTAATACTTGATTGACCTTCACTTTGTTTCTTTCCTTTAAATTCTTTGCAATCGAATTGCATGAGAGTTTATAGATACTTCAAATACTATCCCACTTCCCATTTGCGATTATTATTTAAATTTATTTATTATTTATAATTTATACAATAATTTAGAAGCAATACTAAATATAATACTTCGTGAATCCGCTAAGTTTGAAGAGATTTTCTTCAAAATGGTTGGGAAATTGTTAAATATAAAACGAAATTTGCATCAAAAATTAAATAAAGAATACACAAACGACATTAAGGCTAATAAAAATTTCATTCATGATTTTTTTTTATGTTATTTTTTATTACCAATAAAGTTGTGATTTAACGTGACTCAAGTAGTATATATTTATAGTTGTTTAATGCTATAAAATTTTATGTCGATTTGCGACTCAAACTCATTCAATAAAATTTTTTTGTTTTTTTTTTTTTTGTTGTGAGTAACCAAATTTGTATATGTTTTTAATAGCAATATTTATATCTTTTTCTCTTAGTTCAAATTTTGGCTTTTTATTTACGGGTATTTGATGAGTGGTTGTTTGGTTCCCAATTGTTTTTTTTTTTGTTTTTATGATTGAATGGATCATATTTTTTCTCTTTCATTTGATGCGGTTGATGACGTCCAAAACTAGAAATTTGTCGTTAACTTTATTTTATGACATAAGTGTTAAATTTTATACAAACTTTCTGTTTAAATATTATAGAAAACTAAATTTGCAATTCTAATTGGCTTCAAATGATTGAAGTTGAACTATAATAGCAATGAATACCAACGCCTAATCCAAATGAGAGGCATCATCGTACTGGATTAGTCATCTATTTATTGGTAAAGAAACAATGCTGCATACTAATCCAATATTTGATTGTTTGGACATGCTGAGGTAGGTCTAAGTCGTTGTTGTCGAGTTCCCCTCACCAAAACACCACAAATATTGTTCCACTAAGCACAGATTCACATCGCATGTGCATGAGCGTGCGCATGCGCACCGCTATCGATGCATTGAATCTATCGATGGTGCAAGAGCAACTTAAGTGCAACTCAAGCAATCTTTTGTCCGTCCCTAGTCCGTCATGATGTTGCTACGTCCTTCTGCGTCTCAGTTGATATCACCGCCGTTGGCGAAATCGCGTTCGACATAAAGGGCAAGAGATCAAAGAATTGTGATTGCTGCAAAATATATATTTTGTTATTATTGCTTAGCATTTCCAGTTGTTGCCGTCGCTGTCGCTGTTGCTGTTGCTGTTGCTGTTGCTGTTGCTGTTGCTGTTGCTGTTGCACATTCATGGTTTATCTTATTGTTGCAAGCGTTACCTCTTGAAGTGCTGGAAATGGTGCTAGCAGCGCAATGGAAAACAATTCAACAACAGCAGCAGCAGCCAGCTATCGAGTCTGTTGGCATTGTGTAGTACTCAACTGGCGATCACGATCCTCAAGGAAACATTTTGTTATTTGTTACGAGAAAACTATAAAGTAATCGTCACTTTTTCACTTATAACTTGCGATATCTTTTTGTTTGCAATTGTTGGTGATATTGCTGTTTTTGTGAAAAGTGGAAAGTGAAAAGCATTTAGAAATACGGTCAATGAAAGGGAAGAAAATTGAAAGTATATTAAATTATGAATTACATACTTTTACAATCAATGAAAGTTTTTTTTGGTTACAAAACAACAAAACAATAACAAACACAAAAAAACCAAAATAAACTTTTTTTCGCATCAAATTAAAATAATAATCCTTGACAATTATGGTTAAATTTCCCTTCTGTTTTTCTTGTTACTTATGGATTCTTTGTTCAGGTATTTTAACTTCTCGATTATCATAAAAACCCATGGATGTTTCGATGAGTGGGTAAATGCTTTAAGGTTTGTATGTAGTTATTCATATATTAGGCCTTCACATTGTTGTACAACTCTATTAATATTACATGCAACTCACTTGAATTCTTTCCAACAGGATGCATGGCTGCATGACATGAGTTTGTGGCATGGTGGCATGCAAACTGCAACTACTTGCTGTAATCCAAGCCAAGCTAAACGAAACCAAACTGAACCAAACAAAAACCCAACAAAATAGTAACCAATCAGGAAGATTAACCCCCCTCCCACACATACACAGACAAACACTTATGGGGCACTTACTTGCATACAATCAGACAAACAGACCAACAAACAAACAAACAAACAAACACCGACTCAATACACTTGAAAAACACTTCAGATACTCGTAAAGCAAAACTCTGAGCAAATAAACTTCAAAGAAGTAGTTGTTGGTGTTGTTAACCAAGTTAGCCATGATGCTTGTTGTTGTTGGTGTTGTTTAGCGAATCAACATGAAAAACTTTCGTTTTATTTGCGCATGCGATTTGTAGAAAACTTGGCTTAAAGTTGAACGCCATTGTAAGTTGATGATGATGCAGGAGGAATTCAAGCAAATTGACTCCATCCCACCGACACGACTACAACCATCTGCCTTAAGACAAACACAAAAATACAAATGCACTTACACATTCATATACATATACAGGTAAATACATTTGTAGATGATTGTTGCAACTTCAACGTCGGCGACTGCGCATAATCAAAACGCTTAAATTATAATAACTTTATTAAGAGAAACGAGAAGCGAGCACAGGCAAAAGTGAACTGAAACAAGCTTCAAATGTGGTGTTGTTGTTATGAAGTACGAGTATATGTGTGTATTTTTATATTTTCGACTTTGTGGTTTCTCATAATTTTCATGCTCTGGGTCTGGACAGACAAAAGCGAACTCGAACCCGAACCCGAACAAAAGCCACATATTCATAGGTTTAAGTTAAACAGGTGTAGGGACAACAAGCAAGCAATAGCAACACAAGGTAATGACACAGCGAAGAAGAGAGTAAAAAGTGAATGAGTGAACAAAGTTGAAACAAGCAAAATGAAACAAATAAGGCAAGGAAAAAACGAAGGAACGGACAGACGAATACATCAAATAGCTTTTTCTCCTCATTTGCTCAAGTGATGAGTAGGATATACTCAACAACAGCAACTAAACTCAACTTCAGTTTACGAAAGCAATCCAAAAGAACATAAACATAATGTCCAATCTTAACGATATTCAAATAGCCTTCACTTTCTATGCTTTACAGGTTCTTATACAGAATTGTAGAATATGGGGGGGAGGGAGCATAGTAGCAGATATCAGCATAGCTTGCGCATCATGTCAATAAGTTTTCAACCAATCTGGGTCTCTTGAAATAATCGTTTCCCATCCCGGACAAATGAACTGCCAAGAATTCTTGGTCACATAGGATTATCGATATCAAATAAATATATTTAAAATATATTTATATTTTACGTATATTTAAAATATACGTGAATCTTTATCGTCTCTTTGGCTGACAAATTGCAAATACATATGTATATGTATAAAGTAAAGAATAGATGAAAATCTCCTTATATTAACAAACGTTTTTCAAAAGAACATAGAGGACATACTCGTATAAATATTGTATTTTCCATGAATTAGTTAAATACAATAGAAATGTTGTCTTGTGACATTTACATTTCAGTTTATCATAAAATGTCAATGTTCCCAAAGTCATAAAATTAACTAGTAACCAACTTGGCGGTTATTTTATTCGATGAATACATTATATTGTATTGTTTTCTATATAATTCCTATTTGTATAATATAAACATAATTTCTCTTTTAATACAATAACCGTTCACTAAAGTTGAACTACAATGAAAGGGTACAAGCATTCGAAGGAAACCATTTACGACTCACGATTTTCCATGTTTTTTTTTTTCCTACAGTCTTTGAATCTTAAATTCTTCACACACTCTTTTTCATATTAAAGGTCCGCACACAAGCCCTAAGTACAGACACCGACTCCTTCTTTTGGACTGTCCGAAGGTTGTTTGGCCATGAGTTGCCTTCCTGCCTGAACTTAAATTGTTGCCATTTTTCTGTGCTTCACACAATTTCATTGAATGATGCTGTATCTTCATTTGGCGTATTTTTAGTTATTGTTGTTATTGTTGTTGTTGTTGTTGTTGACGATGATTTTAATGATGATGATGATGATGATGATGTTATTGTTGTTGAAATGTAAAGTGTATAAGAGTGAGTCTTCATTTGTTGTGGTTAGATCGGCTGCTGCGACTGCCACTTTTGGTGGTCCAATTCAACGAATTGAGTCTAATCAGACTCGCGAAGTTGAGAGCCGCCCAAGTATATTAAGTTTTCAAGTGCATTCCCAAACCATTGTAGATATCAAGATTAATACCAACAACAATACCAACAGCAATATGATCAACTGTTGTATGGCAGATCCTAAATACTTAGTGATGATGTAAAGCAGCATCAGAAGCAAGAACAGAAACAGCTGTTTAGAAATAAAATTACTCGTAGAATCTTCAATAACCAATGACAACATCAACATTACATTTATGGGTGTAAGTTACATATGCAAATAAGTTTAAAAAAAAAATGATTTTCATATGTTCGAAGGACATGCTAAAAATTATTGTAAGTAATTTATTACAAAGCAACAAATTACAAGTCTCATTAATATTTAAGCCAAGTTCTGTTGAGAAGACTTGAATTAGGCTCCTATAAAAGCCGCTTGAAAAGGGAATGTTGCTGGTACACTAAAGTCAATAAAAGGGGTTCAGACCGGAAAAGTGCGTATGTGCGTTTGGTCGGCCGAATCGACGTCGGTCATTCAGACTCGTACCTAATAAATCTGTAATTTGTAATTAATGTGAAAAAATGCTGTATGCGACATGAAACAAGCCTAAATTGTTATTATAGGCGACGCAAGCATTTCGTGATAATTTAATGCTGAGCTGAGAATTGATCTCAACTGATCTGATCTGATGCTGAGCTCTGTGCTTAGTGCTCAGTGCTCTGAGCCATAGGCACAGCTTCCTTTTTGGTCTTTAAAGTGCTTAAATATAGTTGGAGGTCTTTGGTTTCATTTTATATTTCATCGTCGTCAGCAAAGTCGACATCGTTATTCTTGTTTGCAGTTCATAAAAATTACACAAATGTGTAATACTTGTATGCTGCTATGTGGGTCACAGCCATAATTCTTAAGTGTTGCCTGTCTTATTTCAGTTGTTTTTTGGTTGTTGCTAAACTTTTGCTGCTGCTGTTGTTGTTGTTGTTGCTATAGTCTAAAGATCATTTTATGTTACTTAGTTAGTTACTTTGTGTTTCATAAATATAAATTATAACGTTTCACACACAATGTTTAACCAAAGATTTCCCACATTTTGTTACATTTGATTTTGTTAGCATTCTTTTATTTTGTTTTTGGCATTTTGATTTACTTTTTGACAGATTAATTCAATTAAAATTAAAATCTATAAATGTCATGAAAATGTTTAAGCAAATTCTACCCATTGTGGAGTTTTTGCATAAGTTGCGGGAAAATTAAAGAATTTAAAAAGTATGAATTTTAACTGAAATGAATTATATCAATTTTTGTACTCGAAAGTAAGTTAATACGATGGTTAACTTTTCTATTTCGGGATTAGAAACGATTTTATTGTTTTTCAAATTATTCACCATGATGATCAATACACTTTTCCATTCAGTTGAATTAATTTTTGAAACACTTTTGGCACTTCGAATGTGGTATGTAGGAAATATGGGTTTTGAAGGCATCAAGCGATTTGTTATTGATGTGCGAGTACAAAAAGAAGTTATTAGGTGCCAAATCAGTACTAGTAGCTAATGACGCATCCATTCAACGTTTTGGGTAAATCGACGGAATGTTTTCTTTAATTTATTGATCTCTTCTGGCAAACAAATGGATGCATTCCTACGTTGCTGCACTGTAACCGATTTTAAAGAGGAAATGGGCGACCATTTACTTCTCAGTGCTTAGTTCACGAAAAATATTGGTTGGATTTGGCTCGTCTCTGAATAGCCATTCAATCAATTGCTGTTTATTTTCGGAATCACACACATAGTTCCAAGATTTCTAATCTGTGACGGTTTTATAATCGTCTTTTAAAGCATCGCGACTTTATTTCTTTAACTTTGATTGATTGATTTACGAGGGTGCATCATCGCCAAATATCGAATTAAGTTCATTGATGCACTTTTGTTGAGATAAATCCCGTCAAAAAGTGCATAAAATAACCGCACGAAAATGTTTGAGGTTCAATTTTCTATTTTAACAGAGGTACGTTTTTCAAAATGACTGTACACAGCGCAAATAGCGATCGAATGTCAAAACATTTTAAGTATTACAAGATCGTCGTATAAAGCGTCCACGACGCAGAATACTAGGGTGGAGTCTTTTAAGCCGTCTGCGTCAATTATGGTTAAGGAGTTCGTTACAAGTGGATTGAGGTGAGAGATCAGCCGATCGTTATATCATGGAGATCATTATGTAGAGTACTATTTTTGATGAATAGATTAGATTTGACAACAAGTCAAACTTTTAAGTGAGTCTTGGTCCCTCAGATAAAAAGTCCTTTTTCTTTTTCAACCAGATCATTTTTTCCACCATAGGAAGACCTAAGAATGATCTTTATTCACATGGGCATGATTTGGGATGCACGCGTCACTTGCCACTAAAAGCTGATCACAAAAGTACCAATGTTTATATTTTTTGTTAATTTACATAAAATAAAGAATCTTTCAAAATGAAAATATCATACATATGTTTAGTGACCATTTTGTTGTGCACATTTGTTTATACATAGGCAGATTTAATGAAGTAAAGTCTCTCTCTTGTCGATCACTTTAACGGTGTCATTATTTGTTAGACATTGAATGAAATGCATCAATCAGTCCAAATATACAAACACACAAATTATGAGTGTATACATATTTACATTGATGCATATTCTCGTATACAAATAAAGTATTTTATTTTTTTAAGTTCCCATTTGGTCCAGAAAAACGTGAGATAAACAACAATAAAAGTTGAACAAAACCCAAAAATCAACGAAATAATGAAACAAAGAAAAAAATTGTTTCGCTTTGATTTCTTTTGATCCAAGCGTTTGAAGTTTCATACAGAAAAAAAAAAAACAAAAAAATATAAATAAAATCATTCATTTTCATTGAGCATTTATATGCTTGATGAGTTAATCGAATCGAACCGTAGCGAATCGTTTCATACTCGTATATAATACAATACCCATTTATATATAACATACACCCATATACTATACCTATAAATTTATTGGTACCAAAGTCTTTGTTATTTTTGTTTGAAAAATAGAAATATTGCCTTCTGGTTTGCTTTGTAACAAATCAATCGAAATGATTATGATAAATGGTTTCGATTCCTTTCGTTTGTTTGATTTAAAATCACGTTTGTTTCTTTTTGTTTTTATTCTTTTTACATACCTTTTCCAATTTCGGAGCTTAATAAGTTTTAATTTCCTTTGTTTTTTGCCGGGCCGTTATCTGTGTAATCTTGACCTAATAAACTTTTCATTTGCAAATTTTATTTTATTTTACACTATTAAATGTAACATTGGTACGATACAATGCAATCTACTTATAAAAAGAAGTGAAGCACCACCGTCCGTTGATCGTTTTAGATAATTCTTAATACATGTAATGAGCTTTAATTAGTAATATATTAACTATTTTATTCGAAAGCTTTCTGCCATTTCTCGTACAAATTCTTCTTGCTTTTTTCCTATCCTCCTCTGCAAGAAACATATCACGGTCTGTTTGATCAGGTCTTCTATACGACACCAAATTTAGAAAGGCCTTTTTTTTTATTGGAATACTCCAAAATTTGAGGGCATATAAATATATCACCTTCTTCTGTCCAAAATGTTCCCAATGTGAACTTATATCAAGCTTTGATGAAACCAGGGTTAGCGTTTCTTTCTTGGTGTTTTATGAAGCAATTCCTCTTCCCAAAATTTGATAATATAAATAATAATCATGTAAATTATTGAACCAATTTAATACATTATGTCTATAATATCCATTAGAAAATAATTCTTTAAGTTTCTTTGCGTAATCCTATAGTTTTTAGGAATAGCGAATCGTTGGTTTACTCGAATGATGAAGAGTGTATCCAAAATCTGTTTAGTTATATCTGGAGCTAATCTTCTCCTTTCAAATTGTACATATAATACTAAACAATATCATTTCTTTTCGTTATAGTCTCTTTGCTCGTCGCTCGTTGATCTTCTTATATAGAATTATTGATCGGTGGCCATAACATGCCACAATAATTTAAAATTTTTGACTAAAATCTACCAAAACCGTAATTAAACGTAAGTCAAAACGTATCTTACCTTTGAAAATGTTTCCACGTCTGCCCGGACCAATTGGGGCGGACATTTATTTGGATGCAGCGTCAGCAGCAGCATCTGGAGCATCATCGTCAGCTGAAATAGTAGCAGCAGCATCAGCGGCGGCATCGACTACAGTGCGTTCAGTATTTCCCAATTCGCGGCTGGACTCATTAGCGACACCCGAGAATCAACTGCCTTCACCCTACGATACCAATGAAAGTGACGCCGGTAGTGGAAGTTTTGGTGCTGGTGTCGGTGGAGTTACTAGTGGTTTCAATACACCGTCCAACTTGGACAATGAAGATTGGTGGTCAAACGCAATTGAAGTAGACACCTTCGATTCACCATTGGCCTTCGATGCAAGTGAGAATGGATTATGGAATGGACATTTTGTGCCACCGCCACCGCGTCCTCCCTTTCTTGATGAGAGCGTCGCCGCGGACGGACTCACCACCTGTGATCTATGCACATGGGCATGGCAGAGGAATGCCTACTCTCTGGATGGTTCGATAGGTGAGTCTACAAAACTTTTGTATATTGATATTTTTCCTCTTTTTTACATTATATAATACAAGCAAGTACAATGTTTATTATGTATGTAGTTATATAACTGGGTTTAGTACTGGAACTGGGTAGGTGGCACCATCTTACTTGGATGTGCTAGTTATGAAAAATGGTTTCAATATTTGCAACATAAGTTTTTGCGTTTTTCAATTAAAATTCAGTCGAATGCAGCTCAAATTCTATATCAACTCTGACTACGACTTCAGTTTCAGTTTTCACTTTGGCTGATCTTGCTAATCTTCCGATCGCTGATAACAATTTATCAAACTGATGTTGGGCGTTACTAAACCCAAGTGAGTGCGCGTTCGCGCTCATCTGCTCCAGACTGCAGACTGCAGCCTGTAACTTGTAACTTGCAACTTGCGGCATTTGCATTTGTTTTGCTCTCTGACTTTAGGCAGATATTTAATTTTGTGCATTTTTCTTAGCGGCAGCTCCAGCTCCAACTTTGGCTTTGGCATGCTTCGATAATATCACTATCATTTGTCTTAACCATTTTTACAAGATCAGAAAACGATCTCAAAATAAGAAGAACAAAAAAAAAAAAAACCAAATAAGAGAATTCAATTGTAAGCGCTAACAAAAATTGTAATGTTTTTCTTATTGATTCCTTTAATTTAGTCCAATTGGGGCTATGGTACACAAAGCGTACACAACCTTTTCGTTTCCATTCAATTCTCGGGCAATCAAAATATCTTGATCAACTGAAAGGATTTCCAAGAATTTTGTCTTCCGGCACAAATTAAGTCATTATGCATAGTAAAACTCACCGGTCGCTAACTCCACATACTCCACATAATTATAGCCCTCAATACTGCCTTAGCCAACATCTAAAATAGAAATAATAAAATTTTTGTAAAATGACTTTATTCCATTTCATTTGTGGTAGAAATTTGTTGTATGACTAACTGTCCTCGGGATAGGGGACAGTCCTCTTGGTTTCCGTACACCTTTCCGCCAACAAATTTGTTATTGTATTGTATTTTATTCCTGCTTCTTAAAACACGCAGCGGCAGTCAACTAATTTCCAACACTTGCCCCCAAACTCCAACGCAAAAGTTTGGCGCAAAAATATACATTAGTAGATATTCTTATGCCAGGTAGACACAGTTTTATTTCATTATATGCGCATATACATATACAATACATAAGCTAATGACTATTTGTGAAAAATCTACCTGTTCATATGTAGATGATATGTTAACTAAAAATCCCTAGGCGCTACTGACAACCAGAAAACAAAACAAAATAAAACAGAAACAATTTGACTAATGTCTTAATTTTAACTCTATTTCTAAGTTTTTTATAACATACTCGTATGATATTTTTTATTGCTGTGAATAGATAGTATCATTTTGTTGTGATATGTGTAAAACTTAGAGAAAGAACAATAATGTGAGGACGAGATTGGTTTGGTGCGTGGCCAACATAACCATTTGTCTGTTTCTAGATAAACTAGAGTCTCAATCAGTGAGTGGGATCCTTCTTATTACCATAAACTTTCAGTTTACACTTTACTAGGAGAGGAAGTCCCCAATAAAAATCCGAAATGACAATCAACAAATCTATATATTTTATTTTTTTTCTTTTTTTTCCCCAAAGTTTTGTACAACTTCATCTGATGCCGCCGACACATTTTAGAATATTGAATTAGGTAGGAAATCTAAACTTATATAACATAATGGGTTATATATGTATGTTTTGTTTTTTTTTTTTTGTTACCTAATTCCTTATTTCATATTTCGACTTAAATCCAATATGTAGTGCAGTTGTCGAGAAAATTGGTGTATTTTGCATATGAAACTTAGAGAAATATTTTAAAATCAATCGAGTCTTCTGTATTAAAAATCTGAGATAATAACAAGTATATCAATTTTTAAAACAAAGTATTCGATTTGTCTGATTTTTTCAAAATTATTGCAAATGCTACGCAGTGTACTTCGTCACTGAAGCCCAGTTGGCTCTATCGCAATAGCAAGCCTTACTTTAAAACTAAGTAAAATCCCTCAGTTGTGGTCTGAAGATCATATATACTATATACATATTTAATACTTATTGTAAAAGCAGAATAAGCTTCAGCCATCTTACATTTAATTTAGCAGTAATTTATTCTATTTATTAAATAAGTAAGAAGTTTCAAATCCCCATTACATATCAGGTGCTGAATATCGAACTTTAAGCATCATATATTGTTGTTTTTTTTTTTTCTTTTCTTACTACCTAATATTACTTATAGTAATTATGGGAAAAAGAAATGATTTAAGGATCTTCAAATCGACAAGTTATGGAACCATTCAACTAAGTACTGTGTAACTCAAATAGAAAATTAAAATAATAATTTAACATTACCGTAGATTTTGTTGGACTTTTTAGGGAAAGGACAGATAGAGTCTTAGTAATCTGGCCATGAAGAGTGCATTGAAACTACGAGTTATTTGCCTATAGTCTAGTCTAAGTCGCACATAAAACTTCTAATCGCATCAGCTGCAGCTAATAGGTGGATAATATGCTTAACATTCTTATAGAGAAGGTCAAAGCACCTCGATTTATTAAAGAAATACAATAGAAATCATAAATTTCTTATGTTATTAGTACTGTCACGAAATAAAATCTTCATGAATATTAATTGCACCCCTTAAATTCAACAACAATTCAAGAAACATTAATAGTTACTGCAATAAACCAACAACAATAACAATAAATGAATTGTTACAACAAATAAACATAATAAACCACACAAAACCAAAACCCAACTAATGTCATTATTATGCTTTGATCTGAGAGCATTTGAATATAAATTGTGATTTTGCATGATGGCGACTGCGACTACGTCGAAATGTGATTGTGATTTAGACCAGAGTGTCTTAACCTAAATTTCTCAAAACAATTCCCAGCGCTCCGCGAAAAGGTAGAACATGTTCAAAATTTTATTGATTTATTTATTAGAACTAAGATTATAACATAGTATTTTTTTTAATATGTCAATAGCCACAGAGCTTCAGCTCAGGGTAAGTTAAGAAGGAAAGGAGGAAATTAGAAAAGTGCAGGACCAGACTTGCCGTGAGCGGGAATCGAATCCGTGGCACTAACCTCAGAGCCAACGAGCCAGTCATGTTCAAAATTATACAGCATCATACTAAGTACATAGTATAATTAAGTTTCTCGTTTTTTCTTGCATTTTAAAAAATACAAGTAGAAATAAAAGTTAACTTGCATAAGTTCATAATAAATTAATTTTTGCCTTGAGTCGGGTAAAAAAAAGCATTGTAGACTTCACCAGTGTGTCGCCATTCCAGGCGACATGCAGAATTGAGCAATAGAAATCCATCCATATTTAATAATTTTTGTTTAACTTAGATGAATGTAAGTAGTGTAATTTTGTGCTCTCTGACATTGTTGATTCGACGGACCTATTGGTCTGAATTGTGTTGTACTTTTTCTCGCAGTTCTGCGCATTATATAGGAATTAAATTAAATAATGTATTGTTGATCGACCATATATTGGACTACTGTCAAAACTTTGCGAGGACTATAGCATACTTTTATAACAAAACAAAACATTCAGAGCACAATATAATTTTTGAATAAGTATATGAATTATTGTAAATTAGCTAATAATTATTAATTGACTAACCATGAAATAGTAGGCCTTACTAACTAATACCGAAATATCATTAGATTCTTTATTTTATAATTTATCTAATATGAAAACATAATTAATTTAGTGCACCGCATTGAATTTTTCAATTTCAAAGAGCTTCACGACTACACAAAAAAAAAAAAAAAAACGTTTTGGAAACTCTGATTTAGACTGAGACTTGTAAGTAAGTACTTATATTAGTATCTATGTAAATTTGTGTTTGTAGTTCTGTTTCTGCCAACTTGATGGCAACGTCGCACAGTCGCTCACAAATTGACAGCTGAATAAAATGTTATTATATTTACACCATAATTTGCATAGCAATTAATCAAATGGCATGCGAGAGCGAATAAAAAACGGAACGAACGAAAGAACGAGTATATGAAAAATGAACGAACAAATGAAAGAAATGAACAAATGGCTGACTGACTGACTGACTAACTGACGGACTAACTGTCTGGTTGTATGAATGAACTGGGTAGGGACTATACTACTCGTACAATTTGTAGACACAATCATTTTTTTGGTTTATTGTATTTTTGTTATTTTTCTAAGCGCAGGCGGCAAAATTATCATTTAAGTTGTGAGATTCATGTTTTTTGTTTTTATTTTTTCAACCATAATTTATGAACCAAAAAGTCACAGTTGGCAAAATTTGATGTTCCAGGAATTTTATGAACATTTTTTTGTGAAATTTCGCTAACGACCGCCCGATCCTAAAACAGAAAAGGTGTTCAGAATACATTTGTGGATGGTGGTGGATATTCCGACAAACCCCTTCAAATAAGTGATGGCTATAAACACAAGCTTTGTTGTCAGAAAACATATACATAATGTCTAAATTATGGCAAGTCCAGTTCTGAGGGTTTCTAAACAAATTGGCTTGTTTTTTTTTTTTTTTCTTTTTGTTTGTTTTGTTGTTATTCTTGTTTTTCCCATCCAAATTCCAAACTCATTCTTGCCTCGTTTGTGATTTTTATGGCAAATTAAGTTCTCAGCTGTTATGTACTATTATTACATAACTGTATGAGATACGCAAATGGGTTTTTGGATTTTATATTTTTTTTCCTCAAAAAAAAAAAAATTATATATTTATTGCACCTCAAAGTGGTTGTAGACATTTTTATTGGAATGCCATATCATATATAGCATACATATAGATAGATATACATACATATTTACCTGTCAGCCTACAATGACAATAACAAAAAAAAAAAAAAAAACAAAAAGGGGTAATAATGGGGAGTGTTTATGACGAATTTACATCAATTTATGGCATTACAATAATAATAACAATAATAAATATCGTTACGGTTTCAACTCTTCATACGATATATGATTTCGAGGGTGTTGGTTCAACCCTCGTCCGGCTGCCTCCACAACACTCCATAAAACCACAAAACATACACATTGTATTCATTGGTATTCATGGGTATACATATTGTATTTATGGGTCGATCTAATATACTTATAAAACACCATATTGTGTTGTTGCTGTTTAAAGTCAAATTGGCTCCATAATTTTTTGTGAGTAAATTCTTCATCCCGCAATAAAATTGCAAAGAAAAGTAGATAAGCCACAGTTTTTTCTTTTCAAATTTAATGTATCAACAGATTTTTACCAGTCTTCTAGAATTTGCAATAAAATTAAAAGTTCTTTTTTTTTATTAAACCAGTGGCTTTATGATATTTCATTTGATAACTGATATTTCTAAAAATAATTCACTTTCAATAATAAAACATATATTAATATATTAAAAAAGTTGAAAACTATAATCAAATAATTCTTATCTTATGGCATAATTAACTAGGCCTTTATTGAACCCGTGAGCTTCTCTGGGTTAACCGTAGCTCACTTAACATAAACACTAACAGGAATTAGAGGGAAAGATATGTGCATGACTATTGCAAGATTAAATTATGACTGGAGACTTTTACAGGATATCTCCCACCCCACGAACCCTGACAAGATGGCTCACAAGTCAAAAATGTCTCCCAGACACTGATTTCTAGAATATATCGCAACAAGACTAATCATGTATTTTTGAAGTGAAACTTGTTTAGCGGACAAAAATTTATACTAAAAATTTGAGTGAAAAAATACATATCGTCACGTTTTATTTTTTCTGTATCTCATGGATCGCACTAAATAGAGACTTCAAACATTCAAAAGCATGTACATTTCTATTGTCAAATACCCAACAAATAATAAGATTTTTGAAATATCCAGCGATAAAGTCTCAATAAAGAGATTATAATTATACAACAACAACATGCAGCTTGTGTGTTATAAAAATGTTTATAACAACAACGTGCAAGCAAATAGCTTGTGTGTGTGCAAACACAACCAAATGTACGAAGAAAAGAGAACGAGAAACACACAGAAGCTTGCAGTTGTGCTAATTTTTGGCAAGAGAGGACAGATGGCAATCTTAAACATATTGTTTAACGCAACAACAACAAGTACACACTCCACAGAAACCAAAAGCAATGTACAGACGGACAGACAGACACAATGACAGATTGACATACAATCGTGCCATGACCCTTCCCCGCACACGTTCACAAGCAAAATGAAATTGTACAATCGCATAATGTATGGCCGGCATTACAAACTTCTTAACAATTTTTTTTTTGTATCTGTAGTTTTATCATTCAGATATGTAGTTTATTATTCCCTTTGGTTTGTAAAACGAATTTAAAACTGTAAAAGTAATAAGAAACTAATGTACATATATTGCAAATATATATTATAGTTTCTAACCAAAGGCTGTTTTTTATTTTTTTTTATGTCCAGTAATTGAGGAACTTTGCTTGACTACATATGTATATATTTATGTGCAATATCTGTGGAATTCTATCAACTCGAAACAATTGATCAAAATCAAAGATTATTGCGCTTCTTATCACTTTCTGTCCATTCCTTTAGTTTCGCTCAGAAATTTCAATAGATGATTTCTCATTAATATTGAATACTCAAATAAAACAAAAAAAAAAGAAGTAACTGCACCCAAAAGATTTACCACTAATACCATTTGATGGTGATAATCAGCTAGTCATATTTTTTCAATTAACCGAATATTTATGACTAAAATAATTTGTTCTTTTTCCTATTTGTTGCCACTTCTGATTTCTCTCCTCTTTTGTCTAGACTGTAGACTCTTTTTGGTCTTTTACGATGAATGCAAAAGACAACTCATTAGAGGATGATTGCCAGTGAATAAAAATAGAACACCCACCTCAAATTAACTAAACTCATATAGACATCGTGGTGTATTTGTAGATACTTATGAACCCATGTAAATCCAACGATTCCAACCGGTCTGGTGATGATAATGATGGTCTGCAAGGGAAATTACTGTTGGCAGTTTTTCAAAATATTTTATGCCTCAGTGCGAAATTTCGAAACCGATTTTGACAACGATCCGAAAAGAAAATACCATTAAATTATTTGCATCAACGCAAGTTTTATATTCAAAATGTCCTAGCCCATATCAGATTTTTATGTATTTTCATAATAAAGAAGGGTGTAGTTTAATAAAAATTGATTTTTAATTCGTCCTCACTCCTGCCTGCAATTTTCGGCCTCATCATCGTCGCTTAAGTATCACCTTTTCAAAGAATGGGTAGGGTAACATAGAATCACTTTATAGCATTTTCTTTGATGTTGACGGCGACATTTTGTCGTCACTCGTATGATCTTCTATGAATTTCTTTAGCATGTGTATTTAGCGATCAAGTGTGTGACTATCTGTTATGACTTCCACCGTAGCACGCTTTTCTGCACTTTGTGATTTCTGTCAGCCTACTTGTGTCGTTTCCATGCTTTGATCTTGAGGCTCATCTATGTTTATTTATAAAGATTAAAATACTTCCACAGTTCCCCCATTCACCCATCCTCTACAGATGTATGATTTTTATAATTGAATGTCGCTGTGTCTCTAGTTTTTCTCTTTTATACCCTATATCAACAAGATGGTACATGCATTCCGATTGGTTTAATGAAGAAATCTAGAAGAAAATAAAAGTATCAGAGAAGAGAATGCATAGTTGAAAAATACAAGTATAAGATAACATCAGATTGAAGTCACTCTGGCAGTAAATTTTATAAAAATTATCATTCACCTGAGAAGCCTTGAGTTAGAAAGAAGAAATTGATCTATCTACAACACATAGTTTTCGAAAATTATTCCATTTTCCTATGCTGGTAAAAAAGGAGGCGCAGAATTCTATAAAAAAATGAACTACATGCATCTAAGTTAAATATGTTACTTTATTAATGTGATGTATAAGATAGTCGAATCTACCTGACTTTGACGACCTTACGTGTGTATGATTAAAACTCATAAAATAAAGAAAATAAAATAAAATGAAGCGAAAAAGAAACTAATTTAATTGAACATAATATTATTGCCTTCATTTCATATACAATACTACTAATATCTTCTTTTTATAGCATATTTTTTTTTTTTTTATTAATTCCTGGCGCCCGCATAATAAGAAAGAAAACTGTAATCAATAAGAACAACTGGAATTGGAATTGGAACTGTTCGTGGTTCGTGATCTGTGTGTGGTCCACCGCAAAGCTGCTAGTTTATTCATATGCCCTTCCCATATGTCTACTCCCCTCATAGATCATAAAGAAACTGAAGCATTAATTGTTTAAACAAAAATAAGAGAATAATAAATAGCTCCAAAGCGTGTTGATATTAAAGGGGAATGCGGGCTGACATCGTGCGATCTGCGGCGCAATAAAAACAAAAAACAAAAAAGGAGAAACTGCGAAATGTAAACAAAGTTAAAAATATTGAATTCCATTGGAATCCCCAACACCCTTGGACCAGGAGCACCCCTTACAGAGAGAGATACGAGTATATACAATTTGTACATCTTCGTAATATTGCTTCGTTTTTATGCTTTCCCTAGTACGAGTATCTGTTATTGTTTTTCTTGTTGGCTAATAATAATTTGAAATTTTTTGTTTTGTTTTTCATTCGTATTTCTTCTTTTTCTTGGTTCTCTTGATACTTATTTCGTCTTTATGCATCAAGACTTTGTCTTTGTATCGTTTGTTTACTTTGACTTCATCTCCCTTTTCCAACCATCTCTTCATGTTTATTGCCATTTGACTGTTACACAAATATATACTCGTAGTATACCAAAACCACAAAACAAAACAAAACCAAACAGAAAGCATGCTTCAATAATATTCATATTCAGTTAAGCTGAAAATTATGAAAATTCCATGAAAAATACATACTTTTCCATTCCATTCCATCCCATCTATCTATCCATCCATCCACATCCACATCCATCCATCTACTTGTATCTATATGTAAGTGCATTCAAAAATGTGACTTTGTTTTATAGTTTTGAACAAAAGGAAAAAATGAATGACATAACAAAGAAAAAGAAGAATTTATGAACTTCCGTTTACAAGTTTTATGTACAAAAATTATGCAAACAAAAAATATAGAAAAAAGATCTTCGATCTATAAAACTAAAATACAAATTTGTATACATGAATATTTGAAGAAGTGGTTGTGGTTTCAGTTGAGCAGATCTTTAGAAAATTAAGTTTATGATGGAAGCGCGTTATTGAGCCTTAACAATTCTCAGATATTTTTTTCAATTACCAAGAAATTTAAACTTTCAGTTGTTTTCAAACTTTTTGTTGTTGGTAAAAAGAGTGGACAGCATTTTTATACAGATCTTTAAGTTCACCAGAAAGATTGACTATGGGGTTTACTCAGAAAAGCTTTCTGTTTGTTTGGCTTTCACAATGCTATAGCACTTCAGAGCCTACCAAGTGAAGGTGATGACTATTAAAAGGGTGAAGGTGATGACTATTCAGCGATGTCTCTGAGAGTTAGTCCACAACATAAAACCCATGGGTTTGAAATTTTTAAATTTCATTGTTACAATGTTCTTAATGAGCTTTCAACATTCTGTAATGTTTATCTTATCTGAGTGCCATGTCAATGTGGAATTCGTAGAAACTGTTATGACAAAAATGAACTTCGATCCTTGGAAATGCCAATAGCAATTTGCAAATTTCTAATAAGTGAGGAGACATGGCCACCTCAAAACCTGGGAGTAACATAGGCCAACTATATAACCACATCTATTTACCGAACTACACCTCACAATTAGCGATATATGAATATTCCAACAAACTAAAGACCATATATTGGCAACTGTATTATGAAGAAAAATTAGTATGGGTATTTATGTAATATTTCAATTCTTTGCCAAACTACCAATAGTATTTAAATATGATGATTTGACGTGATCTTCTGTTTTCTACACACAGATCTTAATTTCGACAAAAGAGCCTGAATCTGTCAAGAAGATATTGGACAAATATTGCTTTACAAAATTGTCACTTAGATTAATAAAGGTTCACCATCCCTGGTCTTGATGTCACCGTGCGTGAATCACACTTTTAACAGTAAACCAGAAGCTGCATTTAGTTTTGCCATCGACAGACTTAAACGACTATTAGGTGGGAAATATTAAAATTTAGACAGTAAATAAGCAGAGATAAAATTTACTAGGTACTTAGCTTTACATTTTTGTAATTTCAAAAGAGGTTCAAGTCCAATTGAATGGTTTGTATGACACTAATATAAGGAAAATTACTGAAACATTCTCATTCAGAAAAACCTTAGGTAAGAACCGTAAACGTTCTATTTGTCAATGTTACATATTTGTTTTTAATATCTAATATGTATACCTACTTGCCTGCGTACTTATCTACCTACCTGTCTATCTAGATGTCTACCCATTTGTAGTATCCACCAGTCCGTTTACAACACCGAAATTGTTAAGCCAATGTGAAATATTGTCTATGTAGTTTTACGACCTATTTGTCTTCACTAGCAAGCGCCCAAAAATCTTTTGAATGTGTTATTAAGTATTTTATGACATTTTCACTTCAGCTGCCTCCTCTATCATTATTTTCATAGTAGTCGACGAATGTTTAATTTTTGATTAACTGATGCGTGACCATAGATAAACCCACCGGCCATGGTTGCAATTCCATTTTTTAACTATGTATTTGACTTATGATCTCGTTTGCATGATAAGAAGCAGATCAGGTGTGAATGCAGTGGAAGAAAAATCGTGAGGAAATGCTCAAGTATTACTATATAGTTTAACGGGAGTGCTTATCTTATAACCAATTCATTGAACTATTTGTAGTCCATAATACATTCAAATTTACGTTATGATTGTAATCAAAAGTGATGTGGTGAAGATCGATTTTTGTAGAAAAAACTAACGCAGTTTTATGATCACCGCTTGCCATGTTGTCTTAATTATATTTATGGTGAATATTTAAAGTTTTTAAAAGCATTTTAAATAATTTTGTTTCTTTTTAATTCTCTGACAAAAAATTAGTTCTATTGTGAACAGTGGAAACATGTCAATGTGAAATGTAGTCAATAAATTGTCGTAAATAGAGGTGAATTACAGGTTTACTAAGAAATATTTCTCGTATTTTTCTTTCTTTCTATTTCTTATCACTTGAAATAGAACAGGAAATCAGTCAAAAGGCACAATTGATTCTGATCAATACACTGCAATCTCAAAAACTATCAATCTCCATTGATTTAAACATGTTTTTGTACAATTGCCAATAATTAAATTACTCAAACGAGCCGAAGGCCATAACAGCCATTGCTTAATAAATATGCAACTACAATCAATACCATTTAGACATACAATAAAGTGCCTTGCCCTATCTGTCTGTTTGAAACCGATAAATTCAAAAAGTACCGAAAGTACAATATTTTCATACGGATTTACCCATGGATGAAGTGATTCATCAAGAATTTTAGGTATATAATCATTCAGGGTTTGTGTAAATTGGCTGAAATACTTATGATTGTTGAAGATGTAGGAAAAATGCATGCCTCGACTTGTGTTAAAGTGTCGATAATGTCGTAGACATCAAAAATCAGTACAGCTATTAAAGCAGCGTGATGTGGTGAAGCAGTTTACGACATGATTTTTTCCGATATCTTTTGATGAAATCTTTTTTGTTACACTTGTGAGGTCACCTGAATGGTTCTTTGCTATATTTGGGTGCGGTAGGTGGCACGGTTGTCGAGATACAGAAATTTTTTATAAAATTTTTTTCGATTGGTATCAATATTACAAATTTAAGACTATCATGCATTTAGAGTTCTTCAACCCATATACCTCCGCCCGATCACGCTTCAATGATTCAAGGTATATAACCGATTTAATGTTGGTGGGAAACAATTACGTTGCAATGGACCTTGACATTTAAGGAAACTCTTATTGGAATGAATAAAAGTCATTCATTTCCACTTCTATGAATGACTACTGTAGTACCTACTTAGAATATAATTAATTGAAATATGTTTTGTCATATTTTAAGTGCCACATAAATTATTCTTTTAAAACAAAAACACAGCACACAGAATTTCAACGTAACCTCGAACAAGAAATCAAATCGAAAATTTCCATTAAGCGAATACAGTTCCAGAAAGTAATAGAAAAATCTGAAAAATGTCGCGTTGACATTTCATAACAAATTTAATGCATTTTTTAAATGACATCAACATAAATATTATAGAAATATATTTTCCTTTTACTCAGTTACAATAGAAATTTTACGCATGAATCGAAAAGAAAAATTATTACAAAAAAGATTTGGATGATTCCGCATCAAAATATTCATTGCGCATGAATGGAAATTAGTTTTTAATTATTTAGAATTATTTTTAGGAAAATTTGTAGTCAATTTTAATTTCTTGAGTAAAGTTTGTTTAATTAGTCAAAAAGTTCGTAAACCCACACAATAAAATAATTTATGGATTTGTATCGAAGAAACTAAAGTAAGAAGTAAGGAGTACTCGTAAACTCGTATATAGAAAAAGTAGAATAAAGACATGGAAGGAGAAGGACAAATATATGTAGGTTGATAGATGACTGAAAGGATCATGAGCAATGCATGGGAGGGACGAAAAGAAAAGTAAAACAAAAATACAAAACTAATTAAAATTCAAGTTGGCAAAAAGTTTTGTTCAGTGCTAAGCAATAAATATTTTGTAAATACATCCTGCCGTCAACGGAAAGGACTAAAGCAAGTACTTTATAGTGTATACAAGGACATAATGGAGCAACGACAACGATGGCACTTGCGAATTCCCTTCTTTTCTTGCCACATTCATTTGTCATTTGACTGCCAAAGTTTTTTTTTTTTCATTCGCTTCTTCATTTTTTGGCAAAAGTGCGAACAACAAATGTGCAGAGGGAAGTGTGATGGGAGAAAGGAAACGCTTGGATGCACTTAACTTGGCATTGTTCCTGATAGTGTTAGTAGCAGGATCCTGAGCTGCTACTGGCTGGCTCATTGCCCTGTGGCAGTTAAAGAAAGTAGAACGCCTTGCCAAAAATTAAGAAATCCACAAAACGAAAGTAGAGATGGTGGGAAGGAGACACAAGAAGATTTTAAAAAGCTTAAACTAAATTCAATTATGAAAAGCATATGGAAATGAAAATGGAAAATTGAATTGATTTTCCATGACACATTAATGGAAAATCGAGTAATGAAGAAAGTTTACCTACTACTCAGTAGGCAGCAGTAATAGTTTTGCATTTTATGCAAATCACTTAAAGCAAATTTAATGCAAATAGATTATTGCAATTTGTTGCTTGGAACTTTAGTTTAAAATTCTGAAATTCTTGATCTTAGTCAATAATAACTTTAAATCTGCTTCAACCAAATTTACTTCATCTTACAACGCATAAAAGAAAACTGACTTTTATAATGGCTTTAAATGCAGCAAGACTATATTCCCGTACAATTTTGAAAATTGTCGTTATTTCTTTAAGTCGATTTACAATTTCACATAAGTATGGGCAGAGCATTGTTAGGTCAGTTTAAAATAAGGTAAGAGAAAAGTTGTAGCAGAGTTGTATTGTATAATAGGCAAGTGAAGACGTAGTTTTCTCATGTCTCTTTTAATGAAATTGCTAACTAGCATAAAAGTGTTGTAAGCTAAACCAAATTCTGTTAAATCTGATTTATAGCTATCATATAAACGTAGTAAATGTGTTGTAAGTTGCCCCCAATTGACATCAACTTATTCTTATTGTCATTATTTTTTGTTTCTTTGCTTTTTGCATGCAACATCATGGTCATCATGGGACATGTAATCACATTTGTCGCGCATTTTGTGCCAATTTCACGTGAAATTTTCACAATCGTTTTTACGTAAAATGTCAGAAAGGGTAGAGAGTTGTTTAAGTGAAATTTTTGGCATATTCTTCTTTTTCTTTGTTGGCGCCACCGTTGGAGGTCCAAAAGCCGCACACTCCGACCGACTACTTCGACTATTTGCAGCTGCCACATAAAGTATTTATTTGCTCGTATCCCAGTTGACTTCTTTCATTTCTTTTTTCACTGGTTTATTGTCGCTTTTTTGACTTTCTGACATTTGCTGCTGCTGCTGCTGCTGCTGCGTGTGTTTTTTGTGATCTTTCTCTCTTTTCTTTTATCATTTTGCAATGCAATTTGTTTGTTGTTGATTGTTGTTGTGTGATCTGAACCATCATGAACCGAACCGGGAGCAAATGACTTAAGTTCCAGATGCAATAAAAAATATTTTGCGTGCCTTCATTTCAACATCAACAGTAACAGCCACAGCAACAACAACATTAGCAGTTGCAACACTAAAAGATACACACACAAAAAACACAAAAATTGCATTCATATGTTTGTTTGTTTTGTTTTTTTTATAATTTCGTTGTGTAAATGTAAGTTTTTATTACTTTTTCATTTGATTATCACCAACGTGCAACGTGTTGTTGCAACGATGTTGTCGACACATTATTTATTATATTGACATTTGCAACTCCTTCTTGTGGCTTCTTGTACATAAATAAGAAATATTTATACGAGTATATACACACAATAGTATTTCCCTTGACTTTTGTCTTTTTATTTATTGTACATAGTAAGTATTTCGTTGTTGTCTGCTTTTTATAAGAAATTCAGGGAACGGGGGCAACATTCATTTCAAATTCGAGGCAAGTTCGAGTTTTGTTCGAGTCAAATATTGTTTGACATTGAAAGAGGTTTCCTCTATCGAAAGACTAAAATATAAATGGAACTTTTTATGATTTTCATAAAATACTCATAGTTAGAATTTTCTTAAAATTTCATTAATATGTACCATTTGGTCAAAACTCTATGAATGAGGGAATTTAATTTCAAATACAAACACATATTCTCAAATTTTCCATTTTCCCATTTTCACATTTTCAAGAACAAAAAGAGTAGTAATACACAAGCCATTATCTCTCTATTGGATTAAAGACATCAAAAAACTACGAAAAAAAACTATACTTTTGAGTCGCAACTTGACAGATGTGTCGAATGGAATAAAATATATTGTACCAATTTTTCCAAACGAAGTATCAATTTCCCAAAAAATTATGTTTTTAAACATACGTGTGCACTTAATACTTTGTGGGATCTTATTTTCTTTTGGGCATAACAGACATTTGACCTATTATTATCCATGCATACTATAAAATCACCATGGGGAACTACCTAAATATGTTGAAATCTGCATGATCGGGTTTCCCCCACTTATAGCTTCCATATTTTTCAAATGTTTCTGTAATGCAAATCCTCCTTTGGAATGTACAAAGGACTATTATTATTAATTATGACTCTAAATTACTTGTAGTATACATACATATTTGTAACGCGCTTCTCTGTCAGCTTAAGCAATTAAAAATTAAATAAATTATTATTTATTTCTTAAACACAACAAACATTTCTCACATTTTTGTTTAACCAGAAACAGAAAACTATCACACAAACAGAAAACCTCTTAAATTTAAATCATAAACCTTGATTAATCATCAAAAACAATTAGTGAGCTAACACCGCCCCTACAACGCCTGCCAACTTTGAGGAATTTAAAACCAAAGAAGAGGGTAAAAGGGTCAGAGGGTCCGAGGGCAACCAAAACAGTAGAAGAACAAATGTCATTCCAATGAGTAAATAAATATATGTGTGACTTATACTTTTAGTAGAGAACGACTAAATTTATTGTTGTAAGTAAAAGTCAAAAAGGCACAAAAGGAAAAGGAAAAGGAAAGGAAAGCGGCATTTGTTTGGTATAAGTTTATATAATAATAAAAATTAAAACAAAAGAAACGAATCGAATCGAAACGAAACGAAACGAAAAATATCACTTAAGCCGCGCATAAATAATGACAACAGCAACGACGATGACGGGAGTTGGTAAAAATTGAAGTTAAGAATTAAGAGACTATAGACGAGGTTGCCACATAAATTAAGCATTACTAGCTGATAAACATCATTAAAATGCTTGAAAATGCTCAAAAATGAAAGATACTATACTATTCATACAATACTCAAGAGACCAGAAACTAAAGAATAATACAATATTAAGAAGGCAAGATAAAGACAACAAAAAGAAAACAAAATAACATAAAAAGGAAGGAGCCAAATTAAAAACATGGCAGATCGCGCTAGAGACCATGAATCAACACGCGTGTTCAACTTGCAGTAACTACACGTATTAAGAAGGGCGCGATCAGTTCTTAGGCCAGACCCTCTTTGACTTGACTAGACGAGACCAAACCAGACTATACCAAGTCAAGCTGAGCCAAGATATGAATTGTCATTTGTCAAATGCCACAAACGAGAAATGCCTGCGTTGAGTTAGAAACATAAATACTTACATATGTCAGGAGAGGACAGGACGGGGCAGAGGTGGGGATATTACTAATTCTACTTTTATTAATATTCGTAACAATTTAATATGCAAAAGTATTCATGGAGAATGAAAAACGAAAACTCTAAATATGATCAACTTGGCAGCGTGAGATTAGACAAGTCTCAGAAAACTTAGTACAATAATTGGCGCTCAACAACCGACTTGCAGTCACATATGAAATATCTCAATTATGTGTTTCGGTTTTTTGGTTTTTGATTTTCATTCATTTCTCATTTTTGTTGCTCAGTTTCAGTCTGCAACGCTTTGTGGTTAGTGACTCTAAGCCATTTCGTATTAACTGGATTTGCATAACAATGCCGACAAATTATCTTCTAAACATTTACGTAATTATTTAAATGTAAGAAAAAGAAAAAGAAACAAATAACAAAAATTAAGACATTTTTCAAAATTTATTAATATTGTTAGCGATTGAAAAACTACGTTTGACTTAATGGATCACGTTGATGGCTTTATTAAAATTAAATTGTACATTCCATGGAATTTCAAAAATAACAGCGACATGGCGACATTCATTGTATTGTATCATTGAAATAGTAAATCAGCGCGAAAATTTATGGCATTTCACACAAAAAAAGCGAATTCAAAGCACAGGTCGAAAATGTAATAATAATGGTGATGATGATGATGATGATGATGATGATTAGAGAAGACGCCACCACCTTCAATAGAATTTTGTATTTAGATTCACACCAAATATGTGAACATCTTCATTTATACATTCTCAACTTCTTTCCATTAACAAATAAGGTTGGTATCAACAGTTTATTGTACATGCATATATTCCAAAAAGGTCACATTTGATTGGGGAATATCCTTATTTTGATAATATCGACGTTCCAACTTTCAGGTTTTAATTTCCAAATAGAAGTTTTACTTTCATTCAGTCTAGAGCAGGTAGTTTTACTTTTTATGTATTTTTTACCTGAAGCAAAGGTCCCATTTGATATTGTCTTGAATATGATTCGATTGAATTGTAATTCTCATTTGATTACAAAACAAGAAAACATATGGGGTCATATAAAAAGTGTCCGCAGTTTTTTGGTACATTTTTCAACAAAAATTTACATCATTCAATATCAATTTCAATGAAGTACATATTGGCCATTATTATCTATCATTTTTCGGTTAATTTCATAATTCTATCGAGTAGAACTGCTCTGGTTTATCTGCGAAAAACTTGGCCAAGTGATTTTCAGCGGCTCTTCGGTTTCCCAATTTTATATCAATAGTTTTATATAATTTTTTTAACATTTTCCCATTTGGCCGATTTTAACAATTTCCTTTTAAAAGAACAAATTAATCTTAAAGTTTGCTTATGTTATAATAGAATATTAAAATATGTTGTTCCTTCACTTAAATTATTAATTACACATTTTACAACAAAGCTTTTTAGAAAAAACACCCAGTTAACGCATAGGGGATGTAGGTAACGCTAGTAAAGTATATATATTCTTGATGAGGCGAATTGATGAAGCCATGTCCATCTGTCCGTATGTATATATGCAAACTAGTCCCTCAGTTTTTGAGCTAGAGAACTGAAATTTTGCACGAACCTTTCATTTTACAGTACATTTGTCGGAACCAGCCGATTCAGACCACTAAGGGGGTTCTTATTCGCAAAACTTTTTAGTTTTTGTCCTATCGAACTGAAACTTGCACGCTATTAGTTTTCAAGATAGGTGCAGTACATTTGTCGGAAATAGCCGAATCGCATTACTAGGGGAGGTACCTATCATACAAACCACCCATTTAAATTCAGGTTCTTATTAGAAAAACTTTTTGGTTTTTTGTCCTATTGAACTAAAATAGATACTATAAGTTTCTAATCAATGTCCATAAAATGCGTAAATTTCAAGACCCTAGAGTTACTGGATCGTATACAAACCCATGCCCAAATTTAAGTTTTTATTAGAAAAACATTTTTGGTTTTTTTGTGTTATCAAACTGAAATTTGAATAGTATAAGTGTATGCCCCATATTCAACAACCATGTAGAGTTTAACACCCTAGGATTACTGACTTGTGGCATTAACATCAAACTACGTACAACCCAATAAATCTAAATGGTTATTTACCCACTAGGTTGAAGCAGTATATTTATGGTGTATGTATAATAAGTGTTCTTCCAGAAACCGTGGAACTGCGATTGATTGCTTAAAACAAAAGGTTACAGACTCTTTGAAATGCAAGTGCTCGTTTTAAATAAAATAGGGGAGGATAATTTCACATTATTGCACTTTTTTTTAATGGTTCTGCAGTAGTTGATTCGGAACACTAATCGAAATAAATGAATTGTGCATCTGACTTTGATAATCTAACAACTTTGTTGATTGTAGATTTTTTTTTTTGTGTTTTTTGTGTTTTTTTTTTGTGTTTTGTAGGGCTCTCTTGGTTAAATTAAGTGCGGCAAATTAGTTCTGTTGTCTACCGTAATTACACAATTACAAATGCAGTTGTTCGAAATATAGAATTTAGTCACAAACAAAGTCATCAAGCGACAAAACAAGGAAGGGAAACACGCACAATCAACAAAGCAAAACCAACCAATACACAAATGTATCTCCCATTCAGCATTCAACTTTCATTATACTGCATGCAGATATTCGTATGAGGACTTTGAATGCATTTTAGTATTTGCTATAATATTGTATCTCTTAATTTTTAACCATATTGTATCTTTTTTAGCTTTGTTTCTCTCTTAATTATCCCCTCTCTGCATTTCTAATATTGGTATTAGTTTATAACCACAACTGCAACTAATAATTTATGACCAATACATAAACCAATGTGTGAATACTTACCTGAATGGTTGAATGAACCACAGATGTTTGATAAAAATGTATTTTTATTACTATGAATAGTCTAAATGACTCAATTTACTAGGTTCATATGGTTTGCTGCCATGTATTTTAGAAAATTATACAAAACAACAATTTTATGTATTATATTTTGGAGGCGTTTTACATGCTCCTAACCATTTGGAAGCAGCTCCCAAACACACAATTTGTTAGATTGCAGATGATTTTTATACTCTTTTAATTGAAATTTGGTACGTGAAGTCTATGCCAACTTCTAAATTGTCGAAGTTTACCTTCTTTTTTTCTTGTTAACTACATATTTTATTTTTCTTTCGGAGAGATTGTTATTGTATAAATGAATTGATTTTACAATTACTAAAATATTTCGATTTATGTTTTGTATAGAATATATTATTATGATGTCAGAGTTTGTTGAATATCATGTTGAGAAAGATAAAATATTGGAACACACCTTAGTAATTCTTAGACCCACGGTCATTTCATAGAGGGTGGAACATCTTAAGACATGGGCTTGCAAGCTACGCGTGCAAATTCTTGCCCAAATATTGTATTTAGTTCGCAGTTTGAGCTCTTGAGTTATAGTAATTCTGATCTTTCAATTTAGAATGTGTCACTTTTTTAAAAGTAACTTTGCCCTCTTTTCCTCAAGAAGTAATTTTTTTGTCCAGTAATTCTTAATTTTTTGTAAGTTACAAATTTATAAAACTTGAATCAGATTTGTGGAGTAGATTTTTGTCCAATTTTGTTTCGAAGTGAGAGAAATTCTACTTTGAACCATTTGTATTATATATAGTATTTTTATTTAACGAATTTTACATAAATAAGTATGATAAAAAAAAAAATTTCACCTATCAAGTGATAAATATTAAAAAATATCGAATTAAAATATTCGCATTATTTTTTAATCAAGAAAACTTCCGTCATTTTCCTATGCATATATTTCATATTTTACAACAATGTACGAAAAATAATTCGATAGGCTATGGAAAAAATAGTCAATAGTGAAACATTTATTAGATAAAAATGTGTCACAGCTTTCAATTTTGCAATTTGTGTTTTTTTTTTTTTTTTTTTTTTGTGTTTTACATAATTCTTGTCTGTGAATATTTAAGTCAATTAAAATACAAACTGTGCAACTACAACTTTATAAGAGACAAGTTCTTTGCTTGAAGTTGCCTTGTTTGCCTGAGCGTTCGATTAAATGAATGAATGCTTTTGTATTTTGTTTTATTTTTGCTCTGAAAACATTTTCCGTTAATGATTTACAACAGCTTTGACCCAAAATTGGCAGCAGGTGGCGGTAGCAACAACCAAATGACCAAATGGGTGCGGAGCCAAGACTTTAACTTGATTACATTGGGCTAAGTAGTAGAACTCGTAACGACGGAATGTAAGACAATCATAGCGTAATGTACTCTACGTTCGATAGAAGTAAAGTGTGTTGAGTAAAGTTCCATTGCAAAGTATTGTGTCGAGTTCAAATGATTTGCGCTGATAAATCTCTTTCCCATTATCGGGAAATTTGCATCTAAACGCTTAAAATAAGCATCGGAATTGTTGTCACTTTGCAGTTGTTAAGAGACACAATCCAATCTAACTGGCAACAATTGCGATCAATTCGTAGATACATTTGTATGTGTGATATTTCCACATATGCAGATACAAGATACAATGTTCGATTCGATGATCTGCATTTAAATGCCACGTCATAAATCTTTTTGCGTTATGTATACTTTGCGCATATTTTGACGGGCGTCATCAATCATCAGCTAAACACAGATCGATTATTACAATTGCTGACATAGCAACATTAACATATAAGCATTTTTGTTATTATTATTGTTGCTGCCTCAGATGAGATACATCTCATTTGTTTTGTTTTTGTTTTTCGTAAAAAAATTGTTGAGTTCAGTCTTTCAGTCGTCACTTAGTACAATTGTGGTTTATGGTCTCTGAAAACAAACTGAGTCTCCGATAATGTTGATGATGATGACGAAGATGATGATGATGTCTCCCGCTGTTGCAACAAGAAATTCAGTGATCTTTTGTCTTTCGTTGTGTCTCTAATAGACAAGACTGCAACAATATATTCTGTCTAATAAGACACAAGTCGCGGAATAAAGCAAGTTCGTCGAAACAGAGCGAGAAAAATTAATAACAATGAGCAACAGCTGCAAATAATTCAAAGACATTTTCGCGGAAACGCGAAAATCTTCTAGGAAGTTAAGACCCTAAATATTATATATACACAAGTACATACTCGTATACAAATGTATGTATGTATGTACATCCTATGAATGATTCAATGTAACAAAACTTGTGTAGGTTGAATAAGTTTTTTGTCAATTTTTGTTATACTACGTTAGAGAGATGTTATTTTTTTATCGGGAAATTTAATTTAAAAATAACATATGAGCACTAAAATTCAATTGGTTTTGAATTTACTTTCGTATATTTGTATATATCGAAATAAAGAAATTCTAGATAATCTTGAACGTCAAATTTTGTTCGAAAGTATGCAATAAAAATATGTAAATAATACTTGTAATTCAACTATGCCACAAAATTAGTGCAAATGCATTAAAATCTATTGAGTTCTACTCTTGGCTACTAATTTGTTAAGTAAAATGAATCGCTTGGGCTTGGCTTGCCATATTATATTGCTAGTTAGTGAGATCTTCTACCAAGAGTGTTTTATTACCGATGAATCTCAAATGCCTTTAATTGCTAATCGATTAGCAAACATCGTTTATCATATGAAGTCAATTTATCAACTTTATTTTTATTTATCAATAGTACTACGAGGGTTACTATTTATACTTCTGGCATAATAATAAAAAAAAAATATATATATGATCGAAATTGGGTTTATTGTTTTTCAAAATATTCTCTATGAAGATCAATACACTTTTGATTCATAAGCAATGATCCATGATTCGTCACTAGTGTAGATGTTATACACAGCCTTCTAATATATATATTTATAAACATTCCCCTGCACCAATGGACACGAGACTACTTTTGAGGGTTTGTCAGATTATGCGGAATCAAACGCAAAGTTTTTTTTCTACGGCCAAATGGTCATGTAGTATTTGACTGATGCTTGCCCAGAGATGCCTCAATCTCACGGTATGTTACATGATGATTCTGCATAATCAGTTCACGCAAAGCATCGATATTTTCTGGCAAAACAACCTATTTTGGACAATTTTCACGGAATTCGTCCTAGAGCGAACATTGGCACAATAATCAATTTTAATAAAGATTGTAACATTTTAAAGGTACATGTTTCATCTTTTTTAGAGTGTAGCTCATTTATGTGCGTTACGACATGAGTGAAATTTCAGAAAATGATGCTAAAAATAGAATTTTCTATTGGTTAGAGTGTAGGGCTGGCAAACTGATGGCGGGCTCGAATCCTGCTTTAGAAATATATTTTTATGTTGAAAATGATTGTTTTTTATTATATTGGTGCTATTTAGGCAAAAAGAATCTGCTTGGTGTAGTGGCTAGAGAGTAGGACTAACAAAAGAGTAGGACGTACTGTTCGAGTCATGCACTGGGAATGTTTTTTTTTTTTTTTTTTACTTAATTCTGACTTAATAGAACTCTCATTCTCTCATTAATGCAGTCATGAGCAAAAACATCGTTATTTCTCTTTTGTGTTTTTGTGTTTAAAGAGAAACAGAATAAATAAAAATAATAATAAATAATAATAATAATAATGAATCAAAAAAAATAATTAAAACACAAATTATTCAATAAATATAAGAATAATAATTATTACAATATTATAATTAAAAATTTAGTTCTGAATGGAGCTGCTCTGTACACGGATGTCTCACGACACCTCTTCCTTTTTTTTTTACAAGTTGTGCGAATCCCGATATAATAAATCACTATAACAAGTTAAGCAAACATGTTAACTTGAAACCCCACAAAAATCTTAACTGCTCTGCCTTACCAGGCAATAAATAGTCAAGTTACCGAAAGATAAAACAAAACAAAGAAGCATAGGAACCTTCCTAAAATCGCTATTATGAAATTGTTGAAATCTGTATTAATTTATAATTTTGACCTGAGTCCAAGAAGTTAATATATTCTTCTACTCTTAATAGTAAATTGCTACCCATTGCTGCTGGACTTGGACGTGATTGGCCTAGTAGGCATTTACCACAAAGTTTCACCAATGCATCCTAGGCAGGAAATAAAAAACACTAAATTGAAGAGAGAAGAAGAACATGACTCAAGCTTAGATTTCTACCAAAATTACGCAATGACAATGCAGAAATGTTAACAAACAAATAACTACCGATTGCCACACCCTTCTTATTGTATTGTAGTAAGTCAACCAAGCGCAAGGGACAAAGTGAACGCCAGATGGCGCTTCATTCCATTGGTGATTATTCAATTAAATTGTACTCTATCGCATACTCGTACTTGTGCATCTTTCTTTTGCTGATGTAGCTTTTTATTATTAATACACACATCCGGAGGGCGTGTCGTTTTCTCATTTCGCACTCATTGAAATTAAAATTTCATTTCTTCTCTTACGCCAGAGTTTCTTAAACTATGCTCTATCTAACACTTTCTGTTCCGTCTCGTTAATTGCAAAATAGAATTTAGTGCTGTTTGTTGGATCTTCCAATTTAAATGTTCCGCAAGCGAAAAACTTTAAGAGACTCTGTCTTACGCACTCTGAATTAGCTTTTGTCCATTATTTATTATTAAGTACTCATTTAACTTTCTTGATTCTTTTTCGACAATTGAACTACTACAAAGGATGAAAGACAAACAAATAACACAAAAGTAAATTAAAGGAATGAGAAAGCAAAGAATGATGTCGTAAAGCGAGACAAAAGAAAAGAAATGCTAAAAATGCAATAACGGTCAACATAAATATTTAAGCAGTCATTGTACTAAGATAGCGTCAGCAAGTGAAACAGAAAAAGATAAAAAGATATCATCTGAAGACGATGAGATGAAATGAAGAATAAAGGAAACTGGCAGCAGCAACGCAAACATTAACTGAACGCAGCAACGTTTAAGGCGACTTTTATGTGAATTAAATGAGGTCAAATAGTTTCTTTTTGTTTTTTTTGTGTTTTATCCTAAACTCTGAATACTAGAAGAAGAAGAAGAAAAAGAAGAATATTCATGCACCCACTCAGTTAATCACTCCAACCTCTACCACTCTATCACTCGCTTGCTTAAATAATCCATACACATCATATATTCATGGTGATTTCTTGGTTGCGATCCACCACAGACATCAAACCATTTTGTCAAACAACGATTTATACTTTGCACTCCAATAAAATTTACACTTATTAAATTTTTTTATAACCTACCAGCTACTTCAGAATTTGTTTGTTAGTTGGTCACTGCGTTATATGCTAAAACAATTTTTAAAAAATTTTCTTTTTAGGGCTTTAATTTCCTTCTAAATTTCACACATTGAGAGCATCGTCATAAACACTAAATATCTTCAAAATTTCAACAAAACCGCCATATACATTTGATGTGCATGACCAACATTACGCTGCAAATCATCAACGCCAGTGCCAGCACAAGCACCAGCGCCAGCGTCAAAGCCAAAAACTTTTTATCTTTGCCGCGATGACGATAATGATAATAATGAGGACCATGATGAAAAAGGACATGACTAGAAAACAAAAGCAAACAGTTGAAATATTTATATTCGTGTTGATTTCTACTGAATTTAACCTTTTGGCATTATTTGCTCTACTCCACTCTGCTCTCCCTGCCCCTTTAGTGCATTTCGGTGCCGCCGAAGCTACTGTGGTGCTGTGTTTGCCAGATTGCCATTTTGTGATAACAGCTGCTATCGTTTGACCATTCCTCGTTCGCTTCATTTTGTTTCGCTTTGCTTTGCTTTTGGTTTATAGTAAAACAGTAAAAGGGTCAAATTTTAAAACGCTCCAACATTTGTATCTTTCAATGTTCACCTTTCGTACCCTCTCCCCATCTCTCCCCCTTTTATAGCCAATTGAGCTTAGTCTTTCGCTTGCCTGCTTCCTGTCCTATTACCTTCACTTTATCACTGGCGCACCAACATAAACATAATGAACAAGAAAAAACAAGAAAAGAAGGGGTTCTTCTCACTGTGATAAATGTACGCTCATTTAACTCGACTATAAATATTCTAAATCACCAGCAGCATCGAGTTGTTAAGATAATAAACTTTGTAATTAATTTTGCATCGTTTAATGTAAGACGAAGAAGGAAGCCACCATGAACGATGAACGACACCACTCCCTCTCTTCTTGTTATTCGCCAACCAAACAATCATTCCCCCTTCCCTTAAATTACCTTACATAATAACATAATAATGTAAATAATAATATAATACATATTATATTTACATTGTAAACTGTATACCGTTAAATTGTTGCAATAGCCTCACTTTAAGTTGGTTGGTGTTGTTAAGCGATTCTTAAGTAAGTCCGGTTAAATCGCAAAGCCTAATATGATATACTTTTCGTTCACTCTTTAGTTCAAAATCTGAAAGTACATAATTGTCGTAGATCACGATTCAAGGCAATGAGTATCATTCAGACAGTCAGTCCCTCAAACAGTTATCAGTGAAATAAGCACACACGTTTCATACACTAGAGAAACATTGTGTTTAATAATGAACCATTTATATACAAATTTGTTCTTGGGTCTTATTATATAGAATACTTAATCAATTGAATCATAAAATACAAGTTTATGTTTCTGTCTATTTTGTTGAATGGTGTTCATAAAATACAAAATGATTTATCATATGATAATCATATTATAAGTATATTATAATTATAATTTCAATTTCTCTCTTATTCATTACAGATACAAATGGTGAACTTGGATGGGCATTTACCTTAATCGTAGTTTCAATCATATCAGCTTTTATAGGTGCTATAGTAATGGTCATAGTTCTAAGATGTAGAAGGTAAGTCAAATTTCAATAAATCAAAAACAACTGTAAGAATTAAATACAAGGAAAAGCCATTAACCAAAAGAACCACAAAAACAAAAAGAACAAGAATAATGAAATTATTTAAAAACAGACAAATTCAACATAAATAAAAGTAATAGATTTTTTAATGTTGATTTCGTTGAACAACAAGAACAACAGCAAGCAAATATCTTAATGCCATTAAACGCCTACAAGATCAAGAAATAATTGAAAAAGATCGAAAAGGGGAACGAACAACAAGCAACAATAAAATCCAAAGTAAAAATACTTATGGTATATGACTTTATTATTTAATTGCTTAATGAAACAAAATAGCCAAGAATGAGCACGACTTGGGACCTAAAGCGATGAATGAATATGAAAAATAGTGATTGAAAATGCCGCAAAACTACAACATACTTGTATGTGGGCAAAAATGTTTAATTGAGTATTTTGGCAACATTTAATAAAAATAAAAATAAAAAATCTGTCAAAAAGAGAGGGAGATTGGGTACAGAGTCAGTTTAATCATAGAGGCATTGTAGGCAAATGACCACTGGGATCTTGCGTTACTAGAATGAAATACAATACAAATCCTAAAAAACGGTTCCCCCAACTGTTTCTTTTTTCTTAGATTTGTGGGGGAGTCTTATTTCCTTTATCCACTGATTGTATAGTTCAAAAAATGAAGGTGATTTTCATTAGATGTTTATTGAATATCAGGTATATGATATATATTTTGGTAAGATCGTCACAAGCAAAACTTTTTCCATGAAATAACTTTTGTAAAGAGCAGCAAGCTACAACTTCAAGGTCAAGCATCCGTATAGTTTCATGCTTTTTAAGTGGTCATGGTTAGGTTATGAAACATTTACATGTACAATGTAAATTACTAGTGTAGATTATGTAATGAAGAAGATAAAACATTTGTTGTGCCAATATGAAGCTGAACTCGGATTCTTAATAACCTTTACCTAGAACCAACAGAAATTTCTGACATGCACATGTTTATCCTAAGAAATTTTCGGTATTCATAATGAACGCTGTTTCAATATATCCAACTAAGGCGGGTGTGATCTATTCTAGGTTAAGTATCGTTAACAAAATCCATGTAATCACAATTTCACATTCATTAAACATGAACAATGCCACCTACTTATTTAAAAAAACAAATTTTGGAAACACTTTGAACTTCCCATGTAACAGAGGCAAACCAATCGCAACAAATGAATGAAAACCACCATTTTTGTCACGTTCAATTAAAGTGTCATGTTTCTGTGCTTTTCTAAAATACTTTTTAGGGTTCCGGACTCAAAGGGTACCGAAGGGAACCCTATTGCAGAGACTTCGTTGTACCTCCGTCCGTCCGTCCTCTGGTCATATCTCATAAACCGCAATGGCTAAAGAGTTGAAATTTTCACAAAATGTTTAGTTCTATCCGGGCATCAGCAACAAATTATAAAACTAAAATATTTTCAAAAACTTAAAGGGGTCCCCATACAAGAAACATTTTGGTTTGTATGGCATTAAAATGCAGGTTCTTTTTAGAAAAACCTTTTTTTTTTTTGTTCTTTCGAATTGAAATTTAGACACTACTATTTTTTAATATAGGCACTATACATCTGTTGGAATCAGCCAAATCAGCCAACGAGGAGGGGTATCTCCCATACAAACCCACTATTAAAATTCATGTTCTTATTATAAATTTTTTTTTTTTTTTGGACTATTGAATTGAAATTTAGACACAATAAGTTTCTGATATAGGCGCGGTACATTTGTTGGAATCAGTCAAATCGGACCACTAGGGAGAGTACATCCCATACAAAGCCCAATCTGGTACGGAACCCTTCGTGTACGAGTCTGACTCGCACTTGGCTCATTTTTTTTTATTTTTTGTCGTTAATGCAATTTGCCAAACAAATGACAAAAAGTGGTCGGTCACATATTGGCATATCGAATGTGACAAATCCAAAAACGGGGGCGACTTGACCAACTATTCTGTGTTCAACTTCAACTTCAAATATGACAGGCATTTCGCACGGCATTTAGGTATATGTTGTATTACATCCATAATTGAGTGAATGTTATAAATACAAACAGACAACAACAGACAGCAACAAAGAGTATGATACCAACGGCATCATTGAGTTTTTGAAACAAGAACAGACAAATAGACTGACAGACAAACAGACAAACATAAACACATATGAATGTAAAATATGTTGGAAAAATTTATTTGCAATTGGCTCACGCCATGCTATGCTACTTATAATAACTAAGATACAACATGCCACACTGATCGATCGTCGATTCAACTAAAGCCCGATCTGGTCTCCTCGTTCCTCAGTCCCCGCCCTGTCCTTGCGTTGCGTTGACTGCGTGACGTGTTTACTGCCAAATTAGTACCAATTACATGTAATATTGGTTACACTTATTTGCATATTCGATGCCAATTTTTGCTTAATGGCGCAATAAATTATGCATGGCTTACATACATACGAGACAACCAATCTACTGCCAACCGAATGATGTCTGATCATGTACAAATGTGTGTACATGTATGTACTCGTATGTAAGTGTGTAGGTATGTTCATGTGAACACAGTATGTGATTTCAAATTCATATGTAAAAGAATCGAATTTTAAAGATTTTTTTGCAACCATTTTTTTATTAGGAAAAACCTTTTCCCAAAATCAATTCAAAAATTAACTAAAACTTCCATTACTACGTTAGCAAGTCACTTATATACATATTCGTTAACCGAACCCAATCAAGTTTACAAAATTTTAACGCTTAATGCAGAAAAGATTCAAATCACTAAAAAACCCCGAATCAAAAGAAAACTGAAAAAACAGTTGGAAAATTGGCGCAACGAAAAGCGCTTTACCCACTTAAAGTAAAAGTCTAAAACTGAAAAACACCGATATATCTAGAGAGAGGATTGCTTTGCTTGCGCTAGTTCCATTTAATTCAATTGCAATTCAAAAGCATATACATAGATACAATTCACTTCATTTCAATATTATAATCGATCAAAAATAAAAATGAAGAACAAAGAAAAATAAAATCACCAAAAGCATGTTTAGAGTCTATAGATACAAATGAATGTATTGACTAAATCAGAGGAGGTATAGTATTACTTACCATGTTTACTGGATTGTCAGAGTGATTGGTTTGTTATTTTGCTATTTTGATATGTTCATTGGTTTTTCTGGTAAAACAGCTAAGTTAATTGATAGCAAATCAGTAATGCTCACAAAAACCACGCAATTGCGAATAATGTATTTGCAAAAAATAAAAAAAATTATCTTTAATTGAAACTGTAAACCTATGAAATCAGGAAAAGATGCAAATAAAATGGTGCAAGTCCATTAAAAAGAAGTGAGGAGAGCATTATACAAGCATACCATAGATAATTATCTATATAATTATAATTACTTAACATTTACTCAATGTAACCTTGGAGACTGATCCGTTGGCACAGAGGTTTGTGCGCTGGGTTGAAATCCCAAGAGTCGCACCAATCAGTACATACTATACGTTTTAAATGCATTCATATGTAGGATATTCATATGTACTCGTATTTTGTAGTAGTATAGCAGTGGAAACTATGAGAAACCATCACTCGAAAGCTATACCAAACATAATTGATCCATTTAAACTGAGCATTGAGAAGCAAAATTAAATAAAATAGGCCAAGTGCGAGTCAGACTTGACCACCGAAGATTTCGTACCAAATGGATGGTGCGATCACACTGAAATATAGACATTATAATCCATTTCCACCAATCATCTAACTTTCAAGACAGAAGGGTTAAATTTTTAATTGTATTTCAATTTTAGTATGTTTTGCTGTTGCCCCGAAAGAAAATTTTAACTATAGTTCATGAGATAGCTCGAGGACGAACGGACGGACGGACAGCGTATCCTAGGTGAGGAACCCTAAAATTGATAAATCTTTACTAGGCTATGTCCAAGAACTGCTTTAAAGATGAATAAAGTTCTTGCTTTTCCTAGGTCCGATATGTGTGTGTGTGAATGTGGTTGGTTAGTGTTCCCCCGGGGTAACTAGTCCCTGAGCTTCATGGAGCTCTACTGGTAGTAACTTGGTTACGCTGCCTGACGCAGAGGTCTCAGCCTACTACCATTTCGCTTAAAGTCCTTGTGACAGTGGGGACATATGCTCGCCTGATTTTTATCAAATAAATGCTGCCAAATTGGTGGAAGAGGTAGGAATAGACCTCGCTCCCAACAGTGAGGAAGCTGTACCCATGAGTATAGCTTTATACTGTGACATCTGTGGGCTACCAACCTGCATGCTATTCCAGAGAGCTATGTTCAAACTTGGGTCACCAACCCATGAACTTTTTGGAGTTCGAATTTGGTAGTACCTCGGGTACGAAGTCTGACCAGAGGCTATTTTCTGGTACCACGGGTGGTCTGGAGCCCACGGAAATTGTTTCCATCCTGGCCAGCGGGTACGGCCCCCTTGTGGGAGTATCGTGGTGGCTGTGGTTTAATACCAAAATGCGGGTAGAGTAATAACTCGACGTGGAGTTGCGTTATACAACCGGGTGCTGTGACCCTCGCTCCCCACCAAGGAGAGAGTCATATTTACCAAAATAAATATGACTTAAATTTGGGACCTGCGGATATATATCCAAGGGGGCGTTGATTGGCGTTTATCAATCCCTGTGCTTGGCACCGTGTTCTTAAGTCTTCGCAGATAGGTGAGCACGTTAAACACTGGTACTTCATTTTCCTAGGACATAACATAAACAATTATATTGTACATATTGTGTCAATTTTTAAAAATTAAATCTGATTTTAATACAAGAAAATGGTTTGATAATTACATGTACAATGAATACAATAAATGAATCGAAATTCTTGTGAAAGTGTCTCCTATTTCCCGTATATTATGTATTCTATAACCAATTATAACCATGCATATAACAAACTTATTGATTTGGTTAAAAATATCTGTTACAGGCAACAGGAATGAATTATTTCTGAGTCGATATACCAAACATTATCACTTATAATATCCGAAATAAAAGCCACAATTCGAGCTGATCAAAGTTCTTCGATTACTGGGAAAGGCACTAATCCCCAGTTAAAATTCACTTAAAAATAGTGAATGTTTTCATTGAAAAATCTTTGTTTTTATGCTTTTTTCTAGTAATTGTTAGAGTTTTTTTTTTTTCTTTTTTCTTAAATGTTATGGTAGAAATTGAAGATTATAACATTTTTAAGAAACTCGCTGGCCAAATATACGCTTTCGAGAATTGTATCTTGCACTGTTAGTTTTCCTATATGCAAAATATCATGTCATGCTCCATCTAGATTCTTTTTCACAATTCCTTTACCATTTAGTTAATGTCTTTAGCTAACTGTTTCCGAACTAAGAAAATTGTGATATTGTGATAAATCAACTATGAGTATAAATAAATTCACATAGAGCGTATTCGACGATTTTTGTCCATTTTACTCCTAATAATAGTCTGCTGAATACCATATGTTGTGATATGAACATATGTACATACATATGTATTTACTATTTACGCAACATTTCGATGACTTCTAAAGCAGGTTTAAATGGCAACATGTTGCTGCTGCAAATGATGTTGCTGGCTTGTCCGTAACTATTGCGACGGTGACTGTTACGACTTCGATGAGTACACCATCTAACTTTAATCTAATCACATCGTTATGTCGTAACAAATGATGAAGCTTCCTTCTTCTTCAGATATTTCTACATTGGCATCAAATGTAAGAAATCTGAACATTTTCCATGTCGTTGTTTCTGTTGCTGTTTCTCATGCTGATGTTGAGGTTGATGTTGATGTTCCTGTGATGTTTCTATGATGTTCATTTTGCTTTAAGTGTTTATGATTGTTATTGTTATTGTTGTAAAGCAACTCTCAGATCTTTTACACAAATGGAATTGTTATCTCCTGTTGTTGCACATATGTACATTCAAATTTTGCAATAGTTTATCTGTCTTATGTTGCGTTTAAACTTTAGAAATTGATTCCTTTCTGTGTGTAGTGTGCGCAAGTTTGTGTCTTAAATCTTTTGTTTTCCCGATCTAACAAAATCTTTTAATAAAGCACTTGTTATTTTTGTTGTAGTTTATGTTGATATGATGTTTATAATGAAAATTTAATCCATTTTTTTCTCATTTCAGAATAAAATCAGCAAATGCGACCGGTAAGTTGAAGTAATTGCCTTTTATCCTTAAAATCAAACTGAAATTTTTGTCAAAAAAAAAGTTGAAAACTATACAAAAAAAAGAAATAGTGGAATTTAAGCGCAGTTAATCATTTACAGCGCAAAAAATTCTTAAATCTTGTTACTGCGTGCCACGTCGAATTGCTGCAGTCTCTCTTCCAGGTCACACAATGCTTTCGTAAAAAATGGTGTTTCTTTAGCTTAAACTCAACTCACTTCATTTCATTTCACAACATTTTTGTTTTCTTTTTTTGGCTGTTTTTGGTGGTGGCAGTTATGCTTAAACGTTGTTGACAGTTTAACGATTTGTTGCAGCTTCAATGTTTTAATTCTTTACTTTTCACTAAAAAACGCCCGAAATACAAGTTAAAAAAAAAAAACAAAAGAGGGAAATTTAAAAACGGAAAAAGAAACAAATGTGATTTTGTGAAAAAATTCGCAATGTCAACTAATTGGTTTCACTGACATTAAATGGCCGTCAGCAATTTGCCAACTCGCAGTTAACTCAATGGTCACAGTTGTGAATCGTCGCCAACGTCATCAATGAAATGCATGATTACTTAAAAAAGAAAAGGGTTTGGTGGCGCCATGCGAACCATTATTTGCTTCTTTCACTGCTTCATTGCTCGCTCTCTACGGCCAAATCACGTAAAGAAGCAAAAGAAAGCTATCGATGAACAACAACAATAAAAACAAAAACAAATCTAAACTAAAAACTAAATCAAATAACAAACAGGAGAAAAAATGTTTGTACAAATTTTCCAAAAGCACGACTTTTGAACGTGTCCCTGACAATTGTTAGCAAAAACAATAAAAAAAAAAAATAACAAACCAATTTTTTTAGAGCGATTCTTAGTAAGAAAAGTATCTTATAGTCATACATATGGTTATGTACAATGGTATCTATGTACATACCAACTGATACTGAGCGTATCTGCACGTGCATAGCTCATCCAATTAGCTGCCCAGTAGTTGCTGTTGTTAGTTGTTATTGTTACTAGGTGTCGTCTACTGTCGTTGTTACTGCTGCTGTCGTCATACACGAATGTGGCATCATTCATCACAACAAATTTGTGACTACAAATTAAAATGAAACGTTTTTTAAAACAAGTTTAAAATTAAATGGATACGAGTGCTGATACCAAAAGAGATACACAAACACAGAAACTCAAAGAAAAAAGTCTGCTCGAGTATCCTGCTCTGATAATGGAAAAGCAGACAAAACAGTTGAAGGGTAAAATATCGCGTGCAATTTTTAATTAAATATTATATTAAACTGTAAAAGTAATTAAAATGGATATTGATAAACAAAAGCAAAACAAAATGGTGGGAATTGGAATATGTTTTAAATTAATCACGATAAAATGAAGAAGATTATGCAGTAATATACATGATAGATAGATTAGTTTGAAAAAAAAGTTAACTGCTCAGCCTCAACAAAAATATCAAATTGTATTTTTGTCGATTTATTGAAGAAATTCAAAACGAAGCGAAAATACACTTGATTCATACCAGTAGTAGATCCAAGCATCACACATCTGAAATGATAGTGACATCGAACACAAACCAAAAGACTATCAAACACACCAAAATGCTTTTGACGAGTAAAAGAGAATATTTTTAGACGATGGAAATGTATTGTTGATGGGGAATGAGAACTGATAGATGAGTAAACTATGAAACTAAAAATCTTAAATATCCCTTAAAAAAAAAAAGTAACTTGAAGATCAATATTGTCATTTTTCTATTGGGCGTACAAATAGAAAACCGCCGTTTTCCCATAGATGGCGCCAGCGCCGCTAATCGGTCGATAAGTACGATCAGAAACATTACATAGTTAGCTGAGGTATCGGTCAACAACTTTACATAATCTCGCTTGTGTATTTTGACTGTGCTTTGTCCTGTTCGTTAGCGAAAATGGCAAAATTCGAGCTTACAAAGGGCCATTTGCGGGAAGTGTTGCTTTTTGCATATCATTCGAAAAAAAATGCTACTCAGGCGCATCGAATGATTGTAGAAACTTATGGTGAAAGCTATATTAGTGAAAGGACGTGTCGGAATGGTTCAAAAGTTTAAAAATGGCGAATATGGCGTGGAAGACAAATAACGTCCCGGTCCCGTTAAAAAGTTCGAGGATGCAAAATTAGAGACTTTGCTGGATGAAGATTCGTGTAGAACGCAACAGGAACTTGCAAGTTTATTGGGCGTGACTCAGCAAGCCGTTTCTCATCGCCTAAAGAGCTTAGGAATGATCCAGAAACTGGGACATTGGGTGCCGTACGAGTTGAATCCGAGGGACATCGAACGGCGCCTTTGCATGTGCGAACAACTCCTCCAACGGCAAAACAGAAAGGGTTTTTTGCATCGCATCGTGACCGGCGATGAAAAGTGGATACACTATGACAACCCGAAGCGGAAAAAATCGTGGGGGCTTCCCGGCCATACATCAAGTTCGACCGCAAAACCGAACATTCATGGCTCGAAGCTGATGCTGTGTATCTAGTGGGACCAGCTCGGTGTAGTGTACTATGAACTCTTGAAACCAGGGGAAACCATCACAGGAGCCCTCTATCGGACTCAAATAATACGTTTGAGTCGAGCGTTGAAGGAAAAACGCCCGCAATACTCGGAAAGACACGACAAGGTCATGTTTCCAAGGTAGTGAAAACATACCTGGAAACTTTGAATTGGGACATCCTACCCCACCCGCTGTACTCTCCAGACATCGCCCATTCTGATTTTTATTTATTCAGATTGATGACGCATGAACTGGCAGGACACCACTTTCGTTCTTTCGAAGAAGCCAAAAACTGGATTGATTCGTGGATCGCGTCAAAAGACGAACAATTTTTCCGACGAGGAATTCAAAAGCTGCCAGAAAAATGGGAAAAAGTTGTGGCTAGTAATGGAAATTATTTTGGAGATTGAGTATGTTACGAGTTTTTTATAATGAAGCCTCAAATTATGAAAAAAAAAAAAAAAAAAAAAACGGCGATTTTCTATTTGTACGCCCAATATTATATCGAAAAACACAATTACCAAATACCAAATAAAAAGTATTCTATCAGTCTGAAATTAAGGAAAATATGATTTGACACATAACATTAGACGCTGGTAAAATTAACGTTCTACAGCGACTCTACCTGACTTCAAACTAGGATAAGTTCGATATTAATAAGTTTATACTAGCGCAACCGGCCCGTCGTCGCAGGTCCAACCGAGTCTTTCCTTGAATAATAAAAAAACAAAAGTCCAAAGCACATATTTCGCTAAGTTTTATATGCGATATTTGATCTACCAATTTCTCGCCACATATCGGAATCCAAAAGTATTCTTTGTTCAAGGCTGGAACGAACCACACACATTCACAATATTTCATTGCAAACAGATGAATGATGATAGTACATAAAATACGAACAAACGAACAAAAAAACAAAAACAAAATATATTTTATATATCCATGACTATGTGTTTGGTGTATTCACTAAACCTCTCTCCTCTTCCCCTAGGCAGTACACCTACTCTGGGACTCCTTAATGTATTACTTTACAGAAGGCACCCAAGGCATCCCTCTATTCACCTACGGCTAGGTTCGCCACCATCATCTCTTGTATTTGTTATATTATTGTAAATCTTTAAGTCTATGATATGTAGGAATTTGGACAAACTTGAACTAAACTACAATACTTATTACTTTGTATACACAATGTTAAACAATTAGCTTGCTGTCCATCAGACAGTGTCAAAATGTATTTAAGAAAAAAAAAAAAGAAATTTAAACTGATTCTCAAAATGAGAAGTGCATTCATTATGTTATAACTTCAATGGCTTAAATTCAAGTGACTATATGGGTGACAAAAACTAAAAATAACAAAAATCAATTTTGAATTGAAGAATCTTTGTTGAACAAACTCTCAAGCTATAAAATTAAGAAAGTAATTAAGTGTTGGAAACGAATAAAAACGATCGCTATTGAGTTTTTTGAGATTGAAAGTATACAAGTAAGTACATAGTTCGAATATGTACATATGTATTTGTTGCTACAACAACAACAATAACAATTTATAAACAACCATTCATATTGTATAGTACAATAACAATAACAACAATATAAACCACAATACATATTTCCATCCAGCAGTTGGTACATTAATGTTGTATCTGCCTAAATACATCTGAATGTCAGTCAGAGTCAGTTGAAAATGTATTCGCCTCCGGTTGCAACAGTGTCAGCGATGGTGAGTATCGCCAGCATGAGTATGAATCCGGCTCCGGTGGTAAAGCAATGTTTTTAATGACTCTGTTTTCATGTGTATTTTGTTAACGATGCTGCTACTAGTGGCTTAAACAACAATGATGATGAAGGCGACAACACTTAAGCACTTTTTTGTTTCTATTTTTTTTGCTTTTTAACCACCAAAAGGCATCTCAGTAAATTCAAATCACCAACAACTGGAAAAAGATTAAGAGACACAAAGCGAATGAGGGTTTATCTGTAAACGCTTATCATAAGCGTTAAAGTGACTTCAGTTTTTGGTGTTACTATTGTACGAACTATTGCTGGTGGACTGATCGCTTAGTATTTGTTAATAACAAAATACAACTTCGAATGTTTTGCATGAAAGAAATATCATTTTGATCATGTGCAGAAAAATTTTATAGTATACATAATATGCGCAAGCCATGTATTGTAATACCTATAACAAGCCAACAAATCCAATTCGGTAGCAAACGAATTTCGGAGGTGGAATTGAATGTATGTAAATGCCTTTTAACATGTTGTTGGTTTCTCTTTGTCGTCTTAAAATTAAAAATGACACTTCAGACACTTGTAATGAAGTTATAATGACGTTTTTAATAACATTTACTACTGGTATACACTGGTATACGATGGTGGCACAAATGTCACATAAAATCTTTAACAGATAACCATTTTCACATGCCTTTTTATACCCTACAACGTCAAATTGGTAAAAGATTATAAGTATTAAGTTATTGTGTATAAGCGAGTAAGACCACATAAACAGTTGTAAATTCTTGATCATAGTGAAAAAATAGAATCGATCTTGCCACACCTATTTATCAGTCCGTTCCGTCCAATCCGTTTCCGTCCGGAACCCGTAAGAGCTAGAAAGCTAATTGTGATTATTTTGTAGAAAACTAAATTATTAACATTAAGAAATTTTATTATTTTATTGCACGTAAACAGTTTACATTTAATAAGTGGGCTTTGGTTTGGTACCCTAGCCTTTTCTTGCTCCTTCAAAACAAATACTAATAAAAATAACTATGAACAAATATCTCACACATGAAATATTAATTTCAATTAATATAATATTTCTGTCGAAATCAAAGGGTAAACGGGATATCCTAAGGTCGATACCATTCGACTATAACATACTAAGAGTATGTTTTATTTCTTCCTTTTTTTATTTTTTTTTTTTGTAATATTATGATACTGTGTGAATCATAAAATGAATGGCAAACATATCATAAAACAATGGTGACCATTTATTTTTTTTTAGTGTTTTTGTTTCTATGAATATTGTTGTTGTTATTGGTTTTGCTATTGTGGCTGCAGTTGCCACTGATCATATGGCTGCCCTAGAATGCAACTTAAATAGTTTCTAATAAATATAGCGCAAAGCCTTTGTTTCTTAACTGAATGGTTGGATGGATTGTTTGTAGTATTTTTCAAGTGAATGTGTGATTTATTGTTTAAGAAATGCTGTAAATCAAACCAAACCTCTAACTTAAGTACTGCTCATGCATACAATTTAGAATATGTGAACTCGTTCATACTTGAATTGCTGCTATTTACAGGTGGTCGCCAACAAACTTGGTGGGGTCGAAACAATCGTAATGGTGCACAAAATCGATCACCCATCTCGATAAAGCACTCTGCGGACAGCATACGTCGACCAACAAGCAATTCCGGCGTCTGGACTTGGCTTGGCGGAAGTCGACGGTCGTCTGCTGGACCCGATCAAATCGGACCACCATCATCATCGCCAGCAGAGAATCATTATACGCATATGGATGATGCTTACAGTCCGGTGGGTGTGAGTGAAGCACTCTATGCAGAACTGGACCGGGAATCGGTGCGTTCGGCGAATCCGTCATATCAGAATACGGCATACAGTCAATGTGGTGAGGTGAGTATTTGGCGTAAGGATTAAAATAAAAATAAATGCTTCTATTAATCTTATTCTTTATAGAAATACAATTTCCAGGCACATGAACAGGACATTCCAATGGTAGTTTCATCAGCGCCTAGCAGCGCTTACTATTCGGATCTCTCGGTCACGGCAATGCCGGGTGGTGCCAGTGGTAGTGGCAATCAAGGTGCTTACGAAATTGTTGGCCTCAATGTTATGTCACAGCCACTTCCCAATTGGGAACACCCCAGTGGCAGTGGAAGCGGCAGTGGCAGTGGCAGTGGCAGTGGTGTTACTGGTACAGCATGTGGCGGTACAACTGGGGTAGCAATTGGTAGCAGCGATGCCACTTTGACAGCGACTGCACAACGACGAATACCAAGACTGGCAGCCATTAATGAGACCAGCACGACAACGGTGCCCTCAGACTATGTCTGAAACGAGGAAAAAACGCTGACAACGGGGGAATATGCGTCATCGGCGTTTTAGGATTAACAAATTCAAATCGAGCTTACGTTATAACATAAATGTTATTTATATATAAAGACATACACACATGTATATACATTTACTACTTATATGTACACATTGGTTCGTTTAAAAAGGAATAGGGCTTAACATTAATAAGACTTGTATTATTCGATGACCTTAGGACGATGAGGATTTCGTGAACAAACGTTCTACCATTTAAGGAGTTTTTTGAATCTGAGAACATATCCGATGTTTACTTTGTTACACAACCTTGTGTATTGGTCTTGCATTGTAAGGGAGAAACACGTTACCCTTACCTTCGATTGCTCAGCTCGGAATGTTTCTTTATAAGACATTGGAGATAATCACATTGTGCATTGCAAGCAGCTATGTTCCCTTTGTGTCCCATCAGATTGACATCATAACCTTCTTTTTGCAATCAATTTTTGCTCCATTATCATCCGCTTTAAGAATGGACTGAATAAGAAACAACGGGCGTAAACATTTCATATTCATATGATATTCAAATACAAATAAACGTAATCAAAGTCATTTGTTGGAAAACCCCATACCTTTTCGGACCATTTAATACATACATACATACATGCAAACATACATAAGTATATAATATACAAAATAAATAAATA